>JBBDGP010001633.1:0-522500 GCA_037952835.1 Lithobates septentrionalis | reverse complement strand
GAAGGCCACCAAGGAGAGGCAGACGCTCCCAGGCCACTAAAAGAGGGCAAGCAGCCTCTGTCTATAGTCAACAGTAGTGGTCGTGGACAAGGTACATCCTCTGCAACTTACCATGGGGCACGTTTGTCCTTTTTTTCTGCTGCTGGCTGTGTTATTGAGCCACAACATGCAAAAAAGAGTTGGTGGAGTGGATAACAAAGCTGTCCTCATCCTCTGTCACCCAGGCTCAGAGTAGTTTGCCTTCCAACACAGCTGCCAAAGCGGCCTATTCCACCGGTTCATTGTCCAGTCACTCCTTCTGTAGCCCCACCACAATGCACGGAGGAGTCCCCAGAATTATTCGACCACAGTGTCGGGTACATGCTGCTGGAGGATGAGCAGCGATTTGAAGGCTCTGATGCTGGTTCCCAAGTTGAGGAAGGGAGTAATGTGAGCCTAGAGAAGGGGGTTGCCAAGAAGGACAAGAAACTGGCAGTCATGTTCCCCCAGCTGCAGCATACTGCCAAGTTTGCGCCAGTGACGAGGAGGGAGGGGATGATGAGGTCACTAATTGTAATTGGGTGCCTGAGAGAAGAGAGGAGGTGGAGGAGGAGGCACAACTCCAACGAGTTAGGATGTCCTCTAGGGGGCAGCTTAGGGGCAGCCATCCTATTGCATCACACCGCAGAGCTCGGCAGGTGCAGGGCGCTGCTGACTCCCCGCTGACTTTTAAAAGTTCCTTGGTGTGGGCCTTTATCGACACACGTGCAGCAGATCGCACCGTTGCTGTTTGCAACCTATGTCGGATCAAGCCTGGCCAGAACAGCAGCCGCTTGGGCACCAGATGCTTGACCAGACATATGATGACCTTGCTCCTCATCTGGGATCCCCAACCCTACTACACCTCCAGTCCTCTCAAAAACCTGCACTGAGAGGAATGAAGGTAAAGCAATAGGTGTCCCAAGTACTTGCAGCCAATCTGCTAGAAGTACACCACCAATTGATTTTAGCAGGCGAATTTCCCTACCCTAGTTGCTGAACCGTAAAAAGAAATTCGGTCCCAGCCATCCACATGCTCAGCGTCTAAATGCTAGCTTGGCCAAATTGATAGCACTGCAACTGCTGCCTTTTCAGCTGGTAGAGACTGCCCCCTTTCGTGAATTTGTGGAATGTGCTGTACCTCAGTGGCAGGTTCCAAAATGCCCTTTCTTTTCATGGAAGGCCATTCCGGCTCTCTACCGGCATGTGGAAGGCAATGTTTTGGCCTCGGCAGTCAGCAGTAAGGTTCATATTATCGCTGACTCATGGTCCAGCAGGCATGGGCAGGGACATTATCTTTCCTTCACAGCTGGGTAACTCTGCTGGCAGCTGGGAAGGATGCAGGACAGGGTTCAGTGTTGTTGGAGCTTGTTCCACCACCACGCCTCCAAAATGCTAGTGGTGATTCTGAAACAGCTCATTCCTCCACTTCTTCCTTTATGGCCTCTTCTGCAGATTTGTCCTCTGAACCAGCGGTGCTCCATAAGCGTTCAAGGGGGCTACGCAAGCAGTCAGGCTAAAAGATGCCATGCGGTGCTTGAGTTGGTCTGCCTAGGGGACAGGAGCCACACTGGGGCAGACATTCTATCAGCTCTACAGGGGCAGGCTCAGAGGTGGTTGACGCCACGCCCGCTTCAGCCAGGAATGGTTGTATGCGACAATGGCACCAACCTTCTCTCTGCCCTCCGACAGGGACACTTGACCCATGTTCCATGTTTGGCACACGTCCTAAATTTGGTGGTGCAGCGGTTCTTGAGCAGGTACCCAGGCTTACAGAATCTCCTGAGGCAGGCCAGAAAAGTCTGTGGTAATTTCCGCCGGTCATACAATGCCAGTGCTTGGCTGGCTGACATTCAAAGGTAATGCAACCTGCCTACCAACTGTCTCATTTGTGACATGCCCACCAGGTGGAACTCAACGTTGGCAATGCTGCAGCAGCTGCACACAGCAGAGGGCCATCAATGAGTACCTGTGCGAGTATGGCACCAGCACAAGGTCAGAGGAACTTGGCTTCTTTTCGCCATGCCAGTGGCTACTGATCAAGGATGCATGCACTGTCCCGTCACCATTTGAGGAGGCCACAAGGATGGTGAGCAGCAACAATGCATGGATCAGTGACACTGTCCCTATAGTCTTCCTGTTGGAGCACAGGCTTCATAAAATCATGGACAGGGCAATTGAGGCAGAATAGCAGGAGGAAGAGGAGGACTTCCTTTTCCTCTCAAGGCCCCCTTTATCCAGATAGCATTCCTGTGGGCCTGCAAAACACACAGGAAGAGGAGGAGGAGGATTGTGTCAGCATGGATGTAGAGGATAACACTCAGCAGCAGTCTTCAAGGGATGTTTTTCAGTCCCCAGAAACACAAGGAATTGTACGTTGCTGGGAGGAGGTAGTTACAGATCATGTGATCTTTAGTGAACCAGAGGACTCAGAATCAAATACCTCTGCAAACTTATGCTGCATGGCCTCCCTGATTCTGCAAAGCCTGCAAAAGGACCCTAGGATTCATGGCATCAAGGAGAGGGATCATTACTGGCTGGCAACCCTTCTTGATCCACGTTACAAGGGTAATGTTGCAGAACTCATCCGACCTTTGCAGAGGATGAAACGTCTTCAGGAGGTCTTGAAGAAAGGTTTGTGCAACACATTTCCAGACCCTACGAGGTTATGATTTCCTGGTGCTGGACATGTTGCTGAGGCTTCGTTCAGTCAGAGGAAGAGCGGTGGAGAAGGTGGCCGTTTGACTGATGCCTTTAAACTATTTTTCAGTCCTCAGCGCCAAGGTCTGATGGGTTCAAGCAACCATTGCCAGCGTCTGCATTATATGGTGCAGGAAAATCTAGGGGCAAGAGCAGACTTGAAGACCTTTCCAACAGAGCATCCACTGGGTCTTGAGGATGGACCACAGGCCAGAACTTGCTCAATATGCAATTGAGTCACTGGACTGTCCTGCATCCAGCCAGTGGCTCAATTGCATTATTATTTTTTACATTATGGTGCGGGGTTCCCCTTAATATCCATACCAGACCTGAAGAGCTTGGTATGGATTTTGCGGGGGGGGGGGGGGGGGGGACATCCATGCCATTTTTTGGGGTATTTTTATCTATATTGCCAGGATCCAACAATACATTACAGCTGCGAGCAGTTTTAAATTACGTTTTCCTTTAGAAATGTCATTTTGCTGTGGCACCGTTATAAACATGGGAAAGATGCGCTACTTTACAGGTATACTAAGGGCACCCCTGAGCATGATATTTAAAGGAATATTTCATTTTTATTGTTTCACTTTAAGCATTATTAAAATCACTGCTCCCGAAAAAATGGCCGTTTTTAAAACTTTTTTTTTGCATTGATACATGTCCTCTGGGGCAGGACCTGGGTCGCCAAACACTTTTTATGGCAATAACTTGCATATAAGCCTTTAAAATGAGCACTTTTGATTTTTCACATTTGCGTCCCATAGACTTTAACAGTGTTTGTACTAATTTTTTGCATGTTCTGCTGTGAACCGAACCAAGGGGTGTTTGGCACATCCCTAACAGTGAGTGATTGTGGGGTAAGCTGAGAACTGTTTATGTTGCAAATAGTTGGATACAATTACAGTTAGTAACTTCTACAAGATTGTTGCCATAAGAGACAGCGTCCTACCTATACAGAAGTCGTGTCCGGTTGGAGGCCTTCACCTGTATGGCTGTCTGCCTATAGAAGTATCGGAGTCTGCCAATTAAAGTTGAAGTCCAGCCTAAGCTTTTTAGGCTGGGCTTCTCCTCTGGGTCACAGGAGTGCAATTCGTTTTGCACTCCCGTGGCCCATTTTCAGCAGAGAGCGGTCTGAAGTCCGCTCTCCACTGACATCATTGCCATCAGTCAAGGCAGCGCATCATCCTGACTTCCAAGTCTGGATCCGCCAGCTGCCTTGATTTATGGCAGTCTCAGTGAGCCGCTGAGACAGCCTCTCCCCCGCCCCTCCACAGCTCAGCGCTCCAGTGAGCATGGAGAAGCAGAGAGGAGAGAGACACTGACTGACAGTCAGTAGCTTTCCTCTCGCGGATCTGTGAGAACCGAGCCATCGGTGGTTCGGTTCTTAGTGCAGAGACGGCGGGGGACAGCTGCAACATCTATCTGATGCTCCATCCATCGAGGTAAGAATTAATAAAAAAAAAAAAAAAAAAAAAAAAAAACATACTTCTCTTTTAGCATCTACCTAAGGGTGTCCTGGCCCTAACCCTCTCTCCCACAGTTCTGTTGAGTCAATAAATCTCTTTGCATCCCAAAAGTGTCTGGCGCCCACCCTTTTCATCTTGCATTACTCCCACCATGCCTTATAATCCACTCTACACCGAAAGATATCAGCTGTCCTTGACTCTGGAGGTCACCATTAGGCCTAAAGGGGCCGTCAGGAGAACACATGGGCTCCATGGTAGGGATTCACGTCAACACTGTCTTTGTGTTGATGGGGGAATCGAGTGATTTTCTTATCGCTCCATCTATGGCCGGCCTTAGTCTGTGCACAAGTGCTGTGGGTCACTACAATACCCTGAAACCTTAAACTAGCCATCTCTATGTGAATTGCGCAGTTTGCGCTCACACAGACATGCCACAGTTCTCAAATACTTGAAAGAGTTCTGTGGCACATCTGCACATGTGCAGAATTTTTATAGATAGCGACACAGAACAGGGCTGAGGTGTGGCAATGAGGTCTCGGTGAAGTTAATATTAAAGGGCCTCACACTTGTCTGTTTTCCTGCAGCATTACACAGGAATTTTACTTTATAATGTATTTGATTTAAAAATCTAATTATTTCCCGTGTTGCAATGGAGTGCATTTTTAAAGGGAAACTATAGGGGCCCAATCACAGCCAGGCACGTGAAGTGTGAATGGTCCATGAATCATAATGTTTAAATCAAAGGTGAAGACCATGGTTTTAAAAATGCACAATAGATACATTTTTGTGCACTGCTATATATTCCTGTAGTCATGGAAAGGTGTTTTCCCATAGTGATAAATGGAGCTCAGCAATATGTGAATATCCACCTCTGACCTAAATTATTTGCCTGGGTCCTGCAGAATACCCGCTGTAGCAGTATTCGTTAAAACTGTGTGAAACATTCAGATCACAGTACATAAAATTTCCAGCACACCATCTGATGATCAATTTTATTGACATACACAGATGTCACAAGCAAATCATGTTTTAGAGCTACTTGAAAGGCACACGTACAAAATAAAGTTATTTATAAAATCAGTAAAAATTATAGGAAAGCATTAACAAATAGAAACAAAGTTTGGCAAGACCTTAGAACTAGCGCCAGAATATGTGCCTGAAAATAACAGGATGCGATTGTTAATTTATGTGATTCCATTCTCATCTTCTCCTCCTTTCTAAATGTAATCAGCTATTTAGTGTAGTTACTTATACTATGGACGCAATATAAAAATTTGTTGAGCAGGGAATGAAGGAATTGTTAATTACAGGTTCAACTGAGAGCTCTTTATTTGCCAATTCTCTAAATATTGCTGGTATAATAATTACTAAATACATTATCTTAAATATTTATTTTTACACTTACCTTTGGAGCCACAAACTGAGATACTTTATTTACTACCCACTTTGGTAATGACCCTGCAATAAAAAAACAAACAAAAAAAAAAAAACGTTAAAAATGACAACAGCGCATTATACTTATTGAGCCAGCATGGTACACATTTAGTCAGAAAGCATAGAGTGCCATCTAATGGTCAAAAATCCTAAGCGCAGCATATTCAGGATTTTCAAGGTTCCTATGAAATATTGAAAACTCCATACAGCCAATGACATAAATTAAATTTTATCTCCAAGTGGTATTTTTTATTTTTATCATAAAAATTGGCTATGTGCATGCAGATCTCCACTAAGCTTACTCCAGGCTTTGTGCCCTTAAGCACTAGGCATGTGTTTTGCGATGGTGGATCGAAAATAAATGGGCCTCGCTCTACAAACAGCAGTCCAGTGCTGACCGCTTGTGTCCCAGAAGGTAATGTGGGAATTTTGGGGCTTATGTGCAATTAAAACTGCCTAAAATGCTCCACCCAAACTGGAAAAAAAAGGTATATTTGACTGCTCACCATGACACAAATTAAAGGATTAAAACAAAAATATAGATAATTAAACTTGATAGAATAGAAAATGTAGATGGAAGTTTCACCTTTCCAGTCTCTAATTTATTAAAACAGCAATAATCTTGTCTCTTATGAAAAAATATGAAAGGATAAAAAAAAATAAAAAAATAAAAAGCATCAGTAACACTTCACAGTGGCACTACCAGATCACATCTAAATTACTAGTGATGCTTAGTAGTAGTAACTGGACTATGAAATCCTGGAAGATCACAGTCCATTTCTTAAACTGTAAAATAATTCAGCCAGAATCTTTGTGATTAAAAAGATTTTTGGATGTAACCACCAAAATTTCCTTTGTTATTATTTTATACACCAGAGCAAAGAATGCTACAAAAACCAATTCCTAATATAATAAAATTTTATATATATATATATATATATATATATATATATATATATATATATATATATATATATATATATATATATATATATATATATATATATATATATATATATATATATACACATACACACACACACACACACACACATCAGAGATTATATATATATATATATATATTTCTGATTTTGTGCCGCAACCAGCTGTTACTTCTATTCCATCTTGTAAACAACCGTGGAATTCTGCTTATGTGCAGAATATGCTCTACCAAAACCCCTTCCCTCCTTGAGTGATTGGTTCGCTGCTTTTCATAGCACTTATTCTCATATTACAGTATGGTGATGCTCTTATGATTATAGCAGGCAAAATGTCCCACTTAGCAACAGACCATTCTAGGAACTGGCTCTCCTGTGCAATTTGCTAAACAAAAGCAGGTTAGAACATGGAAGGGGGTTTGTTAGGATAAAAGCAATGTACAATATATAATTGACTTGGACATTTTTTTCTCCACTCAGAAGGCATGAAGTTTCACCTTGTGTCATGCACACAAGCCTCCTCATACTCCTCGTCACCAGCTGTGATGATGCAGAACAATCCGATCCTCACTGTTTCATGCACCTCCTCTGGAAGTACCCACCCATTGTCAAGGCCTTTATAACCAGATGTTCCTTGCCCTGTAGTTTTGGGGGATATCAGCCCATCCACCGGGGGTAATATCTTTCAGAGGTGGAGGTCCACACATCCTTTTTAGTCAAAAAAATAAAGTTCAAGTATAGGCAGCGGAAAGGGTTATACTTGTAAAAACACCCGCTGATCTGCAAATCTGCCCAATCCAGATCAAATCTCAAACCTAGTGGATCAATTCCTTTCCAATGATTACATTTGTTAACTGTACTTAGATAATTAGACAGACTAGAAAGCTGATATACAGTGTTCTGGAATTACCTTTGGGGTCGACTTGTGTGAGGTAATAGAGTACGCAGCTGTTTTCCCCATTGGCTTTAATGAGATATCCAGTCTGCAAGGAAACTGCTCTCACAAAGTCCTTGCGAGGAGGATGTTTCTACAAACAGAAAATGTTCTAGTTACAATTATCCTGGTGTACAAGATGTTTTATAGATTAGCAAAAAAATGATGTATATTTTTCCAGCCTAAATTATTTAACACTATTCTGTAAGAAGTGTCAAGGTGAATGGTCCGCCTACGCTTAGGTTTTGAAGCTTCTGTTGCTTATATAGCACAAGGAGTACTTAAAGCAGATGTAAACTCAATCTTCTATATTCATTAAATTCATACCCTGTGAGTGTTACCTCCAGGTATGGGATGACAACTGTCTCCTGAGAGGTCAGCCTGCCAAATGTACTACTTGTGGAGACTTCAAACTGCTATGCCGAGACATTCTGCACAGAGTCCACTGTTCTCACCTGTCCAAAGAAATGGTGTACAGCTGATGCTGGAGTGCATGCATGGTGGCTAACGGAGGCTAGAAGAGACCAGCAGCATTGAGATAATACAAAAAAAAAAAAAAAAAAAAAAAAAAGTAAAAAAACAGTATATTCTGAGAAAAAAAATTGGCATGGCAATTGCAGATGTTCAATCCTTTGGCAAACTAAATTCATCCAGTTTGGGTTTACATCTACTGTACTTCAGACAGATGATGCTGATACTCCATGGTGCACAAGGCCAGGAGGCCCACATATTAGCATACCTTCCAACTTTATTAGAAAGAGGGACACCACTTGGCACCAAGTATGCAGGCAAAGCAAACATACCTGAAATGCACCAAGTTGCATGGGTCAGGAAGAATTTATAAGCAAAAATCCTCTTTTTTTAGATCTAAACATTAGACTAAAAATGAAACAAACAAAAAAAAAAAAAAAAGGACAAAATGGACTTGTTTCCAAAGGAGGAACAGTTGTGGGAATGAAGTGCAATTGAAAGATATAAGAAAATGTGTTTTCGCAAACCCAATTTTGCATCAAAATGAAGCAAACTGGGCTAATCTACAGCGATGAGATGTTCACAATGTTTTTTTTATTTGCTTGAGTGAACAGAAAGACCTTTGAACTGCTTACCATTTGATTATAATGTGGGAGATTTAGTTTGGAGGAGGAAGTGACTCTGTTAGCTGGATAAGCCGTGAACTACATGACAGACAATGCAAAGCGTGCAGAACTGCCTGATGGGAGGAGTGATAAAAGGACCGGCGTGGCCTGTTTTCAGCCTCTCTGGACGCCATTCAACACCTGCCAGCAGGAGGTCTGTGTGTAACCAGGAATGAGAGACTGCGGCCTAAACAGCAGATAGTTAGATTGCCTGCCTCTGAGGGATCTTGGAGGACAGCCCTGCTATTTCAGCAAGGGTACCGGCCTGCGTTTTTAGAGCACCTGCACTTCAGCCCATCGGGAGTTGCAGCTTGGTGTGGTGGCGCCATCTTCACCAGACGGAGACATCAGGAGGGGATTCCGGACAGAGCCTCACAGCCATTTGAGTATATTGTGGTGAGAGGGCACCTGCCCAGTTCAGTAGAGATTTTAGTATTGCTGAGTGAGCTCCTTCTGCAGACTGCTGGTGAGACTTGTAGTTCCACGGAGGTGAATCTACTTCACAGGCATCATACAGATGGCCTTTGGGGCCTTGTTGTTTTCCCTCCTGCGCTGTAAGGTCAGTACTGTATTGCACTCACATGTAAAGAAGAACCTACAAGTGGTGATATTCTTCAGTTAAGCCATCATCACAGCACACCTTTTGTTCTA
Organism: Lithobates septentrionalis; assembly: GCA_037952835.1. NCBI lineage: Eukaryota > Metazoa > Chordata > Amphibia > Anura > Ranidae > Lithobates > Lithobates septentrionalis. Next base: position 513,223 of record JBBDGP010001633.1, on the reverse strand, counting down.
CAGTCACTTCTGTCCTTTTTTCTTTGTGGATTACAAATTACAACTATATACTGCAGTTTAAACATCAGGCTAGCTGCGGATATCTGTAGTTAAAAGAACTTTCACTATCTTCTTCTTTTCCTAAGCATTGCTGCTCTACTCATAAGTTGAACTCTGAATTATAGCCTAGGGGGAGCCATTGAGTATGTGGTAGATTTTACATTGTGTTCCTGAATGTAAAAAGTACATATTGCATTTTGGTCTGTGTGTTGAGGCCTCAGTGGGAGGGTATTTAATATAGGTTTTGAAGATATTGAGTACCTATCCCTCTGTGCACCTGTTCACATATACTCCTTAAAGTGATTAAAAGGTTATAAGTTCTGTATATATGTGCATTAAGTGATAACCGTTGCCAACTAGAACTTGTGTTTATTCATGCTCTTCATTGTGTTCAATTACTTATCTCAGTAAACTTTCCCGAGTGGTTCAGTGATATTGTGTCTCTCATTGCTAACGTCACATTGCAGAATGGAACCCAAGGTGTCAGGGGTAAGAGAGGATTTGCAGAGTCGGGATAGCCAGTGGGGTATAGAGTCAATCAGCAGCCCTCACGGGGGTACCGCTAAACATATATAGAAGGTGAGGTCGAAAAAAGACACAAGTTCAACCTGTGTGTGTCATTATATGTCAGTATTATATTGTATATCCCTGTATGTTGCGGTCGTTCAGGTGCTTATCTAATAGTTTCTTTAAACTATCGATGCCCCCCCGCTGAGACCACAGCATGTGGAAGGGAATTCTACATCCTTGCCACTCTTACAGTAAAGAACCCTCTACGTAGTTTAAGGTTAAACCTCTTTTCTTCTAATTTTAATGAGTGGCCACGAGTCTTGTTAAACTCCCTTCCGCAAAACAGTTTTATCCCTATTGTGGGATCACCAGTATAGTATTTGTATATTGAAATCATATCCCCTCTCAAGCTTCTTTTCTCCAGAGAGAATAAGTTCAGTGCTCACAACCTTTCCTCATAACTAATATCCTCCAGACCCTTTATTAGCTTTGTTGCCCTTCTTCTCCATTTCCAATACATCCTTCCTGAGGACTGGTGCCCAGAACTGGACAGCATACTCCAGGTGCAGCCAAAACAGAGCTTTGTAGAGCAGGATAATTATCATTTTATCTCTGGAATTAATCCCCTTTTTAATGCATGCCAATATTCTGTTTGCATTAAAAAGGGGATTAATTCCAGAGATGAAACGATTATCAGTTCAGTCCCCAAAGACATGCACCATTCTATAGTTTGTTCTGTAAAAATCCAAAGTGCTGTATTTTTACGTCTGTACTTTCATCCCCAGGCCTATCACAGCTCGCTGAAAATCTTTCATCCATGACATCACTGGCCCCACCTCCCAGCTGTACTCCCCCACCTCCTAGCAAGGAGTGACGTTCTCGAACACTTCCAGCAATGTGAGTGCTCCTAAGCCAGCGCTAGTGTGTGTGTGTGTGTGTGTGTGTGTGTGTGTGTGTGTGTGTGTGTGTGTGTGTGTGTGTGTGTGTGTGTATACACAGCTGAGATGTGGGGCCAGTGATGTCATGCCTCCCGAGTTCCCGTCCATAGACACACCCATGGAACGGAGAGCGACAGGCTTGGAGATGAAAATACAGTGTTGAAAATACACCATTTTGGATTTTTACAGAACTATAAAATGGTGCATGTATTTGAGAATTGATGCATATGAGGTTTACAACCACTTTTTTTTTTTTGTTTCAATCATTTTTATTGCAAATATGCCAGAAAATTTGCAGTAATACAAAACAAGCGCCAAGTCAGCCCACGCAGGGGCTATGACCGGCGACATAAGAAACATAGATTCAATCATTCATATTATTTAATAGTACAAAAACATAGAATAAAATGTGTGGTTTATACAAGCCCATTCTTGTGTTTCTACCCTCTTTCCATACAAAATTATATCTCTACTACGAATTCATTACTCCATTTTCTTTATTTTATTCCACCCTTCCTCCCCTCCCCTCCCTGTACCCCCCCCCCCTCCATCACAACAAAACTTTCCTATTACCTTTAGTGTTTCATTCACCACATTCACAATTGCCACCAACTTCCCCCCTATCCAATGTTCTTAATTATCTAATTGTATTATCATTGATTTTACAGGCCATCTTTCTGTCTCTCTCTCCCTTCTCCCCTTCCCTGCACACTTCCTTCTCGTCTTCCTTTCCCTCGGCTGTCTCTATCTCCCTCTCTACACTTCCCCCCCCCTGTCTCTACATCTGAAGCCTCTCTACTATCAATTGGTGCGGGGCCAGGTCCACATCCCCCAACCATGACTGCCATATCTTATTGAATTTACCCCTATCACTTCTACGGCTATAAGCCAATCGTTCTCTGGGGAGAAACGAATTGACGTAGGCAATCCATTGCTTCACTGTAGGCACCGTTGGGGCCATCCAGTACTTTGCAATAAGTTTTCTGGCAAGGTACATCAGTCTAGTTAACATAAAGTACTTTCCTCCTGGAAACATTTTTGCATTTATGGCTCCAAGCAAGTATACAGTCGGGTTTAGGGGGATGGGAACCCGCGCCAACCTCGAAATGTGCTGGGAGACCTCATCCCAGTATCTATACAGCTTTGGGCACCTCCAAATTAGATGGATGAAATCCCCTCTGTGTACTCTGCACTTAGGGCACAGTGGGGAGTCTCCTCGTCCCCATTTATAAAGCTGTACTGATGTCCTATAGGCCCTATGGAGAATAAATAGTTGTGACAGTCTTTGGGTTGCGGAAAGCGACACCACCGGAATAGCCTCAAGCGCCATTTCCCATTGTTTTTCTTCTATCTCTCCTATATCCTCTACCCATTTATTTCGGCACTTTAACAGAGTATGATCCTGAACTGACCTCAACAACTCCCTATATATTTTTGATATTAACCCTTTCCTTGTGTCTGCCAAAAAAAACTCACTCAAAAGTGATACTGTTGGTACTGTCTGAGAATGTGTTATTTGTTGTGCCTGTAACGCATGGCGAAGTTGGAGATATTGATAAAAACCCCTCGGGTTCAAATGAAATTCCCTGCATAGTTGTTCATATGTCTTCAACACCTCTCCCTCATAATTGTGGGAAGAACTGAATCCCCTTTTCTTTCCAATGTGTAAACCCTTGTAGTTCCTGGATCTCGGGGTATCTTCTATTATGCCAAATCGGCGTGAATGGGAGCACGCCTGTTATTTTTAGCGCTTTCCGAACCTCTCCCCATACCTTTTTAAAGAGCGTATTTATAGGTTCTACCCCCTTCATACTTGGCAAGTCCATTTCCAAATGTGAGGCCGCTTCTAACGTGGGTTCCAATATGGTCACCAGTTTATATGTAGGGTCCTCATTCCCCTTTCGACCCCACCCTGCCATTTGTTGTAACTGTGATGCCAGGAAATACAGCTTAGAGTTGGGTATTGCCAGCCCTCCTCTATCCTTTTCATATTGCAATATTTCCAAGCTAATTCTGGGTGCCTTTTTTTTTCCATATCAGTTCCCTCAGTGTATCAACTCGCTTGAACCACTTTTTTGGTATCCATATCGGTGAATTATGGAAGACTTATAATTGCTGTGGTGCCCACACCATTTTTATTAAGTTTGCTCGTCCTATAACTGATAGGGGGAGCCTACACCAGCTATTGCTTTTTTCTTTCTGTCTAGAGAGCAATGGCTCCAGGTTCAACCGAAGATACTCGGCCGGATTCGGGGACACCATTACTCCCAGATACTTAAAGCTATTAACTATTGCTATTTGTTCCGCTCCTACTGGTAGTCGGTCCCTCGGCTGGTCTATGGGCATTAGAATTGATTTTGACCAGTTAATATCAAAGCCTGAGAAACTGCCGTATTCTCCCACTATCTCCATTACTGCCCGCAGAGATGAGGTCATATCGCCCAGATATATAAGTGCATCATCTGCGTACAAAGATATTTTTTCTTCTCTCTGATATCTACGGAACCCCACCACCTCCGTTGAATTCCGGATCATTATGGCTAAAGGCTCTATTGCCAAGGCGAACAGCAATGGAGACAGTGGGCAACCCTGTCTAGTCCCCCTATGCAATTCAAATGGAGGCGAAAGATTATTATTGATGCGTATTCTGGCTCTGGGTTTGAAATAAAGTATCTCTACCCAAGATACAAACTTACTTCCCAAACCAAATCTTTTCAGTGTTTCCATGAGGTAGGGCCACTCCACACTATCAAACGCTTTTGAGGCGTCCAGTGACAGAATGGCCCTACCCCCCGGATTGTCCACTGGCATCTGTAGGTTCATGTAGAGTCTCCTTATGTTATCTGATGTAGAGCGGGTAGGTATAAAACCAGACTGATCACAATGGACCAGCTTGCCAATCACTCGAGATAACCTTTTAGCCAAAACACTGGCAAACAATTTTGACGTCCGCATTTAATAGCGAAATTGGGCGGTATGAATCCAATAGGAGTTTATCTTTCCCAGGCTTTAAAATTACTGTTATTATTGCCTCTTGCATGCTATCTGGTAGGTAACCCACTTCCTCAGCCTCCCTTATGGCCTGCAATAATGATGGTAAGAGGTCCTCCCTATAATGGGAGTATACCTCTGCCGGAATCCCGTCTGGGCCTGGTGATTTATGGTGTTTTGTCCCCTCCAGTGCTTCTCTTAATTCCACTAATGTGATTGGGCAGTTTAACAATTCCCTGTCTGCCTTCGATAACTGCGGGAGCGGACAGGTTTGTAAGAACTGTACCAACTCAGATGGAATATAACTAGTTTTACTGGAGTACAAATCCCTGTAAAACTGCTGAAAGCTGCTCAAAATGTCTGAGCTAAGGGTCTGCCTCTCCCCAGATTTAGCCCTCACGGCCAGGATATTAGTAGAGTCTCGTTGCTCTCTGGCTATAAGGGCTAAAAGACGGCCAGTGTTTTCCCCTTCTTCAAAGTAACTTTGTTGCTGAAAGTATCTTCTCTTCTCTGCTGCTGATAACCAAACCGAGTTATATACCACTTGTGCCTCCTTCCAGGATTCTTGATTAGGTTTTGATGGATCTCTTATTAAGGCCTGTTCCCTTTCTTTCAGTTCTTCCCGTACCCTGTTCTCCCATTCCCTGGAACGTGTTTTAATTCCCGCAATTTCTTTAATAAGACATCCCCTCAAGAATGCCTTGAGTGTATCCCATACTACCACAGCACTAGCAGATCCCCTATTAAATTGCAGGAACTCCCGTAGTGCCTCTCTTGTTCTATCTACCTGCGGAAACAAAGTTAACCAGTAGGGGTTCACCTTCCATAATGGTCTCCCCAGCATTCCAGTGGTGTCTAACCGTACCCAAAATGGGGAATGGCCGGATAGTAGGCGTTGCTCATACGCTGAGTCCTCTACTAGCTGCAGGAGTGCCTCATTCCCTAAACCCAGGTCAATACGGGAAAAACCATCATGTGTTGCAGAGTAACATGAGTAGCATCTGTCCTTTTCATGTCTCTCTCTCCATACATCCCGGAGTCCTATTTCCGTAAGCAGGGCAGCAAAAGCCGTCCTGCCAACTGTCTGTCTCATAATTCTAGGTGTCAAAGACATTCTATCTTGGGAGTTGTCTAAAATGTTATTATAGTCACCCAGTGCTAACACCAGGACATCCGGGTGTAAGGCTATAAATTGTGATAGACACCCAAGTGGAACTGGTGAAAATGGTGGGGGTATGTATATAGATGCAATTATGCACATTAGTCCGTTAATTTTATATAGCAAAAAAACAAATTTTCCTTCCTTATCCACCCTCTGTTCTATGCATTCAAAGGAGACATCCGAGGAGACCACTATACTAACTCCCCTTGAGTATGAGGTGTGCATGGAATGGAACTGTGTCGGGTATCTCCTTGAATGCAATAGGTGAACAGAGTCTGGACATAAATGTGTTTCTTGTAAACAGATTATCTGAGGTTTCATTTTATCAAAATATCTAAACATTGCACTTCTCTTGTCTCTATCCCTCAACCCTCTCACATTCCATGTCATTAGAAGTAGACCCTTTTTTTTCCCCTTTTCCTTACTCATATAGGGAATCATACCAATTCAAATAATTATAAGGCCAAAAATAACAACATAAGCAAAAAGTAAAAATACAATTATCCTTCTGAGTTTTACCTACCCCATGGGTCCCCTCAGTGTGTAATACGTATCTATCAGCCTTCCTCCTAATCCCCCCACCATCAGTAGTGAAACGTAAGAGGTATTTGTGAATAAACTTATGTTTGTGGTGTTTTTCATTATTTGTTTGAGTTGTACCTTTCCCACCCGCCCCTCCCCTACCTCCCTTACCACCCTCCCCTCTCCCTTTCCCACCCCTTACCCTCCTGCCTCCCCCACCCCCTCTCCCACCCACCCCCTACCTTCCCTCCCTGCCCAACTGGGCCTACCCTAGGGGCTATGTTCCTGACCTCCCACTTACTCTCATTCCCCAAACTGCACTGGCATACCTTACCCGTGCCATACATTTCAATACCCCCTTGCCCCAGGGGTCCCTATCTCGCCCCCTCCCCCCCTCTCTGACCTTGTTAGTGCTATTCCTGTGTTCTAATTTTTTATACTTATAAACAAAACAATTTATCGTGTCAGCTTAATGTGTTCCAAAGAGTGTATATCAAACCTTTGCTAATTTATAATCCTATTCCTTCGACCTTGTTAGTGCTATTCATGTGTTTTAATTTTTTATGTTCATAAGCAAAATAATTTATCGTGTCGACTCAATGTGTTTTAATAAGTGTATTCTAACCTTTACTATTTTATAGTCTGTCCCTACATCACTCCCTGATTCTTATTTTTACTTGTGGTTTGTTATTTACTTATTTCTTTAATGTGTTACTTATTGTTTCTGTTTCCCCTTTCCCTTCCCTCCTCCCTAATGCCTAAAAAAAACAAACAAAAAAAAACAAAAACAAAAAAAAAACCCAAGATCTAATTAGTCTCTAGTCTCTCTTCTCCTACATTCCGTATTGTTCTCTCTGTATTCTCCAGCCATTCTTCCACATTTCGGGGGGAATCAAAAAAAAGTGTCCCATTCCTTGTAGTTATTCTCATGCGGGCGGGGTACAGTAATGCATAGTCCATCTTTTTTTGCTGCAGCACACGTTTAATCGGCATGTATGCCGCCCTGAGTTTTTGCAGGTCCGGAGAAAAGTCCTGATATAATGAAATTCTTACCCCCCTATATAGGATCTCTCTCATTTCTCTCGCCTTCCGAAGCAAAGATACTTTATCTCTGAAATTGAACATTTTCATGATTATAGGTCTCGGGTACTCCTTGCCCTGTCGGGGTTTAAAGGGGATTCGATGGGCACGTTCAATGCCGAAGAAAAGAGAAAAAGATGTAGTCCCAAATGTCTCCTTGATCCATCCCTCCAGAAATTCTATAGGGTCAGATCCCTCGCTCCGTTCAGGCATGCCTTTTACTCTTATGTTGTTTCTCCGGTTTCTATTTTCTAGTTCATCTATTTTAGCTGATTGATTTTTTATGTATTTCTTCATATCAGTTATATCTTGTCTAAGCGGGGATAGCACGTCTTCCACAGATCTTAATCTCTCCTCTAGGGCTGTTCTTCCCTCCGTTTCTTTCAGTCTGCTGCCCATCACTACCAGTTCCTCCCTTATGCTTTTTAACTGAGTAGCCAAACCAGAAATTGATTCCTTACATGCAGTTATCGCATACAGGAGGTCCCTCATTGTTGGCTCTTCCACTCCTCCACTTTGGCCTCCCTCCATATCTGCCTCGGTTATATTAGGTAGCCTTTTGAATTCTGTGTCACCACTTGTAATATCAGGTTTTCCCGCCCCGTGGCCTTTTGTGGGCGGCACTGCGATTGGACTTGTTACGGCCGATATTGACCCGCTACTTTGGCTTTTCCTACCCGCCAAGGTACCTGTTTGAATTAATTGTTGGGATTTTACTGGTGATAGGGAGGTCCTAGTAAAACGCTCTAACTTTGTTGCTGCCGCGACTTTCACTTGGTTCGTCTGATTTTTTGCAGAGCGTGTAACCTGACCTCCTACTTGCTGTGACTGATTTTGTAACTGGTGCTGGTTTAATTATTCCTCTGCTGCCCGCTTCCCAGCCATGCTATTATATCATGGGGAAGAAAAAAGTAGGAGGAGGGAAAGAAAAACAAAAAAAAACACCTTTCCTTTTAGTAATTTGAGATATAATGTATAATTATCGCAATCCCGGTCTGCTGGTTTTATTTAAAAATGGTATCACAAAGGTAGCACTCCGTTTAACTCTGTCACCACAACATCAGCCCTATAGTTCATGGGGCAGTGGACAGACACATGGACAACACAGTTTCACTTACAGCTGATGTTATAATAAGCAGCTTGCATCCACCGTTCCACTGGTTCTATTTATATTGTAAGAAAAAGGAGCCTCATACACCAGCTCCCCGTCCGTCTCCCACTTCGGACTGGGGCTGCTATTTTCCTCTATTTCAGGTGCTGCCTCTTTAAGATCAATAAGTAATGAGGCAACAAGTTTCTATTTAACCAGGGTTTCACATTGCAAACTCAGTTAAGTTTCTTCAAGAACCAACTCTTCAACCAAGAACCAGGAATGAAAGTCATCCACAGCAAACATGGTATATGAGGAAAAAAAAGAGTGAAGTTTTCACCTATATCTGACGTCTTCTTGGTCACTCTCCAGTTTCACAGCGTTACGTTGTTAGTTTTATTGGCTTACTTCGTTCGCTGCTTCTGCTGTTACTGTGTTCGGCCTGCTCGATTGCTACTGACAGCCAGGGGGAGGCCTCTCATGCCACCCCTATGGCTCCGTCTTCCTGGCTCTCTCACCGCCACACTCACTGACACCACCGCTGCTGAAGCTGCTGTAGCCGCTACCGAAGCGTCTCCTCATTTGGGCGCTGGCCCGCTGGTAGTGTCTCTCACACCCCACCTCAGCTCCATCCACCGAGTCTACGCCAGGATCAGGTGTGCTCAGTGGCTCAGTAGCGCTGTAGTTTAGCCGGGTTCCGCTGCTTACGCTGCCGCCGACATACCGGTAGTCTCCTCAGCCTGTAGCTTAGCTGGTCAGAGCGGAGGGAGAGGAGATCTCGCACACCCTCTCACTCCCACATCCGGTCACGCCCCTTGCTCCCTCTTTAACCTCTTCCTACCTGCACCTTCTTACAACCACTTTAAGTGTGAATGTGTTTATGCGATTTAGTTTTTTTTGCCTTGAACTAGTTTCTATCTGCAATCAAAATAATTGAAAAGGGAAGGGTGTTGTCTGGAATTCAGCTCTAACAGTCCTACGTCATAATAAATAAATAAATAATAACCTGGCCATGATAACCCAGGCCAATTGAGGACTATTACCTCCATCATTAACTGGGTTTTCTCTAGAGTAGGAGACTCTAAACTTTCCAAAGGGCCAATATGCGGGGGGGGGGGGGGATGTACTGCAGCCAGGGTAAGTAGAAAATGCCCTGGGAACAAACAATACCCCATCATTGGTTTCAGTGGGATGAATAGTCCCCTATTGTTGGTATCAGGGTAAGAAATGGTGCCCCATTATTTGCATCAGTGGGAGGAATAGTGGCCCATCGTTGGTGTCGGTGGGAGGAATAGTACCCCACACTGTTGTCAGTGGGAGGGTGCATCTAGCAGCAGGCCAGTTTGAAGACCACTGCTCTAGAGCTACCTGGCCCCCCCCCCCCCACACCCAGTGTTTTCAGCAGTGGTGGCTGGTGCTCAATATTTTGGGGGCAGCGGCAAACCAACCAACGGGGATGTGGCGATCCTCCCCCCCAGACAGGAATGCAGCGGCGATCAGAGGCCTCCTGGATCCAGGCTGCAGCTCCTCTCTGGAGCCATTGCTTCTCCTCCAGGCTGAACAGGAAGAGGGTTCTGACTGAGACCCGATTGGCTAGGAATTCTTAGACTCCCTGGCCAATAGACTTATGCCCCGTACACACGGTCGGACTTTGTTCGGACATTCCGACAACAAAATCCTAGGATTTTTTCCGACGGATGTTGGCTCAAACTTGTCTTGCATACACACGGTCACACAAAGTTGTCGGAAAATCCGATCGTTCTAAACGCGGTGACGTAAAACACGTACGTCGGGATTATAAAAACAGGGCAGTGGCCAATAGCTTTCATCTCTTTATTTATTCTGAGCATGCGTGGCACTTTGTCCATCGGATTTGTGTACACACGATCGGAATTTCCGACAACAGATTTTGTTGTCGGAAAATTTTATATCCTGCTCTCAAACTTTGTGTGTCGGAAAATCCGATGGAAAATGTCCGATGGAGCCCACACGCGGTCGGAATTTCCGACAACGCGATCCGATCGGACATTTTCCATCAGAAAATCCGACCATGTGTACGGGGCATTAGACTCTCTGGCCAATCGGGTCTCAGGAACTGCTTCCTGGATGGTCGTGAGGAGAATCAGGAAGACAATAGCGAATATTAATTCCCTATTGTCACACGAGCCTACCCTTTTTGGGCCACCACTGTTTTTCACCAGGAGCCTGTCAAAAGATATCTGTATAAGAATGACCAGACTGACTTTAAAGCATTGGGTATAGCTTAATTTCTTAGTTTCCAGAGTATGCTTCTGATATAATGTGTGAAATAGGCATTAAACAGAATTACTATTTAGGCACAAGTATTATATACACAATGCCTAGGAAAAGCATACAGCATATTAAAATAACAGAAATTTGAGGTTTGCCTAAAAGCATTCTATACATTTCACACACTGACTAACATATACACGCCATCAGAATTGTAAAAATTAAAAAAAAAAAAAAAAAGTGTATACTGTATATATTGCAAACCAGTAGACAGAAAAGTAATTTTGAAGACTCACCGGATGCTTTACTGAATAATTGATTATCATGTAGTCATTGCCAAGGGGTAACCAAGATCGTAAGGTTACAAAGTCTCTGTTCTTTAAGGGACTTGGGCACTTCCCTGTGATGGACAGATAAACTATTAGAGAGAATCAAAATAAAGAAGTGAAGACTATTCAGAATAATACAAAAGGTTTTTATGTGGCCTTATGATTTTCCGAGATTTCACTGATTAGAGGCATAATTGAACTGTGCTGCCAAAAGCAAATATGTCAAGTGCTAAAAAAAAAACCAAAACATCCTTATGAAGGGAAAGGGAACTTATGTTTGTAACCTTTTGTGCAACCTGGGAAATATGCAGTAGCCCATGGCATCTAGGCATTTTTGATTGGTTCTGTTCTGTGATTCTCAATCGAGTCGATCAAGCTTTACTGCGATTTATTGCACATAATTGCTCTTTACCCTGTCAGCAAAGAAAATCCAGTATGTAGGAATTGCAATCCTAAAGTTCAACACAGAATTATACAATATTAGGTATGATGTTTAGGGAGCTAGATTGTGATTAGGCTGACCTCCTAGTGACTACCCCCACCCCCAAGCGTTGTATGCATCTTTACTTGTTGCTCCAGTGTCACCCACTGGTAGCTGCTGCAAACTACAGAAGTCTCCCAGCCAGAACCTTCTTGTGCATATGCTCTAAATATTCTCCTTTGTTTCCATTGGAGGCTGTCTGGGGTTGACTGTTGGTATCCCAAGGGAATGAAGAGAGATTCCAGAAGATTGCAGAATGACCCTGCTATGAGGCCAAGTAGAGCTCCCAGTGGAATGCAGAAAGGTCTCGGAGGAGCATGAACAGGTATGTAGTATACTTAGGGTTGCCACCTCCTTCCTTTAAACCCGAACACATATTAATTACACAGGTGCTGTGGCTGATTAAGTTGGTAATTAAACTTACTTGGTGCCTTATCTGCACTTAATTAGCCTCAGAACCTGTGTAAATCAAAGGTGTTCGGGTTTAAAGGGATGAGGTGGCAAACATACTGTGGGTGGAGGGGGGGGGGTTGCTATGGGGTGGGGTTAAGGGGAGTCATTTATAGCACTGAAATAAAAATGCAGTTACCAATTAAAGAGGAACTACAGTCTGCTCAAATAATAATTTGTAATAAAAACATCTTTGCCATTCTGAAGCTTCCCTCCAACCACTTTGCATATTATTTTATATATACTGTGATTCTTTATTAGCCAAATATGCTGCAGAAATCTCCCTCCATCGAGTCTGGCTGCAGTCATTTTAACTGTGGGCAGCTGAAGCTGCTGCCTGTTCACTTCCTGGATTTACACAGAGGCACACCTCCACCTCTGCAGCTCTCATTGGTCCTCTTATGATTCACCCCCTCTCCCTTCCTGGCAAACTCTAACGAGCGTGAGAGAGAGAGAGAGAGACCGGTGCATGATGACATAAGCTTAGGCTTTTTACCAGACAACAGGAAGTGGGCTGTATAAGGTATTTACTGGTAGAAAAAAAATGTTTTACTATTCAAGGTTAAAAAAACAAGGGCAGACAATTTAATAGATGGAAAGATGAAAAAATGACTGAAGTTCCACTTTAACCACTTCCCGACCGACTCCCATACATACACGGCGGCAGGTTGGCTCTCCTGCGTGAATCGCTGTATATGCATGGCGGCTCCTTTAAAAGCCATAGCAGGTGCATGCCCGCTGCATGGTGGGGGATGTGTGTGGCCAGCAGGCGTGATCGCAGGTGGCCGGCGGCAATCGCAGGCACGAGAGCTAGAACGGGGATTTATGTGTGTAAACACATAAATCCCTGTTCTGACAGGGGAGGAGAGACAGATCATGTATTCCTACTAAGCAGGAACAGCAATCTGGCTCCTCCTCTAGTCAGTCACATCCCCCACAGTTAGAAACACACATAGGGAACACACTTAACCCCTTGATCGCCCCTAGTGTTAACCCCTTCACTGCTAGTGACATTTAGTAATCAACGCATTTTTATAGCACTGATCGCTGTATAAATGTCAGTGGTCCCAAAAAAGTGTCAAAGCACCTGATCTGTCCGCCGTGATGTCACAATTGCGCTAAAAATCGCAGATCGCCGCCATTACTAATAAAAAAACAATAATAAAAATGCCATACATCTATTCCCCATTTTGTAGACGCTACAACCTTTGTGCAAACCAATTTAATATACGCTTATTGCAATTTTTTTTAACCAAAAATACGTAGAATACATATTGGCCTAAACTGATGAAGAAATTAGTTTTACATTTTTTGGCGGATATTTATTATAGCAAAAAGTAAAAAATATTTCTTTCAAAATTGGTGGGTTTTTTTGTTTATAGCGCAAAAAATAACCGCAGAGATGAGCAAATACCACCAAAAGAAAGCTCTATTTGTGGGATAAAAAAAGGACGTCAATTTTGTTTGGTTACAATGTTGCACGACCACGCAGTGTCAGTTAAAGCGATGTAGTGCCTTATCGCAAAAAAATGGCCTGGTCATTAAGGGGGCAAATCTTTCCGGGGCTGAAGTGGTTAAAGTCTAACTAAAGTCAATTTTTTTTTTTTTTACATTTTGGATGGAGAGGAGAGGAATTAGACCATCTGTCAGGGAGACTAACCCTCTCCATTTGTCTTGTTTACAGTTATCATTGAAGTAAAAGTAAAAGAAAATCACAAATTTTAGGCTGACATCAAAATAGAGGGGAAACCTTCAAATAGAGAAAATAGTTCTGGTGACACCACGGGATATCCTCACTTTGGAGGGATTTCCTCTTACTTCTTGTTTTGGCTATGGGACAAGAAGGGAAGGCACATCTCCCCTATAGCACACAGATGGCAAAAAAATAAAAATAAAAATACAGGGGTTATACTCCTCCCTTAAGCCCCGAACACACAGGAGACATTGGCTGGTTAAAAACAAAAAACAGGCCAACATTCGGCCCAAGTGCCCCCCTGCCAGAACATAACAGTTCAGCGGGGGGAGATTGCTGTACTAAGGTCAGATCGTTGGTACAGAGAGAGAGACACACACACAGTCTACAAGCAAGAGATGTGCCGGAGGAGACTGGAGTAACTGTGTAAATAATCATTCCAATTGATTGCTATACAATCAGTGAATTGTTTGTTCCACTGGGCATCCCATAAATTTCCTTACCCATCCAAGTTATATTCCCTCAATAAAAACAACAAAACAAACATCTGGACTGTTCGTTGTCTCCAAGGGGATTGGGAAGTGAATGCAGGGTGACAGGTGGGCCACAACTTTCAGCCCTACTGGGGTACCACTACATTTGGGGGCTCGTTCCGGGACCACCTGACCACTTGTGATCTGCCCGCTGTTGCCCCTAGCAACCGAGGAAGCGAGCCAGGGAACTGTGTTTTTGTTCCACCAGTATTGAGGAATTGAACTCTGGGAAGGACTTGTGTGCTCTGCCTGCAACCCAGAACTGTAATAAGTGCCATTGCCCATAGCAACCAGCAGGTTGTTGCTACCTGCTTAGCCAGCTGCTCCAACCAGCACTGGGGCGGACACTTATAATAATCCTGCAATTCAGTGACTTTTCACCATGTGTTGTCACCCATAGCAACCACGGCGGGTGATCACGCCCATGGATTACAAATATGTCCAGTGTTCGGCTAACCCTGGACATTCTTCACTGGATTAAAAATGTGCCCAGCACTCTGTAAATGCTGGGCATCTTGAATTTTTGCTCCAAACTGCTGACTTATTCAGTAAAGTGTGCCTGGAAGTGTCTACTGTTGCCCGGGGTGATCCAGGTAAACCTGCTGGTGCCTGCGGGTGGGACTGTACTAAGATAGTGCCCTTCAGTGAGACATTGGCTATAAATTTTATTGTTGCCGGTCAGTGGTCATCAGTTCCCATTTGCTCGGGCACAGTCTGTGTCGAGCGACATGCCAGGACAAGTACTGCTAGAATCAGCATGCCTGCTAACTTCAGTTTTTCTAACAAGGGGTTACAGCAGCACACCAGGGGGAGGAGCCTGCCTATCAGTTTTGCAGATGCCAGCCTGTCTGGAAACGAGGGGGTGGTGCCAAGCCATAGAGGAGATCCAGCACCCCCTGCAAGCAGACAACACGAGGCGGAGGAGCAAGATGGCAGAGGATGCTCGTGCAAACTCAGCGATGACCTGGTTGTCTGATCTGCAGGAGCTGACACCAGGTGTCCTGTTGGAGCATCGCAGGGGATTTGCCCTCAGGGCGATTGATGGGATGGAGCGTCTGCGCCTGTTGTGTCCAGAATGCCGGATACCGACCACAGTGGTCAGTGCATGGATCTGGTGCGGTCATTGTGGTGAACCGCTCACCCGGCTTGCATCCAGCTAGCAGGAGCCACAGTACTACAATGTGGATCTGCACTCAGGACTGTGTCACGTGCAGCTGCGGACATCCCGGAAGGCCGGAGCTGGCCTGGAGTCATCGCCGAAAGGTGGGGTAGAGTCTGAGCCTGGTGACTCCCCTGCGAACAATCATGACATAGGAGAAGAGGAGTGTCGTGTCCTGCAGCCTGGTCGGGGGCCTGGCAACTAAGTTCTGCCATGCAGGAGCCAGATAATGTCCCTGAAATTCCAGCTGCTTCTATGTCCCTCGCTATCCCTATCTGGAAGGAGCCAGTGATGGAGGGAAGTGCGCCCCGGGTGAGCCAGAAGGGAAAGGTGAGGGCAAGGCCATAGCTTGGAGTTCCCCCAGATTGCAAGCAGAATTCGGGTCCCTGCAAGAGACAGCAGATTGGCCATCCCACAACAGCTTGGAGGAGGAATGGGAGATAGGAGGCTCCCAGGTCCAGGAAATCCAGTCCGGGTTGGTAGATGTTCCAGATCTGGCTATGGGAGTTGAAGAAGCTGCAGGAACCCCCATCAGTAGCAGACAACTTTTCCTGAGCAGGCCCTCTACTACCCAGACCAGAGCTGAAAGCAGGCAGTGAGTCAAGAGGTCCCCGGATGCTTGTGTCCTCCCTGTAAAAGGAAAGCCACAGAACTGCCCAGGTTCCAGAGGGAGGTTCAGCACAGAGTTGCTCTGGAGTGGGGTTTGGACTATTCCCATCTCCCACGGACATCATTGAGAGCTCCCAGGGAGAGTGGGAGGATGACTTGGTCTGGGATTAATTGCTCATCCCCAAGCCTTTGCGGGTACCAGAGAGTGAGAGAGGCTGAAGCGAGCAATTTACAAGGATAAGGTGCTCGTTGTCAAGGCAGGACGGCCTACAAAGAGCCCCTCAGTCTCCATTCAGGAGGAAGGGGGAGGCAGAAATAGGTTGACTGACCCCCATTTCTATGCCTAAGAGACTGTGAGGAAATGCAGCTGGCATGAAACCATACGCACAAACTGCTGGGGAATAGCAGAATGCGTTTCTTTTTTTCCTCCTGATTTTTCTGCAGGATCAGGCTGGCCAGCCACCCTGGATGTGCCCAACTGACGGACGGTTTCCCTTGTTGCAAGGACATTAACCACTTAAACCCCGAGCCTCTTTCTGAGATTTGGTGTTTACAAGTTAAAAACTTTTTTTTGCTAGAAAATTACTTAGAAAAAAAAAATCTAAGGCTTGGGGGTTCTAACACCCTAGAAAATAAAATGGCGGTCATTGCAATACTTTCTGTCACACCGTATTTGCGCAGCGGTCTTACAAGCGCACTTTTTTGGCAAAAAAAAACTTTTTTTAATTAAAAAATAAAACAGTAAAGTTAGCCTAATTCTTTTTATATTGTAAAGATAATGTTATGCCGAGTAAGTCGATACCCAACATCACGATTCAAAATTGCACCCGCTTGTGGAATGGCGACAAACTTTTACCCTTAAAATCCTCCATAGGCGATGTTTAAAAAATTCTACAGGTTGCATGTTTTGAGTTACAGAGGAGGTCTAGGGCTAGAATTATTTCTCTCGCTCTAACAATCATGGCGATACCTTACATGTGTGGTTTTCATATGTGGGCGCTGCTCACGTATGCGCTCGCTTCTGCGTGCGAGCTCAGCGGGACGGGGCGCGTTTAAAATTTTTATATTTTTTTCTTATTTATTTTACCTTTCAATCTTTTTTTACACTGTTCTTTTAAAAAATTATGTCACTTTTCTTTCTATTAGAAGGAATGTAAACATTCCTTCTAATAGAAAAAAAGCATGGCAGGACCTCTTGAATATGGGATCTGGGGTCAAAAAGACCTCAGATCTCATATTTACACTAAAATGCAATAAAAAAAATAAATAAATAAGTTGTTAAGAAAAAAATAAATAAAAATGTTGCTTTAAGAGTTATGGGCGGAAGTGACGTTTTGATGTCGCTTCTGCCATGCAATGGTGTGGAGATGGGTGGGGGCCATCTCCCCCTCACTCATCTCCATACCTAACAGGAGAAAAGGACCCAATTGCCTCTGCTGCTGGCAGTGGCTCTGGTAAGTGGCGGAAGGCACCGGAGCGCGGCGGGAAGGCGGCCTCTCCCGCCGCCGATAAAAGTGATCTTGCCACACAGATCACTTTTATCTGAAAGTGGACCGCCCGCTGAAGAAGAGGATACCAGGGTTATGGTAGCTAGCTGCTGCCATAACAATACCCCTCTTCAAAGTACCGACGTATAACGATGGCGGGCGGTCCGTAAGTGGTTAAAATAGTTAGGCCTGATCTTATTTGAACTCTTTTAAAGGAGCCTGTTTTGCTGGCCCTCCCATCATCCGGAGAAGAAGTTTTTTTCTTCCCCATAGTTTCTGCAGGTTATGACCCCCTCCCGACAGAACAAACAGTAAAAAAAAATGTGTGTTGGATTGAGTTTCTTTTATTTCTGTCGGTAGGATGCTAACCCCCTCCTGACAGAAATTGTGTACAGTGTACAGATATATGTGAAGTGTAGGATGCGGTTATTTTGTCTTCTCTTAGCATCTTCTGGGATGGGACGGCTGTTCATCCCCTCCGGCCGGAGACAAGATCTTCCTGCGGGCAGAGTATTTTTCTCTTGCGAGAGATTCTCTGGCTCAGAATGTATATTAATGGTAGTTACATGGACCTGTAGCTAGGTGTGTGTTTTATATTTTCTGTACAGATGTAAATACCTATCAAAAATGTATATATTTTTGTACGTAATTTATCTGTACAGTGCGCCATCCAGGTTATTTCCTTTTCCCCCTTCCATTTTATCTTATGGGATGCCCTTGCTCCTGGGCTCAGGAGCCATTTTTGTAAAATTTTCCCAGCTGAGGGACCAGCTTAATTTTGGTTGGGGGTGAATGTAGCGCCCTCTACTTAGGTAGGTGCCAGAGGTAAGATTTTTGGTGAGAGCAGGTAAATTTAAGCATTTAATTTTTTTAAAATAACAAACATGGTTATACTTACCTGCTCTGTGCAGTGGTTTTGCACAGAGCAGCCCGGATCCTCTTCTGGGGTCCCACGATGGAGCTCCTGGCACCTCCCTCCTGCCATGTGCCGTGTTGTGCTGTGGGTGCACCCAAGCAGGTGCGCTCCTGACCCGTGGCCCTGTGTGTCAATTCAGACACGAAGCCGCAGCTCGGCCCTGTCCCCTCAGTCGTCTCTGGCTCACTGGTTGTGATTGACAGTAGAGGGAGCCAATGGCTCCCACTACTCCCAAAAGCCAATGAGGAGTGCGAGTCCTTGGAGAGGCAAGGCTCTCATGGACGTCGCTGGATTGAGAGGGGGCTCGGGCAAGTATTGGGGGGGGGGGATGCTGCACACAAGTGGTTTTAGGCTGATTTTAAACTTTCACATGTCGAAGTTTGGTGTATAGAGAGCTAGACTGAGTAGGCTGATTTTAAAGTGGTTATAAAGGCACAGAGTTTTCTTTACCTTCATGCATTCTTTGCATGAAGGAAGAAAAAAAAAATCCTTGTGCCTTACAACCATTTTAAAATCAACCTACTCACAGTTTAGCTCTCTATACACCAAACTTAGACAGGTGAAAGTTATTTGTGCAAACAAAATCCGACTGCCTATCCTATGTGTAGAGCATCGCAGAATATGCCAACCTCATAAATTTGTGTCAGTGGAGTAGTAGGAAGAACAGTCATGGCAAATGGATGGAAAAATAGTGATCAGGACAGGCTTTCCAAAATCAGTAGACTTCAGTGCTGAAGTTGGAATGGTTTTTGGTACACAGGATCCCAGTAAAACAGAGGTGGGTATGCAAAGAAAAGATGCAATTTTGGCAATTTTGTAGAAGACAAGCTGGAAAAACTTACAGCTTTCCTTAGATGATCAAATTGATTTTTGATTTCTATGTTCAGTTTGCATTTTGATTGTAAATCTAAAAGCCAATTCATGAAAACAGTAACACTATTCCAACAAAAACGTATGTGTATAAAGTATATTTATGGAGGACTATATACTATTTCTTTAGTAAAAGTTAATCGCCCAACTCACTCATTTATACAATTCCCTTATAAAAAATAGCTGCCAAAAAGAGATAAACAAACTCTTCAAATGTACTCACCTGCCGATTGCCAGAATGGGACGGGAAAAGGTAGCAGCTTTGAACAGCTCATACTTTCGAGTACATTCTTTGTAAGTACTGGCATATCCCTGCCTCCCAAACACCAAATGCTAGCAAGTGGTGCATCCTCCCTCCTAAAGTGATGGAAAAGCACAGGGCTGGTGCAAGAATTTTTGACACCCTAGGCGAAACCCCATTTTGCCGCCCCTGGCTCTGCCACCAACTCCACCTCTTTTGCCCTGCAGCAGCTATGGCTGGTGGCTGCTGCTGTCCCCCAGGCGGCTATGGCTGGTGGCTGCAGATGGCTGTCCTCCAGGGCAGGTACTGCGGGTGGGTACTAGTGGCGGGTATCCCTGGTGGCTGCTGTCCCAGATTGTGGGCTCCCGACCCACCATCCCCAAGCATTGGTGTGACAGGAGTTGGCACTAGAGGAAGCATGCAGCTGCAGTGAAGAGCAGAGTTGATGCTTCCTGTATCGCTCCTGTCCCAGAGGAGTACATTTGGTATCACTTTGCCTGTGACAGGAGATACAGGAAACATCGGCTCTGCTTCCTCTAGCGCCGGCTCCGTTCTTCACACTGATGCTCGAGGATGGCGGGTCGGGAACCCACGATCTGGGCTTGCCGATCCACCATCCCAGAGCAGGAGGTTGTGTGGGCCACATCAGAGGTTTCCACAGGCCAGCGATTGCATCCCTTACAGCAGGGGTGCCCATTGTTTGGATGCATGCGAGTCGGAGGACAGATCAGTCTATACACACTATACAGTAATACAGTGTTCAAGTTCACAAACCCTGCCTTGATCCCTCCAGCTGTCACCACTCATCAGGTGCTGACTACTCAGATCGGCTATAGCATGTCTGCATGCGATAGTGACACTGCCGCTGTACAGGACAGGCGACAGAACATTGGGAGAGAGAGCTGGCCTCTACATGATGGTGACACGGTGGGCGGGGTCAGGCATCACATGACCAGACTTGGGATAGGACTCAGTCACTGAATCACGTATGGGCAGAGCTGGCAGTACTGGGAGAGACCAGAGAGCCTAGAGAGAGACCGACAGGTCACTGATCTAATCATAAAGGCCTGCAGCAACAGGGGATGCGTTTGCTTCCGTTCCGTCGGGAGACTCGGAACATGTCCTCCTGTGCTGCGCCTCTCATGACACTACGATCGGCGCCTGCCGGCCTGAGTACATACTGCAGAGGCGCCGGGTAGCATCCCCATCATTATACAGCATCACACCCGCACAATTACATAGCACAGAGACCGGTGGGAGACAGAGTAGGGAAAACAGTGGCTGGGCGCCCTAGGTGGCTGCCTAGTTCGCCTAGTGGTAGCACTGGCCCTGAGAAAGCACGTGCTTTGACCAATTGTGCTATGCCCTTGGCTTATTGCAGGAGAATGAAGGTTGTAGGCTGGGTCCACCAGACATTCATCATGCCCTAGCATTCCAATTAAGTTGCCTTAAATGAATTCAAGGGAACCAAAAAGACCAGGGTGTTTCTTTTTCTTTAACCTCTTCAAATTCTAGAACCCAACTTCCTATGTATAACTGATAAATATATTGCAGAAGGCCTCATGCACACTAGACGTTTTTTCAGCTGCTCCTAGTGGCGTCTGGCATTTTTTTTCCTGCCTTCAAATGCCCCTGCGTGTTAGCCTATGTATCTATGCACATATAGGTTTTTAGAAGCAGGAACAAAAACTCCCTTGCCAGTGCATCCAGGAGCAGCAGAGTTTTGGCAGAAAAAATGCTTGATGCGTGTAAACGCGTGTTAATGCTAAGAGCATTAAGCCCTTGAGCGTTAATTCATTTCAATGGCCAGAATAAATGATTATTCTGGCCAATGAAATGAACAACCAAGCGTTTGACGCCTGTAAACGCGCTACACGCTTTTAAGCTTCCTGCGGTTTTTCTGCCAAAATGCTGCTGCCATGAGGAACAGCTTCTTTGGGAGTTGGCATAACATCCTATGTGCATGGGGCCATAAGGTAAAGATTTGGTCCTGTGATGAATGTAAATTAAGCTGCTAGTTTCCCATTTCCCAGAGTGTAATGCACCATCTTTCCCTGGAGAACAACTTGATTTTCCAGGATTGTATAAATTGGCTTATTCTGTATGCTAGTTTGAATAGAACAGTATGTTTTTTCTCAGAATTCCTAAAATAAATCCGTTTTTTAGACAATGCATATATTAAAGTCTGTAGTCCTTGTAGAACGGACTTGGGTTATGGGGACTTTATATTGATAATATATTAAACTCCAATGAGTACATGGAGTCCCTTCCTTAAAGTGGTATTTAACCCAAGGGCAAAAAAATACTATATTGCATACTACTAAATTCTTTGATGTGGTGGCTGCAATCATTTTCTTTTTTAGGCTTTTTCCCTTTAATTTTCATCTAACGATCCAAAGACAGTAAAAAAAAAAAAAAATAAAAAAAAAAAAAGTACAAACAAAAAGAGTTCAAAGACCTAAAACCCCTTGTTACTTCTAGGTAATGCAATAGCGTTCTTCTCACATCCAACTTGTGAAATTTACTTTTTTTTTCCCCCGAAGGGTTTGAGCAAAAAGGTTGGCAGGATGATCTCCTGTGATCGATTATGAACTGTTGCCACCTTTGGTAAAAACTCTGGATCTGTTTTAAGAATAATCCTATTTGGGTATATGGACAAAAAAGGTTCCTTTACCGATAGAGCGTGCAGTTTACCAATTCTTCTTGCAGATGTGATTGCAACTAGAAATATAGTCTTGAGAGTTCAATTTCTTAAAGAAATTTCTTGTAGTGGTTCAAAAGTTCCTTTGTGAAGGCTTGCAGGACCACTGATAGATCCCATTTGGGAAAATGCTTAGCTGGTCTTGATCTATTAAGTGCCTTAAAAAAAATCTTTCAACCAAAGACTCTGAAGAAAATGGTCTCTCCAGAAAAACCACTAATGCGGCCACTTGCACCTTAAGCGTGCTTACTGCAAGGACCTCGTCTGCACCCTCTTGTTAGAATTCCAATACGGACACCAAATTTTCTATGGATCTATTTGTTGATTGACACCAGGAATTGTAGACTTTCCAATATTTAGTGTAAATATTTCTAGTTACTTTCTTTCTACTGGAAAGTAAAGTGGTTACTAAAGGTTCTGACAAACCCTTGTCACTTACTAAATGATCTTCAGATACCAGGCGGTGAGGCACAGCCTGGCCACATCTGGGTAATGTACTGGACCATGCAGAATCAAATCCTGTGAAAGGAAGTTGCCAAAATGGTTTGACTGCCATTTGCTGAATGGTGGAAAACCAAGCTCTTTTTGGCCAGAACGGAGTAATTAGGATTATCAACACTTTCTTTTTGTATTTTCCTCAATACTAATGGAATTAGCTGGAACGGGGGAAAGGCGTAACCCAGGTGAAAATTCCAAGGGTGTGCCAAGGCATCTATTCCTTGACAACGGCCATCTCTGTGAAGGGAAAATAAGTGAGGGAGCTGCACATTTTCCTCTGATGCAGACAGGTCTGCTTGTGGACAGCCCCAGGTTCTGGTGATCAATGTAAAAACTTCTGAATTCAAGCTCCACTCTGCCTCCTAAATTTGTCGCCTTCTCAAAAAAAGCTGCAACTTCGTTTAGTGTGCCCTTGTGATGGACTGCCGACAAGGACAGCAAATGATTTTCCGCCCACTCCAGAACTTCTTGTGCCTCCCTGCTTGTTCACGTAGGCTACGGTAGTGGCGTTGTCTGATAGAATCTAGATATGGAACCGCTGGAGGATCAGAGAGAAGGCATCCAATGCTAAGGCTACTGCCTTTAGTTCTCTCCAATTCGAGGACATCCCTGCCTTGGTCCGGGACCATTCACCCTGTGCCAAGTTCTGATCCAGGTGGGCCCCCCATCCTCACACGCTGGCATCAGTCATCACAATATTTCCCACAGGGAATGACCAAAGTAGGCCTCTTACCAAGACTGACTTATTCCTCCACCACCAGAGTGACCATTTGACCCTGGTGGGGATCTTTACCCTTGCGTCTAGAATTTCCGTTCTGTGGTTCCATACTTTTAAGAAGGAAACTCTGAAGTGGCCTGAAATGTAGCCTTGCCCATTGGATGGCTGGCGTAGTCGAGGTTAAAGTTCCTAGGGCCGACATAACCCTTCTGCCTAACATTTCCTGATTTGTCTGTAGCAAAGCTATGACATTATGGACTTTGGCTTTTTCTTCTGGAAGAAAAATTCTTTGCTCCACTGAGCTTATCTGAAGTTTGATTTCTGAAGATTTCCGATCCAACCCAAGGCTTCTAAGTGACTGCAGGCCTTGCCCAGGTCTTCCAGCAATTTCTCCCTGGAAGGGGGAGAGGGGCAAGGGCTTCTGCCATAACCTTTGATAAGACTCGTGGGCCAGATGAAAGGCAGAGGTGCAGGGCCTTGAATTGCAGATGCAGCACCTCCTTCCCCATACTGATCGCCATCTTCAGAATTGTTTGAGACTGAGGGGCTGTAGGCATATGTAGGTAAGCATCTCTCAAATTGATCAATGCCATGAAACATTCCTTGGTCAACAGATTTCTGACTGTGAAAATCGAATCCATACAAAACCTTTTGTATAGGACTGACCTGTTTAACGGCTTTAAGTTGAGGATCAAAACGAAAAGTTCCGGATTTTTTTTAATCAGAAATATATGGGTATAGAAACCCTGATAACGTTCCTCCAGAAGTACCAGAGTCACAACCCCTTGTTGCATCAGATCCTTTAACAGGTTCTTCATAGCTAGGGACTTTGTTGCATCTCTTGGTAGGTTTGTTACAAAGTATGTTTCTGGAGGAAGATTCAAAAACTATCTTGTATCCTTGAGACAGCATGCTCAGAATATACTGGTTTTCTGTCATGGTTGCCCAATAAGGGAGGAAATTTTGAAGCCTTCCTCCCACTTGCAATAAGAGTCATTGCGTTTTGCTGGTTGAGGCAGGAGGATGGAAAAGGACACTGCCTTTGCCTCTCCGCGCTGACCAACTTTTTCTTTTCTCTTGGGGTTTGTTACTTTGTTCCTGAGCCCTTTGAGGTTGAAAAAGCCGTTTAACTGGTTGCTTCTTTTTCTTGACAGGGAATGACTTTTTATCCGCTGTCCTGTAAAGAACTTAATCTAAATCAGGACCAAATAATAAATCTCCCAAAAACGGGACACCACAAAGTTTGTTTTTGGAAGCCTCATCTTTAACCACAGCCAGGTCTTCAACCACAGCGCCCTTCTAACAGAGTTAGCTGCGGCTGCAGAGTTTGCTGTCATCCTTATAAATTCTGCTGATGCATCTGAAATATAAGCTACACCTGCTGACAAGGTCGTAAAAGAATCGAGAATTTCTTGCTTGGGTGAAGCCATTATATGGGCTTTAAGCTGATTTACCCAATACTCCATATTCCTAGAGACGCCATCGCCAGTTTGAGATTGCCCATGATGGATTGCCAAGCTCCTTTAAGCTGTTGATACATCTTTTTATCCATGGGATCCTTTAATATTTCCATGTCCTCAAATGCCAGATCAGTTGATCTTGAAACCGGAGAGAAGGCTGCATCGAGTTTTGGAACTTTATTCCACAGTGCCGCCGGATCCTCATCAAATGGAAACTCCTTTTATGGGCCCTTGGGAAAAAAAAGGCTTTTTTTCTGGCTCAAAAGAGCTGAAAAAGTGGGCTCACCGAGACCTGTGTACATCCTGTCATGCAAAGACAGTTCTTTCCGTTCTTTTTTCCTTTTCCCCATTAGTATAATGATACTTAAGCGTGGTATAATGAGTAAGCTGGAGGTGATGCAGGAAGCTGTGAGCTCTGAGCAGTGGTGTCACCCTCTTGGCTATACCGTGTAAAGGGTGGGCTGTAGAGTTCTGCAGAGTTCTCCAATTGGCAAACCTAAGATTTTGGACAGCTGCTAAAATGTTGGGCAATGCCTGCAGAGTGGTAAAAATGGGGTGTGGTGCTGCGCTAATCCAAAAACGAAAAGACAGTGTAACAAGCAGAATGAAGAGTAAGTGACACTCTAAAGGAAAAAACAAAATATATATAATCCCAGAACCGGGTTGCAGAACCTACTGAGATAAGCGATTAATACTATGGTATAATGTACAAACAGTAAAAAATATATATAAAGTGCAGCATGCAAGCATCCAATCAAATGATCACTGAGGTAGTATGTTGGTGAAGATGTGCAACAATAAAAGAACCTATATAATAAAAGTGTGCATACTTCTGCAATAAATAGGAAGAACAAAAAATTGTGGCCACTTTAAATTTATTAAGGTAGTAGGTCATAAACCCATCGGGGCCTGAACTTTTACCAGGTGCCGATTCTTTTAAAGCTCTATTTATCTCCTCCTCTGTTATAGGTATCTCCAAGATAGCTGCACTGTTCTCAGTTAGTCAGGGTATGTTTGTTTTAAGTATTCTATTATCCTCTCCTTTTTCCTATTTCTTGCTGTCCCTGCTGGTTTACCGAGTTTAAAAGACCGGTAGTAATTTTGAAAAACTTTAGCCATTTCTTTTGTTGTATACATCATTTCACCTTTTTTATTTTGTATTTTTTCTATATAAATTTTTTTTTATTTCCCCACAGATATCGTTCCTTTGAAATTTTATTGAATGTCCATCTCATCTCTTGTTCTATTAGATCTTTTAATTCATCTCTTTTTATTACCAACGCCTGATACAAAGCCTGATCTTGACCTCTATTTCTTATGCCCTTGTTATAAAATATAAATTTCTTTTATTAATCTTTACATTTGTTGGTTCTTTGCTTCTTTTTCCTAGTTCCCAGCGAGATCAGGATCCCCCAATATAGGCTTTATGCGCCTCCCACAAGGTAGCGTCTGATATTTCGTGTGTATCATTTAGGCTAAAATATTTTTCAATTTCTTTTTTTTATTAAATCTTCCCCTTGTTTATACTGTAACAAATCCTCATTTAGCCTCCAAGAATAGGGTTGTCTCTGAGCTCCTGGTACTTTCATTTTCATGGTTATTGGTGCATGACCTGATATGGTGGTTATTTCTGAAGTGGTTACCAGATCCAACAACCTATGTTCTACCATTATATAATCTATCCTAGATAGACAGGGCACAGGGGATTAGAACGTATAGTCCTGCGTTTTAGGATGTTGTATTCGCCATACATCTAACAATTGACATTGATATAGTTTGTTTTATCACCTTTAATTGGACTCTCCTAGTCCCCTGTGCACGAGACGCACTATCCCGGTCAGGATCCATACAAAAGTTTAAGTCTCCAGCTATTATCATTTTATCATTTTCCCTTTTTTAAAATCCATTAGTTTTCCCAAGACCTCCTTTAAATAATTTGTTGGATTCTTATTAGGGCAATATAGGTTTGCTAAAGTGCATTCCATTTCCTGTAGTCTCCCCCTTAGGAAGAGGTATCTTCCTTCCGGATCTGTCATCCTGTCCTCCAATAAAAAAAACCTAACCCCCCTACCTATTCCAGTTGCCACTCCCTTTGCCCTTTTTGTCATCGAGTCCCCATAATACCAAGTTGGAATTTGTTTTGAGTATAAATTCACATTTGTTTCTTGAGATGTGTGTGTCTCTTGGAGTAAGACAACCCCCGCCTTATAGTGCCCAATCTCCTTTAAAATTTTGTGCCTTCTTGTTGGCGTGTTTAATCCCATACATGATAAAAAAATAACTGATGTCATGTATTATAGCAGTCTTTGCTCCCATGGGTTTGATCTTGCCGCAGGAAAAATCAAGTTTTTTTTTTTTCTCCCTTTTTTTCCCTTCCCTTTTCTTAGATCGCTTCTATTCTCTTTTGTGCATGAGCACCCCCCCCCCCCCGGCCCTCGATCTGCAGGTGGAATCCCTCTCCATTTCCTTCCTGAAAATCTCCTATCTTAGGGTGTAGCTCTGACTACGTCCACCCTTATCCTCCCCCCAAAACCCAGTGGGGGGGAGCCGGAACCGATCGCACCAAGACAGCCCGGATCTTCCAACTGTCCAGCCTCATTTAGCGCCTCCTTGGTTCCTACATGCCCGCTCTATTTCCGCCCCCCACCCCCCCCCCGCTCCACCCATTGCAGGTCCCTCCGCCCATTCAGACCCTCTTCCCATAGAGTTGCTACATCATCTTTATTTATGGGTTCTTCTTGGGACTCTCTGCGATTTCTGCCATCCCTCCTCTTCGTCCCCCATAGTGCTTCCCATTTCCGACCATCAAGGTATCACTGGAATTTGAATATCTAGTCTATTACAAAACGTGACTGACTTAAACCCAATTAAGCATCTCTGGAGAGACATAAAAATGGCTGTCCACCAACATGGATCCCCAAATCCAGGTGTGAAAAAACACTTGTTGCATCTTTCCCAAAAAGACTCATGGCTGTATTAATTCAAAAGGGTGCTTCTACTAAATACTGAGCAAAGGGTCTGAATATTTAGGACCATGTGATATTTCAGCTTTTCTTTTTTAATAAATCTGCAAAAATGTCAACAATTCTGTGTTTTTCTGTCAATATGGAGTGCTGTGTGTACATTAATGAGGAAAAAAATGAACTTAAATAATTTTAGCAAATGGTTGCAATATAACAAAGAGTGAAAAATTTAAGGTGCTCTGAATACTTTCTGTCCCCACTGTATTTAATATTTGCAGCTCTCATTTGCTCCAAGAGAGGTTTTAACCTCCCTGACAGTTTTCCGAGTGTGGCTCGGGGTTAAATTTCAGCACCATTAGCGGTAACCCCGAGCCACACTCGGGATTGCATTGCAGGATCCTTGTGCGGTATACTTACCTTGTACCCAGGATCCTGCGATGTCGTCCCCCCCCCCCCCCGCTGTGTCTGTGGGCTCTGTCCTCCGCCCAAAGCCCCTCTGTGGCGGGCTCCGTTCCCTGCGAGCCTCGCGACGCACAGAGGCAGAGCCCAGCGGCAAATTTAAAAAAGTGAAAAATCATAATACATACAGTACACTGTAATCTTACAGATTACATTACTGTATGAAATTATTTCACATCCCCTTTGTCCCCAGTGCTTTGTCCAATGCCCTGCATGCAGTTTTATATTTTATTTACTGTTCTTTCTGCCTGTAAACTTGAGATTGTCCATAGCAACCAAAATGTGTCCCTTTACGTCAAAAGTGGTTTTAGGCCATCTAGAAAATAGCGATAGTAAATTAGAACACTTGCAAAATTGAGCGACAGTGAATCGCGGGGAAATTATTTTTATTTTATTATTTTTTATAATTATTTATATTTATTATATTATAATGTATGATTTTGTGTTTCAAACTTCATCATACTACATATCTACTGACAGAGGTGCTTTTATTCATTCATTATTTAAAGTAAAACCTTTATCCCTAAAGGGGAAAAAAAACTGTTGCTGTAACTGCTTAGCTGGAGTTGGGCTTTAAAGCGATAATAAAGTCTTATTTGTTTTTAATAAACATGTTATACTTACCTGCTCTGTGCAGTGGTTCTTCTCGGGTCCTGGCCCCTCCCTCCTGCAGAGTTCCCCCACAGCAATCAGCTGCACTGTGTTTCCCTATTCTGATATAGAGCCATGGCTCGGCCCCCCCTCCCCTCTTTGGCTCACTGAGTTTGACAGCAGCAGGAGCCAATGGCGCCTGCTGTTACCTCAGCCAATGAGGGAGAGTCTTGGACAGCCAAGGCTCTCATGCAACATCACTGGATTGAGATGGGGCACAAGTAAGGTTTGGGGGGAGCTCCTGCTTACAGCATAGAATGCATTAAAGGTAAAAAAACCTTCTGCCTGTAGAACCATTTTAATTTGTTAGTCAAGTCCTAGTCTAACACTACCCTCTCCCCAGATTGATGCTGTCCAAAGAAGTCTGTTACACTTTCTGAAAGTGCAGACACCCCAAAACTGGAAATGTATTACTGGCTGGATCACCAGGTGAAAAAAGGGGGGAAAAGCCTAACAAAAAAAAAAAAAACACAAACAAATGCAGCCCCCTCATCCAAGGACTTCCAAGCTGAAAAATTTTTAATTCTGGGGTTTAATACTGCTTTACCCAGTTGTGTGCCTAGTTATATTTGGTGCTTGATGCAGCAGCCTGGACTTTGTTTACCTTTTTTTGCTCTGGAGGTGATCCTAATCTTGAGTTGATTGCTTCTGCTGTTGAGGCTTCAGTAGTCCGAGTTTGAAGAACCAATAACCGAGTTGTGAAAATATATCCTCCCTAACAAATCACTGATGATTTGGGTCAGTAGTGTGAGCTGATGAAAGATGATAAATGTTTGGATAAAACTTCCAGAGGGTTCTTTACTTACTCAGGCTCTGCTCAGAAGGAGCAGTTTTAAAAGTTTGCTGCTCTTGTAGAGACTGTGTAGAGTCTAGCTCTCAGCTACTGCTGTTCAAACTTTGCACTTTTGTTCTGCTGCAGAACTCTGCAAGTCTCTCGCTCTACCCCTCAACTCACATTGACAGTCTCCTCATGCATCACCAATTTACTGACTGAAATATCAGTCTGGATGTCACACTACTTCCTCAAACTCAATCTTCTCCGTCAAGATCAGTGAACTAACCATCAACCTGTCCACCCATGCCAGGGTGCCTCAATGTCCGCAACATATCCAAAATACGCCCCTTCCTAACCAATACCAGAACAATTCACACCGTGGTCATCTCTTGACTTGACTACTGAAACTCCCTCCTCAATGGATTACCTCTACATAGGCTATCCCCGCTTCAGTTCATCATGAATGCTGCTGCCAGACTCATCAACCTTACCAACTGCTCAGTGTCTACTACCCATCTCTGCCAATCCCTTCATTGGCTGCCACCCACCCAATGAATCAAATTCAAAATAGTAACAAGAGTTTACAAAGCCATCTACAGCTCTCAGCTACATCCCTAACCTGGTCTCAAAATACCAACCAAATCGGCTCTCTTCGTTCCTCCCAAGACTTCTACGCTCTAGCTCCATCATCATTTCCTCCCATGCTCGCCTCCAGGACTTTTCCTGGAGCCTTTCCCATCCTATGGAACTCCATACCCCATCTATGCGGCTGTCTCCTACTCTGTCCATTTTTAGGCGATCCCTGAAAACGCTTCACTTCATTTAAGCCTATCCTGTCCCCGTTTTCATCAGCTCATCCCCCAAAGTTATTACCTTTTGTATCACTTTATCCTCCCTTTTAGATTGATAGGCTATAACAAGCAGGGCCTTCAGATTCCTCTTTTATTTAATTGTATTGTAACTGTGCTGTCTGCCCTCATGTTGTAAAGCACTGCACAAACTGTTGGCGCTATAAAAATTCTGTATAATAATAATAATAATAATAAATAATAATAATATTCACCCACAATACACATAAAGCATTTATTTAGCCCTGCTCGGGTACATGGAATGTCTTACATGAGTAGTATCCAACATCTGCATTGACTGTAAGCCGCCCAATGTCAAAGGTGTCTATCATGTTCGTGTCCCATTTCCTACGGTAGGTGGTGTCATGCAGGACGTCATAGAGAACCTCAGCAGAGACATCCTTGCAAACAATACGCATCTGAGAAACATAATAGACAAAAAGAAAAGCAGACGTCAAGCAATGTATATTACAAACTCAATTGAAAAATGTTAATAGTCAAGCATCCCAGAGTAACCCAATACTTAATCTGCATAAAGACTCCAAGTACTGTATTAAAGCAAGAAAGCAAGGATGACAGACAGCTTCAAAGAAAAAGGGGAAGAAAAGGTTTATAAATGGCGGGACCGTGGCGGTCCGAATGGGACAGTGATGTGGTCCACATTTGGCATGCGGCCCGCCATTTGGCGACGCATGCTCTAGAGGAAGCAGACAACCTGCAATCACTCAGTCTGTCTCACTTAGCCACTATTTAGCCAAGTATCTGCTGCACAGGGAATCTATAGGTTTCAGATGGCTGACTCAGATGTAGATGGATTGAAATTTGGCCAGTTCAGCAGAAACTGGCCAAATTTCGATCCATTTGTGGCCATCCCTGTTCGACAAAAGACAATCATTAGATCAACTTCTGTTGAACAGGCATATTGGAAAACTTTTGTCTATCAGTGGCTGCAACTGCTGATCAGTGCATTTTGATAGTGGCAGTCCAGCTGTCAGAATACAATGTCCCAGCAAGGGGGACTGAATAAAAAACAAACAGGTGGATGGAGGAAATACAAGCAGAAGATACCCAAGCTCAACTGCACAATTGAAAAATACTTGCTGAGATTCGATGCTCAGGCTGGGGATCTCCACTCCCGTGTTTGAACATTCAAAGCAGAAAATTTAGCGGCAACTCCATTACTCCTTGGTATTATCCTTTATTTGGCTAGGATCAATGCTGACATGTTTCGGCTATTACAGCCTTACTCTTAGCATGCTGTAGGGCTGTAATAGCCAAAACATGTCAGCATTGATCCGGTGTATATGATGTAGCCAAATAAAAGGATAATACCAAGGAGTTACCAAGTTGCTGGCTAAATTTCTGCTTTAGGTGAATGGAGGAGTCCATTGGCAAAACAAAAAGAAAAACACAACCCCCCCCCCTCCCCCACAAAAAACAAAAAACAAACATTCATCTACTGTATAGCCAGATTAACATTGCACAGCAGGTAGCAGAGCCTGTAAATGTAAATACCAAATATAGCCGACTAAAGTGTACAAAGACAAGTGTGTCTTGACTACAGTCAAGCATGGTGGTGGGAGTGTCATGGTCTAGGGTTGGATGAGTGCATGGGCAGATAGGGAGACGAGGCATTTTGGCTGGTCTTGCGGTGGGACTGTGCTGGAATAGCCGCCCAATGCAGTCCCATTGCATATGGCATGAATGTACACTAAAGTTTGTGGCAAAGGCACCAAAAAAAAAATCTAAGCATTTTACGTACTGTGGATGAAAGCCTTGTCTAATCGACAACAGTTTCATTGCTTTTAGATGAACAACAGAAAACATCACAAATTGAAATGACTGTGGATAATATGTCACAGCTGGTGATATTAGCCAATATTTGTTCAGCTGCAGGAAAATCACAATTAAAATCATTTTGCATCACTGGTTTCTGCAAAGTAATTTTAAAGATCATTTTCACACAACAGATGCGCCTTTTTATCTCTAACTATTTAGGGTTACAAGTAACCAAAATGGAATTATTAACCATTTGCCACCCAGGCCAATTCTGACATTTCTCTCCTACATGTAAAAATCATCATTTTTTTGCTATAAAATTACATAGAACCCCCAAACCTTATATAGGTTTTCTTTAGCAAAGACCCTAGAGAATACAATGGCGGTCATTGCAACTTTTTATCTTGCACGGTATTTGCGCAGCAATTTTTTGAACGCGTTTTTTTTAGATTTTTTTTTGCATAAATGTGAAAGATGAAGTTACACCGATTAAATAGATACCCAACATGTCACACTTCAAAATTGTGGAATGGCGCCAAACCTCGGTACTTAAAAATTCCCATAGGCGAAGCTTTAAATTTTTTTACTGGTTACATGTTTTGAGTTACAGAGGTCTAGGGCTAGAATTATTGCTCTCGCTCTAATGTTCACGGTGATACCTCACATGTGTGGTTTAAACACCAAATTTCATATATGGGTGGGACTTGCATATGCTTTCGTTTCAGCGTGCGAGCACACAGGGACAGGGGCGCTTTACATTTTTTTTTTTTCTTGGTATTTTTACTTTTTTTTTTTTTTTTTAGTTTGACACTTTTTAAATAAAAATTTTTTTTTTGATCACTTTTATTCCTATTACAAGGAATGTAAACATCCCTTGTAATAGGAATATGGCATGATCGGTCCTCTTTACAGTGAGATATGGGGTCCTTAAGACCCCACATCTCACCTCTAGGCTGGGAAGCCTGAAATAAAAAAAAAAAAAAAACGATCTCGGCTTCCCAGCAGAGGCCGGTATGACGTCATAACATTGCGCCCGACCTCTGAGCGATCATAGAGAAATCTCTATGGTAAACATCCGGGGCCAGCGGATCCTGTCTCCGACGCACAGATGGAAGCGGTGAGTTGGTAGAAGCACCGGATGGCGGCTAGAGGGGGGTGTCCCTTCTTACTGCCTGCAACAACGATCAATCGGCGGAACAGCCACTATGATCATTCTTATGGTGTAGGGAAAAAGGCGATATCTGAAGGATGCCTGTAGCTGCAGGCCTCATTCAGATATACCCGCACAGTCAAGTCAAGGACGTCATTGGACGGCCGGCGGGCAGGAAGTGGTTAAAAAGGGAAAGTCCACCTTATGGTACACTCGCAGAGTTCATCTTCTCAGAGTATTGGCTTCCAACGTTTTCATCAGTGAAGTATTAGCACAAAAAAATGGAATGAATTTTAGCCATCTTAAACTTATTGGCATGGGGTGGACAGGACCTTTCCCTTGCTCGATTTTATGTACTGGTGGCACTGCAACATATAATTTTAGTGGCCCCCAACAGGTGTCTCCCAGCAGTCACTGGAATCATGCACTGCCAAAGCCTGGCTGATGTTTGAAAGCTCAAGCGAACCAATGTGCGATTTATTACTGTAACAAACTCAGGCTGCATATATAGTAAAAATCTGTCCTTTTACTTTTTTTCTTCTATTGCCAAGTAATGCAGCGAGGGTGAAAATTATAGTCAGACCGTGGCTCTCAAACAAGCAGCAGCCTGACTTTCAAGCATTTAGGCCATTTTAGGACATTCATGCCCAGAACTGTACTGTAAACCGAAAGTGTAAATTTCAGCAGAATCTAATGAATTACACAATTGCATGCATGGGCACATTTTTTCTTTAATGCAGACAGTGCAGATCAATGTAATGAAACCAAAGACAGCCAGCTAACCAACATTTTTATAAAAAAAAGGTCAGCAATGGCCACCTTTATATTTCTGTCATTTCAAGCATTTCAGTTCCAAAACACCAGATAAAGTGACCCTGTTATTCATGTATTTACAGTTTATTTACTAAAGCTGGAGAGTGCAAGTACAGGCTCACTTCTGCATAGAAGCCAATCAGCTTCCAGGTTTTATTCCCAAAGCTTAAACAAACAAGCTGAGGTTTGAAGCTGATTTGGCTACTATGCACAACTGCACCAGCCTTAGTAAATCTACCCCTTTGCTATTTGGTGCTTTTTTCCCCCCATAGAATAAAAACTACTGTGCAAAAGTAATTTAAAACAGTTAAAGAGGCATTACACAAGAATATATTTTTAGTTTATTTTTCAGCGTTTGATTTCTTTTACATAATAAAATGCCAAAATTGATGAAATTAGGGGACATTTTACTGAAATCTTAGCAAACGCCAACATTTTTCATTATAACCATCTTCGTCCCTAGTCACATACTCGCTTTATTTCACGTGTGCTTATCCAGAAGCATCCAACACAGCTAGCAAACATTTTTGACCCCCCCCCAAAGTTTTCCTGGAGGCACTAAAGTCTTCAGTGCTAAATATATACATTGTGTGTGTGCGCATTTCATAACTCTTTGTACAATGAAGTTCATAAAAAGCTAGCTGGTCAGCCCCACACTGGGTCATGTTCCGGTCACTCATCTCAGTCTGCTTTCCTTGAGCTCTTTCGTCACAGCAAGTGTTTGAGCTCTGCTGTAACTAGAAACCATTACCTAGTAACCCAAACTGATCTCCGGTATCAGGTATACAGAGAGAGGTGCATTATTCATGGCTCCCTCCTCCCAAACGTCTCTGTAGACCTCTGTGCAGGAAGTGACAGCTTGCGCAATGAATGGAATGTCAGTGGCCCTTCATTAGGGTCACCTCAATATTTAATGAACCCCCAGCTCTGATGCTGAGTAATTAGAGAAGTGCCCTTTATTTTGCCTGTGTTTGCTTTGTTTTGATTATTTCGCACACTTATTAATGCAGCAGTTTAATCTCAGTGGGTGAGCAGCGATGGAAACCGTTTGAATATCAGATGCCTGCAGAGTCCGTTTGAGCATACATTACAAAGTTCCTGAGCTCACGAGGGTCCCTGTGGCCAGGCAGGGCTTCAGATTTAAAAATCATGAAAGAATAGATCACTAGATGTAAAACAACCCCCCCCCCCCCCCAAAAAAAAAAAAATACCTTATGATCAGTACAAAACCTTACAGGATACGAACACTAGCAAATTTATCTAAATATTCACATTAGGTTACATTATATTTAAAATATATGTAAACACACTTCGTAAAATGTCATAAGCTTTAAAAGTTCATGCAATTTTAAAAGTAATTTCATTCTTTTTTAAACCTGCAGCTTTTAGTAAAATAATAATTCAAGACCCTGCTATTAAGGCCCTTATTCAGTTACTTTCTGTTATAGGGTGACAACATTCTGTCCCCTTCTTCTAATTTTGCTCTGGCTTTTTCACCCAGTTACGTGGGCTTTTGATAGAGGTACAGTCTCCAGTTGCCATGCAATGCCATGCAGCCATTGCTGAAGTGTGATGTACACAAGGTAGCTGCAGGAGATCAGCAGCACTGAGAAGCAACAAAGGATAAGAGACGAAAAAAGTATTTTATTTGAAAAGTGCAATTGCATAATACTTTAGTTGACTATCTGTATGTCCACTTTAGAAGATGGATAAATTACCTAGTTCATATTACAGATCTAAAGACTTCAGATCAGCCCCAATTCCTGCACCTTCAGGCCTAGGAGCAGCCCCAATTCCTGAACTTTCAGGTCTAGGAGCAGCAACCCAATGTCTGCACCCTCAGGCCTAGGATCTTCAAAACATCAGATCAACACCTAGTTCCCAAAATTCTATAAAAAAAAACTTTTTTTTTGCATAGGAGGAGAAGAAGTATGAACTCAATAGGCGTGAGCTGTGTCAGTACCTTATATGACATTCTATCAGAAAAGAATAATCTAGATAATCACCTTAGAGAAAAGCATACATCAGTGCCAACGCACCACAATATTAAATAAAAAAATTCATAAAAGGTCCAACTATTCAAATATATACAATACAGTCTCTTTAAAATTTAAGGCAAAAAACCTTCTCTATGCAGCAGCCCCCCCCCCCCCCCCCAATACTTACCTGAGCCCCATCGCGATCCACACGAGAGCCTCGGTTCTCTGCCTCTTCACTGGCTGAGACAGCAGTGGGAGTTGTTGGCGCCCACTGATGTCAATCACAGCCAGTGAGCCAATGAGGGCAATGAGGGAAGACAGGGGGCAAGCCGAGCCACGGGTGTGTGTGTAAATAGACATGCAGGGCAGGGCAGCGGCTTCGGAGCGGGCCTGCTTGGGCCACTGCAAGCTTCTTGCTCTGGGGGCACTCAGCAGGAGGGAGGGGCCAGAAGCACCAAGGAGGGACCTGAGAAGAGGGGAATCGGGGGTACCTGCTGCACAGAGCAGGCAAGTATAACATGTTTCTGTAAAATGTGTGGACAATATAAACCGCCTCTGCCTCACATTAATCCGCGCCTTGAAATTACTCTGTAATCTAATGCAGCAGGCTAAAGCAGCTACTTTAAAAATTGAACATGTAATCACACAATAAGTCAAAAATCATAAACA
Organism: Lithobates septentrionalis; assembly: GCA_037952835.1. Classification (NCBI taxonomy): domain Eukaryota; kingdom Metazoa; phylum Chordata; class Amphibia; order Anura; family Ranidae; genus Lithobates; species Lithobates septentrionalis. The sequence continues at coordinate 476,410 of JBBDGP010001633.1, read as the reverse complement.
ACGCGCCAAGTCTCTGACAATTATGCTTATTGAAGCAGCGCTAAGTGTCCGATGTTGTAAAACACTATATATAGAGCAGATGTTGAAGAGACAGGAAAGTTCAAAATAAAGCTGTGGTCTGTGGATATGAAGATGTGCGTAGAAATCCTTCCACCAGTAATGATCACCGCGTGAGGGGGTCACCCCCGTGAGATTGCACTCACCACAATTTCAATAACCACAAGCCTTTAGGTAATGATCTTTGAAAACCTCTCCGTCTCCTTGGTTCAACCACCAGGTGGTGCAATACTCTCTCGGCAAATGTAACATAGGGGGGAAAATAAATGCTATATAGCGTAATATTGCTTATGAAAGTTTATTAAATAATACACAACATTACACTCCCCCCGTTTAAAATCAACGCCCTCAGACGACGTCCGGAAGTGACGAAACGCGTCAGGGTCGTAATCTACCGGAAGTGACGTGTGCGTTCCACGGAAGGTAACCAGGAAGCGAAAAAGACCAGCTGCATACAGCGCGCATCCCGGCGTTCCTCCCGGAGGTCGAATAACACAGGCACAGTGCACTTTTCAATGCTCTAATATACTTTTGTATCTGGTACGCAGATTTTAAACGGGGGGAGTGTAATGTTGTGTATTATTTAATAAACTTTCATAAACTTTCATAGGTGTGAATGGGCTCTTAGAGTTGAACACAAATATTCAATATATAGATACAATATTCCTGGAAAAGAATATGCTGGCGGGTCATATACAGTGCATCTGGAAAAGTATTCACAGTGCTTCACTTTTTCCACATACAAACAATACCCCATAATGACAACGCAAAAGAAGTTTGTTTGAAATATTTGCAAATGTATTAAAAAAATAAAAATCACATGTACTTTATTGTACTGTATTTACAGCCTTTGCTCAATAGTTTGTTGAAGCACTTTTGGCACCAATTCCATACCTCAAGTTTTTGTTTTTTTTGAGTATTAAGCTACAAGCAGTGTTAATTTTGGCAGAAAATTTCGATTTGGTCTTAGTCTTCGGACTAAAATGTCATTTTAGTTTTAGTCCCATTTTAGTCTTCTGCGAGTGTTTTAGTTTGAGTCGTATTTAGTGGACTAAATCTCCAGTACATTTTAGCTGACCAAAATCTAATGGGTGTAATTCAATTGTAGTTCAATTGTAATGCATTATTTAAGCATTTCTCTATAATTTCCAAACTCATTATATACTACTGCTGGAGTGAAAAATCAAATATGTTATAAATTTATGGTATTAAGGTTTGAACATGCACTACAGACACAGATTTAGTCGTTATATAAAACGTCTTTAAGTAAAACCGTTTAGTCAAAAATATTGCTTTTTTGACAAAAGTGCAACGTAAAAAAAAACCCAAAAAAAACAAAACAACAACTCTTTGCGTGATCGTGATGCCAGTGCCACCATGTACAGCCAGTGGTCACTAGTCAGAGGAGGCCTGTAATGCTGCACAGTGCTGGATGGTGGTCAGAGATGTCCTGCAATCCACAGTGCCCTATGTGCCACTGCCAGTGGTCAGAGGAGGCCTGTAATGCACACACAGTGCTCTGGATGGACGGTGGTCTTAGGGGAGGCCTCAGGCCTGCTGTAATTGTAATGTACAGTACTACACACTCGCAGTCTGCTCCACTCTCTGCTCTGGGCGCCTGGCGGTCGTCTCGCGAGTCGGGAGTGGGACAGATTCAGTCTCATCGGGACTCGGAAATCCTGGCTGGCCTGCAATGCACAGTGCGGCTCTCTGGTCTCTGGCAGTTGTCACTGTGCACACAGTTGAATGCGCTTGCTTGCTGGGAGCAGATTGCGGAAGCAGGCTGAGCTCTGTTAAAACCGGAAGTTAGTTTGCGAGGGTAAACGTCCCTGCCTCACATTTTTCGATGTGATTTTCGCCAAAGTTTTCATCAGTGAACAAAAATGTGCTGTACTTTTCGTTAGTTTTCGTCACTGTAAAAATGCACTGACAAAAATGTTTTAGTTGACTAAATTAACACTGGCTACAAGCTTGGCACATCTGTTTTTTGGGCAGTTTCTCACAACCTTCTTTGCAGGACCTCTGAAGATCCATCAGGTTGGATGGGGAGCGTTAGTGCACAGCCATTTTCAGATCTCTCCAGAGATGTATAATTGGGTTCAAGTCTGGGTTCTGGCTGGGCCACTCAAGGACATTCACAGAGCTTTCCCATAGCCACACCTTTGTTATCTTAGCTGTGTGCTTAGGGTCGCTGTCCTGTTGGAGAATGAACCTTCGCCCCCAGTCTGAGGTCCAGAGCGCTCTGGAGCAGGTTTTCATCAACGATGTCTCTGTACATTGCTGCATTTATCTTTCCCTCGATCCTGACTAGTCTCCCAGTTCCTGCTGCTGAAAAACATCATCACAGCATGATGCTGCCACCACCATGTCTCACTGTAGGAGTGGTATTGGCCAGGTGATGAGTGGTGCCAGGCTTCTTCCAGACATGACGCTTGCCATTTTCTCAGGTCAGAGAGTCCTTCAGGTGCCTTTTGGCAAACTCCAGGTGGGCCATTATGTGCCTTTTACTGAGTAGTGGCTTCTGTCTGGCTGCTTTACCATACAGGTCTGATTGGTGGAGTTCTGCAGAGATGGTTCTTCTGCAAGGTTCTTCTCTCTCCACAGAGAAACGCTGGAGCTCTGTCAGAGTGACCACCTCCCTGACTAAGGCCCTTCTCCCCAGATTGCTTAGTTTGGCTGGGCGGCCCACTTTAGGAAGAGTCCTGGTGGTTCCAAACTTCTATTTAGGGATGGAGGCCCCTGTGCTCATAGGAACCTTCAATGCTGCAGACATTTTTTTTGTACCCTTCCCCAGATCTGTGCCTCGATATAATCCTGTCTAGGAGGTTTGTGCTCTGACATGCACTGTTAACTGTGAGATCTTATGTAGACAGGTGTGTGCCTTTCCAAATCATGTTGAATAAACTGAATTTACCATAGGTAGACTTGAATCAAGTTGTAGAAAAATCTCAAGGATGATCAGTGGAAACAGGATGCACCTGAGCTCAGTTTTGAGTGCAAGGGCAAAGGCTGTGAATAGTTATGTTCATGCATTTTTTCTCATTTTTTATTTTTAATAGATTTGCAAAGATTTCAAAACAAACTTATTTCACGTTGTCATTATGGGCTATGGTTTGTAGAATTTTGGGGAAAATAATGCATTTAATCCATTTTGGAATAAGGCTGTAATATACCAAAATGTGGACAAAGTGAAGTGCTGTGAATACTTTCCAGATGCACCGTATTAGTTACTAAACAGAAACAGGAGTAAATGGCAAAAAAATAGGTGACCCATTAAATTTGCCCACTTGTTTTTAATAAATTTTCATTTTTCCTTCTTGCACAGTGCCTAGCAAAAGTATTCACCCCCCTTGGCTTTTTACCCATTTTGTTACACTACAGCCTTTAGTTCAATGTTCTTTAATCTGAATTATATGTGATGGATCAGAACACAATAGTCTAAGTTGGTGAAGTAAAATTAGAAAAATACACAACTATTTTTCAGAAATAAAAAACTGATAATTGGCATGTGCGTATGTATTCACCCACTTTGTTATGAAACCCATAAAAAGCTCTGGTGCAACCAATTACCTTCAGAAGTCGCATAATTAGTGAAATGTCTCTATCTATCTATCTATCTATCTATATATATATATATATATATATCTCTATATCTATATCCATATACAAATATACATACACACACACACCTTTTTGAAAGACCCCAGAGGTTAGGTTATAAAAAAAAATATCCAAATCTTTGATAATCCCTAGAAGCACCATCAAATCTATCATAACCAAATGGAAAGAACATGGCACAACAGCAAACCTGCCAAGAGACGGCCACACACCAAAACTCATGGACTGGGCAAGGAGGGCATTAATCAGAGAGGCAGCACAGAGACCTAAGGTAACCCTGGAGGAGCTGCAGAGTTCCACAGCAGAGACTGGAGTTTCTGTAAATAGGACAACAATAAGCCGTTTGCTCCATAGAGTTGGGCTTTATGGCACGTTTTGAGCAAAAAGGCATGTGGGAAACTCCCAGAATGTATGGAGGAATGTGCTCTGGTCTGATGAGACTAATATTGAACTTTATAGCTATCAAAGAAAACACTATGTCTGGTGCAAACCCAACACATCACCCAAAGAACACCATCCCCACAACGAAACATGGTGGTGGCAGCATCATGCTGTGGGGATGTTTTTCAGCAGTCGGGACTGGAAAACTGGTCAGAGTTGAGGGAAAGATGGATGGTGCTAAATACAGGGATATTCTTGAGCAAAACCTGTACCACTTTGTGTGTGATTTGAGACTAGGACGGAGGTTCACCTTCCAGCAGGACAATGACCCCAAACACACTGCTAAAGCAACACTTGAGTGGTTTAAGGGGAAACATGTAAAATGGGTTGGAATGGCCTAGTCCAGGGATCCTCAAACTACGGCCCTCCAGCTGTTGCAGAACTACACTTCCCATGAGGCATTGTAAAACTCTGACATTCACAGACATGACTAGGCATGATGGGAATTGAAGTTCATGAACAACTGGAGGGCTGTAGTTTGAAGACCTCTGGCCTAGTCAAAGCCCAGACCTCAATCCAATAGAAAATCTGTGGTCATACTTAAAGATTGCTGTTCACAAGCGCAAACCATCCAACTTGAAGGAGCTGGAGCAGTTTTGAAAGGAGGAATGGGCAAAAATCCCAGTGGTAAGATGTGGCAAGCTCATAGAGACTTGTCCAAAGCGACTTGGAGCTGTGATAGCCGCAAAAGGTGGCTCTACAAAGTATTGACTTTATGGGCGTGAATAGTTATGCACATTGACTTTTTCTGTTATTTTGTCCTATTTGTTGTTTGCTTCACAATAAAAAAAAAAAAAAAAAAAAAAAACTTCAAAGTTGTGGGCATGTTCTGTAAATTAAATGATGCAAATCCTCAAACAATCCATGTTAATTCCAGGTTGTGAGGCAACAAAACACGAAAAATGCCAAGGGGGTGAATACTTTTGCAAGGCACTGTATAAGCTCTTTTTTTCTGAATATAGGTCAGTTTTTATCCAAGCATATGTAAATTGAAAACATGGTTGGGATAAAACAAAAAAGTCTAAAAAAGGTATATTGTGCAAGGTGTATTATAGAAAATGTATACACTTATTTTGTTGAATCTTGCTTTAGGTTTATTAAAACTCTACCAGATCCTTACATTTCTATCATCCACAGAGAAATCCCTTTGTTGTTACAGCAAGGGGGGACGACTGCATCTTGTCATCTCATTATCTTTCATTCATAATTGATTGGAACACAAAACGACTCTTTTGAAGCCACCAGCAGTCTCTTGCTAAGCTATTCACAGCCAAAAGGAAACAACTCTGCAGCTTTATGTAGATACAGAAACTAGGTGTAGTAGCTCATCTATTAACCCCTTGCTAGGTAAACGTTGCTTCTAACGAAATCAGAAGCTGCACTGTTTTTCAGCAGTATATAGAGAATAATTGCAAATAATTGCCAGAGACAATGTAGAGGTACGGCTTAGTACGCCATGTTCCTGCAATAAACTGAACTCTTGGGTTTTGCTGACTCCAGCATTTTGTTCACATATTTCTATGGATAATCCACTAGGAAGCGACTAATACCACCATTGTGATGTTACTAGTCTGTGAAACTGGACATAGTCCAGAATTTGCAACAATTTGTTATCTTTGAAGACAAACTAAATGTAGCCAAGTCCCAGGTCCCCTTCGGTCTAATGAGAACCTCCAGAGTTAGGGGTAGCCGACATTCTTCTATGTAGAGTGGGTTAAGAGGCATGGTGAGTGTAATGCAAGATAGATTCATGAGTGCCAGACACTTCTTGAATGCAAAGAGATTTATTGTTTCTTAAACAGAACTGTGGGAGAGATGGTTTAGGGCCAGGGCACCCTTTAGTAGTTGCAATGTTAATTGGCAGACTCTGAGACTTCTATAGGTAGACAGCCAAGGAGGGAAAGGCACCCAGCCGGACACCACATCTGCATGTGTAGACACGCTGTCTCCTATGGTAACAATCTTGAACAGTTTCTAACAAAGGTTACAATTAACTCTTTCACTTCCTCTTCAATCTCCTATTGTAGATCTTCACTCAACTGAGCTCCCAGTCTCTCTCACTAGACTTGCTGATTCACCGCCACTGGATCTCCTGAACTCTTCCAACCTTCAAGCATCACCCCCCGCTTCCCTGCTGGGTCCCTAGCTTGGCATCCAAGATACTCACCCAACTGGCCTGCTCGGTCCTCGGCTTGGAACACAAGGCTGCTCTGCAAGCGTCACCTCCGCCGGCTGGGTCCCTGGCGTGACACCTGCTGAAGTTTCCCAATTCTTCACACAGTGATCCCTGGTAATAAGGTGGATGGTAGCTTAGTGGCGGCAGCTGCTCCTCTACTTCCGACCGTGACAAGTTCTCCAGCCTGCAGAACTGTCACTTCTGGTTGGACTGCAAGCCGCAGTCCCAACCCTATGCTGCTCTCTTGCTTCTGTATAGGCCCTCAGACAGCCTAGCAGCCAGATGTCCCCGGGATAGGCCTCAGGCTCTGGCCTAGCAGACCGGGGCAGCACAACACTCGTCCACCCAGACAGCCGTCCAGGTGGCACAGAACCCCTGATCACCTGACCTAACCCAAATAAATAGGCTCTCCCATTGGCTGAGATACCCCATCTATTCCTAATCTGTCCTTGCAATGCCCGTCTTATCTAATGCCACCAGATACCCTATCATCTAATGACAGAAGAGAGAAGTGCAGCAATTCCAGAATTAGGGTGGAATCTATTAATCCCCTATCAATTGGCAAAGGCGACTATACCTCGCAGGTAAATTAGGCAGGGTTGCTAGTAAAACATCAGGGTGCTACATCAAAGTAAAATAATTTTTTACAATTGTGTCACATGTGTAGTGAAGTATATACTCTCAGCCCATTCTCTGCATCAATAAGATATGGAGGACAAAACTTTGTCAATGCAACTTCACGAGAGTTACATCAGTGGCTAGCCAATGAGAAGGTATCAGTTCACAAAAAAGATAGCAGCAGGAACAGGGAACGGTCAATATTCTGTACACACTTGAACATTCTGAAAAGAGCTACCACTCTTTTCATAGATATAGTGGAGGATTGAGCATAGCCACTTAAGAACAGGAAGCGAGTTATTTACAAAATCACGAGTTGAAAATATTAAAAAACAAAACAAAAAAACCAAGAACAAAAAAACACACACCTTAAAAGAAAAGAAAAAACGAATGCTGCCACCTCTTCCAAAAGGTAGGGTTGCCAACTTTTCTTCAAACCAAACCCGAACACATTAGCAGCGCACGGCAAATTTTTTTTTTTATCTTTTAGTACATTAAATCCATTACCTCTGTATAATGCAAGATCATTTTTGCAGGAGTGCAGAGGGGATGATGGGGCCGTATGTACAGGAGAGGAGTTCGGAGGGTATGATGGGGGCAGGATGTACAGGATAGGAGTGTGGAGGTTATGATGCGGGCAGTATGTACAGGAGTGGAGTGTGGAGGGTATGATGGGGGCAGTATGTACAGGAGAGGAGTGTGGAGGGTATGATAGGGGGAAGGATTTCTAGCAGTGTCTATGGCATAACCAGGGAGTGATATTGGGAAGATAAGGAGAGGAAAGTGACCATGGAATGATGTCCCTCAGCTGGGGGGTAGGAAGCAGCTCTGAGTGATGTCTGCCAGCTGGATATATGAAGTGTCCTGGGGGAGTTGGGGGCTGAGAAATGGTGAATATATAAACAAAAGCTATTGTACTCACCCACCAATATATACAACAGTACTACTTAATGAAAACTGCCAGCTCCTAACACTCTGTATGTCCAGATGATGTGAAGGTAATGTCTGACCATTCATATAACCCTGTGTTATCCAAGCTCTGAAGGCCTCTTGAGCCCCCTCCCAAATGAAAGAGCCTTGACTGATGGGGCATGGCCAGGTGGCGATCAAGGGGAACGATTGTTTGTAACATGGGGATGGGATGGGCCTGAGCTCAGGGAAAGTGTGCCCCAGGGAATTCTGGGGTCTTTCGAAAGAGTCGGTTGGAAGAGCTGCTGTGGACCCTGCACCACTGCCATGGACACTGACATTCTGTTGGCCAGGGCCCACGAGCTGGCTCTCCAAGGTCAGGGTGAATGGCTTTTCTCCCTCCTTACCCCTGAGATGTCCCCCCTCTCCCCCCTCCACTGCCACCTTCGGGGCCCCTGGCTGCTAGGGCCAGGAGACGTAACCGTCCTGATTCCCGCCTGAGCCCCAGTCCTTCAAGGCCTTCCTAGCCCCCTTTCACCCCCCACACTCCCCCGGAGCTGCTGTGGCTACTGATCCCAGCCCCCCCTCTCTGTCCCTCCCTGTTGCGACCCCCGCCCGAGCACTCCCCGGCGGGTCCCCCCACCATCTGTACACAGCATGGGCCGGAACTCCTCTCCCCGCTCCACCAGCCGGAGATCGTCTGGTACTGCGGGGCATGCCAGCCTGGAGCTGCTGCACGGGCCGCACATCCTCCTCCCTCCTCCACGCTACTTGGATCTGCTGGTGTATCACTGCCAGCATCTCTCCCTGCGCCCAGCAGGGTGGGAGAGTCAAATTTTGATGCACTCCGCTCTTCCTCTGCCAGGTCCACTGTACATCCACATCCCCCTGCACCCGACTGGGTGGGGGATGGCAGGGATGTACATGACACTCACCCTCTACAGTTAACCTCCGCCCTTACCATGTGCCCCTGCACCCAGCTGGGTGGGGGATGGTAGGGATCTGCATGCCACTCACCCCCTGCAGTTGACCCCCGCCTTACCGCATCCCCCTGCACCCAGCTGGGTGGGGGATGTTAGAGCTGCACATGCCGCTCACCCCCTGCCGCTGACCCCCGTCTTCCCATGTCTTCCTGCACCCGGCTGGGTGGAGGATGTCACTGCTGGGCATGCCTCTCACCCCCTGCCTCCTCTCTTCTCCCTGCGCCTGGCTGGATGGGGGTGGGCCGACGGTCGCCTGCTCCGATCCCCTCATCACTGACCATCAGCAGCTTCCTGCGCCCGGCTGGGCTGGAGCTTCCTTCCAGATGCCCGCTGCCACAGCCTTGCCCCACCATCTCCCTGTGCCCGGCAGAGTGGGAGATTCCCATTGGGGGCCTGCCGATGTGACCTTGCCCCCGCCTGCTGCGTGGCACCATCTCCCTGCACCTGGCAGGGCGGGAGATGCGCACGCCACGCCCGGGATTTGGGCTGCACCCGCTGCGAGCCCTCCATCCGGGGTCTCCAGCTGCTCCAGATGCTGCTCGGCTGCCGTCCTCGGCCCCCTCAGGGTCGGGGGTCGAACCACCCCCCCGGGACCTATTCTTCCGCCAGCATCCTTCGGCCTCGCCAGCCATAGACATGGGTTATGGGCATCTCGGCCTCCTGCTGGCTTCTCCCACAGACGATCCTGTACCGCTGCCCCCAAAAAAGGTCTATCCTGGCTGTTCAATGAGAGCCACTGCAAGTGGTACACCGCGTGCCCTTTTAAACATGAGTGCTCACTTTGCGGGGACGTTCACATAGCCAGTCGGTGCTTCCGAAAGGGAAAACAACCCATTTCCTGGCTGGGGGCCAAGCCTAATATTTCTAAACAGGAGGACCCCCGTGATCGTCTCAGAGATGCTTCCTTGGCTAGACCAGTACCCCCTTCATAGAGAAGCCTTGAACTTAACCACTTCCCACTGCATATGTACGGCCAGGTGGGCGCTCTCTCCTGAGGGGTCGTTCAGGAACGTCCCTCAGAGGGGGATTGCCCACGCAGCAGCGCAATCCCTATGCACTCGTGTCACTCCGACACGGCGCATCTCAAATCAGCAGGAGGGCTCTGTGATTGGCCCTCCTGATCACATGACGGCCGTGTCTAATCACAGCCGTCATGTGATGTAAACAGAGAGCCGGTTGCTAGGCGATCGGCTTTCCTCACATTAGTTGTCGGTGAGGAGAGTGGATCGCTGCAGCCGGCTGGTGATCAGTGTGTACGAGCTGTTTTTTTTTTTACAGCTTTTTGCACACTGATCACCAGCATAGTAAACACAAAGTGTAAAACACAAAGTGTAAAACACAAAGTGTAAAACACAAAGTGTAAAACACAAGTCCCCAAAACACAAGTCCCCAAAACACAAGTCCCCAAAACACAAGTCCCCAAAACACAAGTCCCCAAAACACAAGTCCCCAAAACACAAGTCCTCAAAACACCTGTCCCCAAAACACCTGTCCCCAAAACACCTGTCCCCAAAACACCTGTCCCCAAAACACCTGTCCCCAAAACACCTGTCCCCAAAACACCTGTCCCCAAAACACCTGTCCCCAAAACACCTGTCCCCCACATAGGTCCCAATGATTATCTGCACACATATGTCCGTGATCACCTGCGCACATCTGTACATGATCATTTGCGTACATCTGTCCGTGATCACATGAACTAATTATACACTTAACTGGATTTTTTTTACCAAAGACATGTAGCAGAATACATGTGACAAAATTCAATTTTATTGGATTTCTTTTAAAATAAAAAGAAAATATTGTTTTTTTTCCAAATTTCCGCTCTTTTTTCGCTTAGATCGCAAAAACAAACAAACAAACAAGAAAAAAAAACAGCTGTGAATAAATACCACCAAAAGAAAGCTCTATGTGTGCAAACAAAATGATAGAAATTTCATTTGGGTACAGCGTAGCATGAACGCGCAATTGTCATTGAAAATGCGAGAGCGCTGAAAGCTGAAAATTGGCCTGGGAAGGAAGGGGGCGAAAGTGCCTATTGATGTGGTTAAGGGTCAGTTTAGACTGTGGTTTTTGGATCCCCTGTACTCCTTCAGATGTGCCAACCATGGCACCCAATTTAAAAACGGCTGTTCAATTCGAGTCTGTGGTGGTTGAGCAACTCCAGAAGGAATTGGACTTGGCGCCCGTTTGATCCCCGCCTTTCCACAACCCGAGGGTTCCCCCCCGGTGGGGTCCCCAAAAAGGCTGAGGAAAAATTCTGCCTTATCCACCACTTGTCCTATCCTTCTGGCTCCTCGGTCAATGACGGCATCGACAAGGAGGAATCCAGGGTCCACTTCGCCTCGTTTGACAAGGTGCTCCACTTGATCAGGGCGACTGGTCCGCTGACCAAGGTGGACATTGAGTCCACCTTCCGTCTCCTCCCAATCCACCCGGAATGCTATGCTACTTTCAGGGTAGCTACTTTGACATGTGCATTCCCATGGGGTGTGCCATTTCTTCTTGTTATTTCTTTGAACTCTTCAGTAGTTTCCTTGAATGGGTAGTTGTCCAGGCAGCTGGTTTCAATCCGTGTTACACTATTTGGATGACTTCCTCTTTGTGGGCCCAGCTGAAAGCGGCGAGTGCCAGCAGCTCCTGTCTGTTTTTCACAACACCTGTGAGCGGTTTGCCATCCTGCTGTCAGCCGACAAGACCAAGGGCCCAGTGATGGTTCTGGCCTTCTTGGTTATTGAAATCGACACCATGGAGATGGTTTTCCGGCTGCCCAGTGACAAGCTGGCCAGGCTACTCTCCCTGGTCTGCTTGGCAAAAGGGGCTCAAAAACTGCAGTTGTAACAACTTCAGTCTTTGCAGGGTCACTTGGTCTTTGCCTGCCACGTCATTCGCATGGGGAGGGCTTTCTGTAGACGCCTAGCGTGGGCCACAAAGGGGGTGGCTGCCCTCCACTATTATATCCGTATCACCAAGCCCATGCGGGATGACTTGGGGACGTGGCTATCCTTTCTCCAGTCCTACAACGGCCAGTCTTGTTGGTTGCTGGAGGAGGTACCGAACTCACAGCTGGAGCTATTATACAGCATTTATATAGTGCCAACAGTTTACGCAGCGCTTTACAACATGAGGGCAGACAGGACACTTACAATACAAATCAATACAGGAGGGATCAGAGGGTCCTCCTCGTTAGAGCTTACAATCTAGAAGGGAGGATCAAGTGGAAACAAAAAAGGTAATCACTGTGGGGGGTGAGCTGATGGAGAAAATGAAAAAACAGTTGTTGTTAGGTGTGGGTAGGGTAGGCTTCTCTGAAGAGGAGGGTTTTCAAGGATCGTCTAAAAGCTAATAGAGTAGGAGATAAGCGGACAGATTGGGGTAGGGCATTCCATAGGATTGGAGAGGCTTTGGAAAAGTCCTGGAGGCGAGCATGGGAGGAGGGGATGAGGGAGCTAGAGAGCAGAAGGTCTTGAGAGGAACAAAGAGAATGAGTAGGTTGGTATTTGGAGACTAGGCTAGTGATGTAGCTGGGGGCTAAATTGTGGATGGCTGTGTACGTAGTTAGTATTTTGAAATCAATTCTTTGTCCGACCGGAAGCCAGTGGAGGGACAGAGAGGGGTAGCAGAGACAGAGTGATTGGTAAGGTGGATGAGTCTGGCAGCAGCATTCATGATGGATTGAAGAGGTGATAGACTATGTAGAGGTAAGCCAAATTAGAAGGGAGTTGCAGTAGTCAAGGCGTGAGATGACCAGCGAGTGAATTAAGAGCTTTGTTGTGTCATTGGTTAGAAAGGGTTGCATTTTGGAAATGTTGCTGAGGTTGAGGCGGCAGGATTTGGACAGTGATTGGACGTGGTGCTTAAAGGAGAGTTCGGAGTCCAGGACTACACCTAGAACCTTGGCATGTGGTGATGGGCTTATAGTTGTGCCATCGATTTTGACAGAGATCAGGGGAAGGGGCATATGGGGGAGGAAAAATTATAAGTTCGGTTTTGGATAGATTGAGTTTGAGAAAGTGGTGTGACATCCAGACTGATATATCGGATAGTAAATTAGTGATACGTGAGGAGACAGAGGGAGTGAGCTGAGGGGTAGAGAAATAGATTTGGGTGTCATCAGCGTAGAGGTGGTATTGGAAGCCATGGGAGGCTATCAGCTGACCCAGGGAGGAGGTGTAGATTGAAAATAGGAGTGGTCCAAGAACATAACCTTGGGGGACCCCAAATGAGAAAGGAAGGAGGAAAAGAGGAAGTAGAGTTGTAGGAAACGCTAAAGGTGCGGTTGGATAAATAGGAAGAGAAGAGCGAAGAGTACAGTCATGGAGACCAAAGGCATGGAGTTTGGAGGAGGAGGGAGTGGTCAACCGTATCAAAGGCAGCAGAGAGGTCCAGGAGTAGGAGTACAGAATAGTGTCGATTGGTTTTGGCCATTAGTATATCGTTTGTTAGTTTTAGGAAAGCAGTTTCTGTGGAGTGTTGAGGACGAAATCCAGACTGAAGGCGATCAAGAAGGCTATTATCAGCGAGGTGGATGCTCAGTCGGTTGTAAACCAGACGTTCGAGGAGTTTGGATAAGAAGGGGAGCAAGGAGATGGGGTGTAGGTTAAGATTGGATGGGTCCAGTGAAGGCTTTTTAAGTATGGGTCTGGCAAGTGCATGTTTTAGAGAGTTGGGGAAGATGCCAGAAGAGAGGGAGAGATTGAAGATGTGGCTTAGAGAGTGTAGCATAGAGCCAGAGGGTGAACGTAGCATTTGTGAGGGAACAGGATCCAGAGGGCAGGTGGTAAGGTGGACATTAGCAAGTCGTTTAGCGACCTCATCTATAGTGGTGGGGTTGAATGAGGGAAGTAATGAGTGTGTCTGTGGGCATGAAGTGTAAAGCATGGAGGGTATCGGAACAGTAGAGATCTCCTCACGAATTGTATACATTTTCTGTTTGAAGTTAGGGATGAGCCGAACACCCCCCTGTTCGGTTCGCACCAGAACATGCGAACAGGAAAAAAATTTGTTCGAACACGCGAACACCGTTAAAGTCTATGGGACACGAACATGAATAATCAAAAGTGCTAATTTTAAAGGCTAATATGCAAGTTATTGTCAATAAAAGTGTTTGGGGACCTGGGTCCTGCCCCAGGGGACATGAATCAATGCAAAAAAAAGTTTTAAAAACGGCCGTTTTTTCAGGAGCAGTGATTTTAATAATGCTTAAAGTCAAACAATAAAAGTGTAATATCCCTTTAAATTTCATACCTGGGGGGTGTCTATAGTATGCCTGTAAAGGGGCGCATGTTTCCCGTGTTTAGAACAGTCTGACAGCAAAATGACATTTTGAAGGAAAAAACACATTTAAAACTACCGCGGCTATTGCATTGCCGACAATACACATAGAAGTTCATTGATAAAAACGGCATGGGAATTCCCCACAGGGGAACCCCGAACCAAAATAAAAAAAAAAAAAAAAGATGTGGGGGTCCCCCTAAATTCCATACAAGGCCCTTCAGGTCTGGTACGGATATTAAGGGGAACCCCAGCCAAAATTAAAAAAAAAAAAAATTGACGTGGGGTTCCCCCTAAATTCCATACCAGACCCTTCAGGTCTGGTATGGATTTTAAGGGGAACCCCGCGCCAAAAAAAAAAAAAAAAACGGCGTGGGGTCCCCCTAAAAATCCATACCAGACCCTTATCCGAGCACGCAACCTGGCAGGCCGCAGGAAAAGAGGGGGGGACGAGAGTGCGGCCCCCCCCCCCTCCTGAACCGTACCAGGCCACATGCCCTCAACATTGGGAGGGTGCTTTGGGGTAGCCCCCCAAAACACCTTGTCCCCATGTTGATGAGGACAAGGGCCTCATCCTCACAACCGTGGCCGGTGGTTGTGGGGGTCTGCGGGCGGGGGGCTTATCGGAATCTGGAAGCCCCCTTTAACAAGGGGACCCCCAGATCCCGGCCCCCCCCCCTGTGTGAAATGGTAAGGGGGTACTTACCCCTACCATTTCACTAAAAAACTGTCAAAAATGTTAAAAATGACAAGAGACAGTTTTTGACAATTCCTTTATTTAAATGCTTCTTCTTTCTTCCTTCATCTTCTTCTTCTTCTGGTTCTTCTGGCTCTTCTGGTTCTTCCTCCGGCGTTCTCGTCCAGCATCTTCTCAGCGGCGTCTTCTATCTTCTTCTCCTCGGGCCGCTCCGCACCCATGGCATGAGGGGAGGCTCCCGCTCTTCTCTTCATCTTCTTCTCTTCTTCATCTTCTTCTTCATCTCTTCTTCATGTCTTCTGCGGGCCGCTCCGCAGCCATGCTGGCATGGAGGGAGGCTCCCGCTGTGTGACGGCGTCTCTTCGTCTGACGGTTCTTAAATAACCGGGGGCGGGGCCACCCGGTGACCCCGCCCCCCTCTGACGCACGGTGACATGACGGGACTTCCCTGTGGCATTCCCCGTGACGTCACAGGGAAGTCCCGTCATGTCACCGTGCGTCAGAGGGGGGCGGGGTCACCGGGTGGCCCCGCCCCCCATTATTTAAGAACCGTCAGACGAAGAGACGCCGTCACACAGCGGGAGCCTCCCTCCATGCCAGCATGGCTGCGGAGCGGCCCGCAGAAGACATGAAGAAGAGAAGAAGGAAGAAGAGATGAAGAAGAAGATGAAGAAGAAGATGAAGAAGAGAAGAAGATGAAGAGAAGAGCGGGAGCCTCCCCTCATGCCATGGGTGCGGAGCGGCCCGAGGAGAAGAAGATAGAAGACGCCGCGGAGAAGATGCTGGACGAGAACGCCGGAGGAAGAACCAGAAGAGCCAGAAGAACCAGAAGAAGAAGAAGATGAAGGAAGAAAGAAGAAGCATTTAAATAAAGGAATTGTCAAAAACTGTCTCTTGTCATTTTTAACATTTTTGACAGTTTTTTAGTGAAATGGTAGGGGTAAGTACCCCCTTACCATTTCACACAGGGGGGGGGGGCCGGGATCTGGGGGTCCCCTTGTTAAAGGGGGCTTCCAGATTCCGATAAGCCCCCCGCCCGCAGACCCCCACAACCACCGGCCACGGTTGTGAGGATGAGGCCCTTGTCCTCATCAACATGGGGACAAGGTGTTTTGGGGGGCTACCCCAAAGCACCCTCCCAATGTTGAGGGCATGTGGCCTGGTACGGTTCAGGAGGGGGGGGGGGGCGCACTCTCGTCCCCCCTCTTTTCCTGCGGCCTGCCAGGTTGCGTGCTCGGATAAGGGTCTGGTATGGATTTTTAGGGGGACCCCACGCCGTTTTTTTTTTTTTTTTGGCGCGGGGTTCCCCTTAAAATCCATACCAGACCTGAAGGGTCTGGTATGGAATTTAGGGGGAACCCCACGTCAATTTTTTTTTTAAATTTTGGCTGGGGTTCCCCTTAATATCCATACCAGACCTGAAGGGCCTTGTATGGAATTTAGGGGGACCCCCACATCATTTTTTTTTTTATTTTGGTTCGGGGTTCCCCTGTGGGGAATTCCCATGCCGTTTTTATCAATGAACTTCTATGTGTATTGTCGGCAATGCAATAGCCGCGGGTAGTTTTAAATGAGTTTTTTCCTTCCAAATGTCATTTTGCTGTCAGACTGTTCTAAACACAGGAAACATGCGCCCCTTTACAGGCATACTATAGACACCCCCCAGGTACGAAATTTAAAGGGATATTACACTTTTATTGTTTGACTTTAAGCATTAATAAAATCACTGCTCCTGAAAAAACGTCAGTTTTTAAAACTTTTTTTTGCATTGATCCATGTCACCTGGGGCAGGACCCGGGTCCCCAAACACTTTTTATGACAATAACTTGCATATAAGCCTTTAAAATTAGCACTTTTGATTTCTCCCATAGACTTTTAAAGGGTGTTCCGCGGCATTCGAATTTGCCGCGAACACCCCAAATTGTTCGCTGTTCGGGGAACTTGCGAACAGCCAATGTTCGAGTAGAACATGAGTTCGACTCGAACTCGAAGCTCATCCCTATTTGAAGTGATTGGCGATCTCCTGGGCAGTGAGTGAGTTGGCGGGTGGAGACGGTGGAGGACGAAGTAGAGAGTTGAAGGCAGAGAAGAGTTGACGGGGACGGGATGATAAATTGCTAACGAGAGTGATAAAAACGGTCTGCTTGGCAGTGAGGAGGCTAGAATTGTATTTTTGGAGGGCAGATTTATATTGGTTGAAATCTCTCAGACTTAGTCTTACGCCACAGGCGCTCGTGAGCACGACTATGTTTTTTCAGACTTCTAGTAACATCTGTTTGTCAAGGTTGAAGGGGTCGGGCCTGATTCTGTGTGTAGTGAGGGGGGCCATTGAGTCCAGTGAGGCT
This sequence comes from Lithobates septentrionalis, assembly GCA_037952835.1. NCBI lineage: Eukaryota > Metazoa > Chordata > Amphibia > Anura > Ranidae > Lithobates > Lithobates septentrionalis. Next base: position 459,292 of record JBBDGP010001633.1, on the reverse strand, counting down.
AGAAGTGAGGCATTGTAGACCGAAGTGGCTAGGTTGGTGCAGGATAGGGGTTAGATTTTGTCGTAGAGGTTGTCGATAGAGTAGAGAAGAGAAGGGTTGAGATGTCGTAGGTTTCTGTGGGTAACTTTTAGGCGGTTGGGAGGGAGAGGAGGTGGAGGAGAGGGAGAGAGTGAACTTAATAAGGTGGTGATCAGAGAGAGGGAATGGATAGCTAGAGAGGTTGCATGGAGTGCAAAGGTGAGAGAAAACAAGGTCAAGGGTATTGCCTTCGGAGTGAGTAGGAGCATGTATCCACTGCTTCAAGTCAAAGGAGGATGTTAGGCTGAGAAGTTTGGAAGTGGCAGGAGTGTTAGTATTAATAGGGATGTTGAAGTCCCCGAGAATGATTGTGGGAATTTCAGAAGAAAGAAAGTAGGGTAGCCAGGCAGAGAAGTCAACAAGCAAGGTTGATACTGGTCCAGGGGGTCTGTAGATCACAGCGATCCTTAGAGAAACTGGAGTGAAAAGACGAACGCAGTGTGCTTCGAAAGAGGAGAGTGACAGAGAGGGAGGTGGGTGTAGTACCTGAAAGGTGCTATGTGGGGCTAGAAGGATTCCAACACCTCCTCCCTTACGTCCACTGGATCTGGGGGAGTGAGTCCAGAGAAGGCCACCATGGGATATGGCAGCAGAAGACGCAGTGTCAGATTCGTGGAGCCAGGTTTCGGTAATGGCGAGTAGGTTAAATGAGTTGGTAATAAAGAGGTCATGGAGAGAGGAGAGTTTGTTGCAGACAGAGCGGGAGTTCCAAAGGGCACAAGAGAAAGGGAGTCTGGTCTTAGGAAGAATAGAAATGGGAACTAAATTGTGTTGATTGCGGCTGCTACCAGAAGGGTGCAGGGTGATGGGTGCATGGGGTACAGTTAAAAATGATGGAGGTCTGGGGTTTGGGGATATATCTCTAGAGGTTTGGAGAAGCAAGAGAGTGTGGGAGGTAATATGGGAGCGGGATTTATTTGAAGGGACATGGCCCAGGGTCTTGGAGATTTTTAGTGTGTGTGGATTTAGAATTAGCAGGAATTGGTGGGTGCAGTAATAAGGAGAGTACAGAAGTCAGGGTGATATATATTTGCTGTGGGGGGGTGAAGAGGGGTGAAGGAGAGATAGTTCAAGGATAGAGGACACAGCTGTCAAAAGGAGTGGTAGAGAGCGCATGTTACAAGGAGAAGGAGCTTAAGGGGTAAACAAGGTCACCTGATGTCTGTCTGGTGTTTTTCAAAGTATTTTCTTGTGTTCATTTGCTGAAGTGCAGAGTCAGAAGTGCTTCCACTTATAGAAAAATCGCCCACTTTGAGAAAGAGCCCCCTGCAAATGCTTCCCCCAAAAGAAGCTTATATTTATAATGAGAGGGGTGGGTGGTGGATGAATTTGAATTAGCAGTCAAGAGGTAATAAAGGTTGGCTGGTTAACAGGGCAAAATTCTTACTTCAGAAACAGACTAGCAAGAGGGCACTAAAGTTAACGGGCCATAATTCTGGGTAAGGCAAGAGAGATAATAAAGCATTGTAATGTGGAGAGGTCTACAGACTGTTGAGCAAAAATAACATACCAGCAATTATTAAAGACACAAAAGCAAAGCAGTGTTTCAGTTTTTGGGTGGAGATGGTTCAGTTATCACATACCATAGCAATTTAGACTAGGGAAAACAAACACTTTTCAGTTTTCAATTCTGGGTGGATGGCAGTCAGCTGCGAACATACCATAGCAATTGCTATACACTGATGCGGCAGGCTCCTGGGGTTTCGGTGCCTTTTTCCAAGGGGAGTGGTCTGCCGAATGTTGGCCGGCCTCTTGGCCCTTCATGGATCTTTTGCGCAACCTCACACTGCTGGAGCCCTTTCCGATTATTGTCGCTATTGAGCTGTGGGGCGAGCGGTTGCGCAATTGCCAGGTGGTTTTCTGGTCCAATAACATGAGCGTGGTGCAGGTTGTCAATGAACAGTCTGCCAGATCCCCTCCTGTTGTGTCATTGCTGCGTTTTTTGGTTTTAAAGTGCCTTCAGTTTAACGTTTGCTTTAGAGCTAGGCATGTCCCTGGAACTGCTAATGATAATGATAATGGCGATGCTCTCTCTCGTTCACAGCTCGATCGTTTCCATGCTCTCGCCCCGTCGGCTTCCCTGGAGAGCCTCCCCTGCCCGGCCTACTAGTGGAAACTCGTTTCCGATGTTTGCTAGACCTCCTCCGGGCGTCGCTGTCCCCTCGGACATGGGCGTCGTACTGTTGCGTGTGGGACGAATGGCTCCAGGTGTGAGTTTTTCATCTCGTCTTCACAGGAAAGATGCGTGGCTTTATTTTCTTACCTTGTTTACTACAAAAAGGTTCTTCTGGTTCCACGGTTTCGTCGGCTATGTCTGCTTTGTCCTTCTGGTTTCAGCTCCATGGGTGGGAGGACATCACAAAAGCGTTCCCTACCCGTCGGGTTCTGCGGGGTTGGAGACGTGCGACTCATCCCCCCAATACCCAGCGTCCGGTTTCCCACCCTACTCTCTCCGGTATCCTTTCCCTGTTGCAGTCCATTTGCTTTTCCCCGTTCGAGACCCTCCTCTTCCAAGTGGCTTTCTCGTGGGCATTTTTTCAGAGCCTTTCGCATCGGCAAACTGGTTTAGAAATCCACATCCTCGTCGGGTGGCGTCCGGGCGGAAGAGGTTACCTTCTCTGAGTGCTGCGTGTCAGTTCTGTTGCGCACATCAAAAACCGACAGCTTTGGCAGGGGCAGAAGGGTCGTTTTCTACCCTTGCGGGCTGCCCCTTCTGCCCTGTTTCTTTGACCTCCCACTTCCTGTTTTCACGCCCCCGTCCCCTAGCTTCTTTGTCCATGCCGATTCCTTCTCTCTTACCAGTTTTTGCGGGTTTTTCGCTGCTGCCTCGAAAAACTTGGCCTCCGTTCGCGTGACTTTGCAATCCACTCTTTTCGAATTGGTGCTGCCACCGTGGCTTCGGGCACGGGTTTCTCTGATATAGAACTCCAGCTTTTGGGTAGGTCGGAATCGTCCCATTTTTCTTTGCATGTCCACCCACACCGGTTTTAAATTTTAGATCGTTACCCGACTATGGTCTGGATCGTGGGAGATGCCTTCATTTTCCGTTCATTCTCCTGTCACTTTACCTCTTCACTGCAACTCCTGCAAAACAAATCCTACTGAAAGTTTGTCAGCTTTCCCCCCTAGGAGACTCCTCCTAGGCTCCGCCTCCCGGTTCTCAGCACACCGCACTAGTGATCTAGTGATCTAGTGATTTGGGGGGGGGGGGGGGGGGCTGTGGGTTAAGTCACAAATAACAGACCTTGCAGGAGCCTGGGGGGAACAGAAAGAAGCTTCAGATTCCAACACTACACCAGCACAGTGTATTTATTGAGAAGCAATGACACTGCTGCTGTCTCCACAGTGGCAAGTATGCTAATGGAGCTCCCCCTGCCTCAATTTTCAGGCAGTCTGAAAACCAGGAAGACGATTCAGAACCCGGGAACTGGGTGAATCCAGTACAGGTGGCAACCCTATTCCAAGGAGCAGTATGTTGCAACATTCCTATTTTTAGGTTTAGACATGTTTTAATGCTTGTAAGGATATTCCCCAATATATGAATGTTTTTATTTCACATGCCCTTTGTAGCAAGGTCTCAGGCCTCCTCTAGTCTAATGAGAACCTTTAGAGCCAAGAACTGCTGACATCCTTCCATATAGAGTGGGTTGTAAGGCATAGTGGGTGTAATGCAATTTAGATTCATGGGCGCCAGACTCTACTTAAATGCAAAAGAGATTTTATTTCTCTTAAACAGAACTTTGGGAGAGAGAGAGTTAGGGCCAGGACACCCTTAGAGTATGCCAATTAACATTGCAACTACCTGAGACTTCTACAGGTAGACAGCCATGCAGGGAAAGGCATCCGGCGAGACGCCACCTCTGCATGTGTAGGAATGCTGTCTATGGCAACAATCTTTAACAGTTTCTAACAAGGTGTAACAGTTCCATCACTTCCAATACAATCACTTCTGGTAGTTCAACCCACTGAGCTCCGAGTCTCTCTCTCTCACTAGACTAGAGGATTCAATGCCACTGAATCCCTTGAGCTCTTCCAATCTTCACGGTAGCATCTTCCTCAAGCGTCACCCTGACTTCTCTGCTGGGTCCCTAGCTTGGCACTCCAGATACTTATCAAGCGTCACCCCACTGGCCTGCCTGGTCCCTGGCTTGACACACAAAGCTGCTCTGCAAGCGTCACCTCCGCTGGCTGGGTCCCTGGCTCGATATCCGCTGAAGTTTCCCAATTCTTCACGGTCCCCGGTTGGTGAGAATTCTGCTCCGGTACTTGCTTCAGCTACTCACTGTGGTCCCTGGTAATAAGGGGGATGGTCCCTTAGTGGCGACAGCTTCCCCTCTACCGCTGACCACAACAGGTTCTCGGGCCGGCAGAACCGTCACTTCTGGTTGAACTGCAAGCCGCAATCCAAACCCTGCGCTGCTCTCTTGCTTCTAGATAGGCCCTCAGACAGCCTAGCAGTCAGATGTGCCCGGGATAGGCCCAAACTCTGGCCTAGCAGCCTGGGCGGTACAACACATGTCCACCCAGACAACCGTACAGGTGGCACAGAACATAGATCACCTGACTCAACGCAAATATATAGGCTCTCCCAGCAGGCCAAGGGATTCAAGAAAACCCCTGCCCATTGGCTAAGATGCCCCATATACTCTTAATCTGTCCTTGGTTTGCCCTTGTCTTATCTAATGCCACCAGTTACCCAGCCACCTAGCGGCAGAAGAGAGAAGTGCAGCAATTCTAGACTTGGGGTGTAATCAATTGATCCCGAACATTGAGCCAAGGTAAGTACACCTGGCAGGTAAATTTAGGAGCAACCCTGCCTAAACATCAGGGTGCTACACCTTTTTTTTTTTTTTGCCGAGTTGTATTTACATACTTTGTGGTTCCTTCACCTGTGTTTTAGTTTTTTTTTAAATGCACCTGAAAAACACAGCAAATAAATGTCAACTAGGCTCATTGCAATGCATTCTTTTTTTTCTTGAATATACAGTATACTAATAATATACAGTGCTTATACAGTATTTAAAAATTCATTGGAAGTCCATATGGTGTAAATGAGCCCTTACAGTTCAACGCATCAGAGTCCAATTTATGATGAATGTGAAGTGAGGAGGATGATCTCCCTCAGCCAATGGTAGCAGGAAGGGCATAGCAGCCGCTTCTCTGCATTTAAAAATTAAAGATGGGGCTTCAGAAGACTAGAAATGGTTGTAAAGTCAGAAGAATTTTTATTTTCATGCATTCTATGCATGAAGATAAAAAAACCTTGTGTGTGCAGCAGCCCCTCTCAGCCCCCCTAATACTTACCTGAGCCAATCCCGATCAGCAGGAGATTCTCTGCTGCCTGGGTTTCTCCCTCATTAGCTGGCACCATTGGCTCCCTCTGCTGTCAAAGTCAGTGAGCCAATGATGAGAGAGAGAGAGAGAGAGAGAGAGAGAGAGAGAGAGAGAGAGAGAGAGAGAGAGAGAGAGAGAGAGAGAGAGAGAGGGGCAGGGCCGAACCACGGCTGTGTGTCTGAATGGACACACAGAGCGGTGGTTTGGCTGCCCCCATAGCAAGCTGCTTGCTGAGGGGGCACTCGGCAGGAGGGAGGGGCCAGGAACTTCTCTGTGCAAAACCACTGCACAGAGCAGGCAAGTATAGCATGTTTGTTATTTTTAAATAATAAAAAAAAACTGAGGTCTTTAGGATCACTTTAAGCTGGCCATAGATGGATTGAATTTTGAACAAAAAACTTTAGGAAAAGAATGTTGTATGAAAAGTTCATTTTCTTTTCTAATCAGTAGGCCAAATCAGCTTTCATTTTGGACCAGAGAGACAAGAAAATTCAAAGTATAAGTATCAGGATGGAAAATTTTTCTCAAACAAATTTCTAATAGCATTTGTGATTTTTATTCGTTCATTCATTCATTTCAAAATCAAATGTTAAAAGCAAACAAAATCTTTCTAATTTTTGAATGTTCTGAAATTTTTTCTACAAATGGTCTTAAGACCCCTTTCACACTGGGGTGTTTTTCAGGTGCTTTTGGGCTAAAAATAACGCCTGTAAAGCACCTGAAAAACACCTCCCCTGCAGTCCCACTGTGAAAGCCCGAGTGCTTTCACACTGGGGCGCTGCGCTGGCAGGATGTTAAAAAATGTCCTGCAAGCAGCATCTTTGGGGCGGTGCGGGAGAGGTGTATACACCGCTCCTGCCCATTAAAACGAATGTGCACTATTGCCGAAGCGCCTGCAAAGCTCCTCGGCAGCGCCGCTACACGGGCGCATTTAGCCCTTTATTCAGCCGCTAGCGGGGGTTAAAAGCGCCCCACTAGCAGCTGAAAAGCGCCGCTAAAATGACAGTAAGTCACTGCTAAAACTAGCGGGGTTTTACCATCAACGTCCGCCCGCCCTAGTGTGAAAGCAGTCTTATGCCCCCGTACACACGGTCGGACATTGATCGGACATTCCGACAACAAAATCCTAGAATTTTTTCCGACGGATGTTGGCTCAAACTTGTCTTGCATACACACGGTCACACAAAGTTGTCGGAAAATCTGATCATTCTGAACGCGGTGACGTAAAACACGTACGTCGGGACTATAAAAACGGGGCAGTAGCCAATAGCTTTCATCTCTATTTATTCTGAGCATGCGTGGCACTTTGTGCGTCAAATTTGTGTACACACGATCTGAAATTCCGACAACGGATTTTGTTGTCGGAAAATTTTATAGCTTGCTCTCAAACTGTGTGTCGGAAAATCTGATGGAAAACGTGTGATGGAGCCTACACACGGTCGGAATTTCCGACAACAAAGGTCCTATCACACATTTTCCGTCTGAAAATCCGACCGTGTGTACGGGGCATTAGACTTTTTCTAAGATTTTTTGTTCAAAACTATCTATGGCCAGCTTCAGTAGCCTGAAGTCTATTTAAAAAAAAAATATTTTTTTTTTCCTACAGTCCCACAAGCAGTGGGACTCCGGTTTTTGTCCCCATTATGTTTTTACAGTTCTCATATGCTAGCTATTTTGTGTATAGAAGGTAATTTTAAACTAATAGATGTTGTAGGGCTCTGGGCCACATTTTTTTCATTAGCGTCCATAGTAGTTTAGCTAGATCCCCAATTAAAAGCTCTCCTCATTATCTGTCCCTTTTACTTATAACATGCACATAATGTTACTGTATCTGACTGAAGGTGTTGCTTCCAGATATATTACTAGTGGATGGGGAACACAGGACCTGGCTCAGGCAATACGAGCACCCAAGGCAATTCGAGTGACTCTAATTACAAGATAAAAAAAAGTTAGAAGTAAGAACTTAGGTGGGGTTTTCCCCATTTAAACCTGAATAGAAATATCCACTAAAGGATTTAGCTCTACACCAGTGTAGTGTCTATTAAGGGGCACTACTACTCAATAAAGTGACACAATTTTAAACTAACTACCTGTAAGCTTTACTCTTTTCAAAAGGGACGGATTCCATTAGCAAACTTTAGCAGCCCTTTTCATTTCACACTTTGGTAAGGTTCTGCTGACTGGGCACTAGCACTCCTTTTCGTTTTGTAAAAAATGACTGAACTTGTTTTTAATTAGAAGAATTTTCTGCCAGTGCATGCAGTTCTTTGGCTTGGAAGAGCCGAAGCTGGAATAGATCTTTTCATAACACGTACAGAATTAGCCTCTGGAGAAAAATGTTTTGTTCCATTCTGGAATAAAGTCCTAAGTGCCCCAGAGCAACTTCCAGACAACAGGCCAAATAACACGGATACCCCTGCAACAATCTGTTAATTTTAGAAATAAATGGTAAGAAATCTAAAAAAAAAATTCCAGTTTTTCTACTTTTGTAAAATATCCAACGTAATTAAACTATAACATTGTGCCTTGGCTAAAGTAACAGACCAATAAATTATTTAATCGGACTTGTTTATAGATGCAGCACACCAGCTGAATGTCTTAAAAAGAACATACACATTTTTACAGTTCCTATGCATTTGGGCACTACTTTTAGTGTACCAGGTGCACATGTGGCATTGTACACGTGTCTGTATCCCCATGGCATTAAAACCAAAACCAAGCAGCTTTCTGTCATTTTAAAATAAGCCCTTTGGGCCTTCAACATTGGAGTTTTCTGAAAGAAGCCTCTCCCAGAACAGGAGTGCATGAGAAATGGACTCTTCAGCACATCCAACACCCAGTACAAGTGCCCAGCATTGGGGGTAATTTTTGGTCCAAGAGCAGGTTCTTCCCCAAAGTGAAACAAGTAGATAGAGAGCAATTTGGTCTCTTTACCTGCTTATCAGTGTATGTGCACATATGAAAAAGAAGTTCCTCCTCTCACATTTTTTTTTTTTTTTTTTTACTCAAAGTATACAAAAAATAAATAAAATACAAAAAGTACCGCTGTCAACATAAAAAATAAGGAAATGGATGCAATGTACAAAATTTTAATACCCACATTACCAATCTCAAAACAATAAAAAGGTAACTCCTCAACACTTTTAATAGTTTTTCCGAGCCATCATGCAACTACCATGGTTGTTACCAATTGGACCAATATGGCAAATACAGATTTGTCAGGTGCTTAAGTCCAACTCTGGGCAACTCTTTTCCATCTCTCCCTCCTAAACCCCATCAAACTGATTGCGGGCATTAAAAAAAAAAAAAAACAAAAAGCACACCTATCTAATTGCCCTTTTTACCTACATAAAGCCATGTTCACTTGATGTTCCATTGCCAAGTTGTCGTCTTCTGTTTACTTGGGGGGGTCCTTTTTCTTGTACCATGTCACTGCCTGGGTTACGTGGACATTTCCAGTTTGCTGTCCAGTGGCAGGGTTCTCTTATGATCAAGAAAAAAAAAGAGCGACATAAGCTCAAAAAGGGATTGTTTGGAATTGGCCAGTGTAGGCACATTTGTGATGCTGGATTAGCGGTCTCTACACTTGGAAACCACACCAGCAAGGTAACCAGATGGTGAACGAAGGTGAGTATACCTTGCTTCACAAGGTAATATAAAAATAAATAAATAAGTTAGAGAGGTAAAGGGTTCAAGTCTTAAAGTTAGAATGATGGGGCCAAGTGTAGAGGATAAATGTTAGGAAGATAAAATGTTGAGGCTAAATGATACACAGGGTCATAAGTACTGGCAGTGGAAATTAAACGTTTTGGTGCCTAAGGCTCCACATCCATAGTATCCCATCAAACTAAAAAGTACTGGAAATGTGATAAAAAATAAATCAGCATAATATTGCTAGAAATGGGATTTTAAGCAAATTTCATAAAAAAAAAAAAAAAAAATAAAAAAAAAAAAGCAGAAAAATTTACAATGCTGATTAACGGCTTCCCGACCACTGCACAACGATGTACAGTCAGCAGAATGGCACTAGTGTGCAAAATGGCATACCCGCAAGTCCCTTCGTAATCCCGGGCTAGCGGGTGCGCACACACCCCCGCCGGCGGGCATGTGCCTGCGGGTCCCGCGGACTCTATGTCTGCCGATGGCCCGCGATCATGAGGAGAGGCAGAACAGGGAAATGCCTATGTAAACAAGGCATTTCCCTGTTCTGCCTAGTGACATGACAGGGATCTACTGCTCCCTGTCATCGTGAGCAGTGATCTGTCATGTCCTAGGTAGCCCACCTCCCCCTACAGTTAGAACACGCTGAAGGAACACATTTAATCCCTTGATCGCCCCCTAGAGTTTAACACCTTCCATACCAGTGACATTTACACAGTAATCAGTGGCTATTTTTAGCTCTGATCGCTGTATTAATGTCAGTGGCCCCAAAATAGTGTCAAAAGTGTCTGATCTGTCCGCCGCAATGTCGCAGTCCCGATAAAAAAAAAAAAAAAAAAAAAAAAATCGCAGATCACAGCCATTACTAAAAAAAAAATAAAATAAAAATGCCATAAACCTATCCCCTATTTTGTAGGCGCTATAACTTTTGCGCAAACCAATCAAAATACACTTATTGCGATTTTTTTACCAAAAATATGTAGAAGAATACATATCGGCCTAAACTAAGAAAGAATTTTTTTTTATATATTTTTTGGGGATATTATAGCAAAAAGTAAATAAATATTTCTTTTTTTTTAAATTGTCACTCTTCTTTTGTTTATAGCATAAAAAAATAAAAACTGCATGGGTGATCAAAGACCACCAAAAGAAAGCTCTATTTGTGGGGAAAAAAAATCTCACATACTAAACTAATAGTTTGAGAGCCCCCACTTAAACCCAATTGAGCATCTCTGGAGAGACCTAAAAATGGCTGTCCACCAACGTTCACCATCCAACCTGACAGAACTGTAGAGGATCTGCAAGGAGGAATGGCAGAGAATCCCAAAATCCAGGTGTGAAAAACTTATTGCATCTTTCCCAAAAAGACTCATGGCTGTATTAGATCAAAAGCGTGCTTCTACTAAATACTGAGCAAAGGGTCTGAATACTTAGGACCATGTAATATTTCAGTTTTTCTTTTTTAATAAATCTGCAAAAATGTCAACAATTCTGTGTTTTTCTGTCAATATGGGGTGCTGTGTGTACATTAATGAGGAAAAAATATGAACTTAAATGATTTTAGCAAATGGCTGCAATATAACAAAGAGTGAAAAATTTAAGGGGGTCTGAATACTTTCCGTTCCCACTGTATACTAAACTAACAATGTGAGTACCATCTTTGTTTATACCTAAAATAAAGTCTTTTAAACGGTTTTACGCTATGGGCACCCCTTCTTTTCCATATGCTGAACGACATTAAAAAGCACAATCCGGAACTGCCAGGAGTTGCTACACAGTGGCAAATACTGTGATCGCACAATACCCCTGTAGGGGTGAGGCTACTCAGTGAGTGTATGCACATTAGGAGCACGAATAAGCAGTACTATCACTAAGCCAGCACTGGAACAAGAAGATCAACTTTAACAATATTGTTTTACCAGAGGAACAATTCTTTCTAAGCACAAAACCATTTGTGCATACAATAAGACTTTTTAAAGCAATATTATTTTTCCAGCCAGCACTGGTTCATTATTTTGAGCACAAGTCACTTTACTACTTGGTAAAATAGCAACCCCCCCCCCCCCCCCCCCCTCAACTTTAAATAAGCACTTTGTCTATGCACTTTATTATGTATAGTATGATATATTGGACAATTTTTCATGACTTTATACATTTTTGCAAATATTAGTATTATTCATATGTTTAGTTGCCATTTTCATGGGACAAATCACACATTGAAAAATTAGTCCCTCTATATATTGTCACTACTTTTTAAATTACCAGAGGTTGTAACACCACCCAGACACTACAGCACACTGCTAGTTCATCACCAATTAGTCATCAGAGCAGCACCGCACCTACATCCATATTTCTCTCTATTCCAGCATTTTCCACTTTGGTGGAGATTGCACCTGTAGAGGCAGCAGTTCTACATCACACCCGTACTTATTTTCATTCATTTTTCATTTCTTTATTTCAGCAAAGCCTAATGAGTTTTACACTTGCATTGATATCCTGTACCAAAAATAAATGGATAGAAAAACTGGGTTCATATCTGGTCAGTGACAAGGAATTCATATAAAGTGTGCCTAAAATGGTATTATAGCACTGTCTGGTGATCCAAGTCTATACCATTGTATCCTTCAAATTGTAAAAGCTATGCTAACCGGACAATGTTACATATATGGTGGACCTGTCCTCAAGTCCAAAAACTATGGATGACTTCAGTGCTTTTCTGTATCCTGGTTAGGAACCCCTGGGTATTGTAATCTTCACCTCTGTGAGCTAAATATATTTCATGCATGATAAGACTGAACAGTTCAATGTGAGTTTTCAATTTACTCTGCTTTTACTCAATTGTTTTAAATGACATTAAACACTTTTTTTATCCACCATTTATTGAGCATTCTACAAAAGGAAGGTATTAAGGGAGATCAACGTCTTTTGAAAGCTTTCCCAGCTAAACGCAAGATGGCAATATAGGACCTTTTGTAACCTTAAAGGCATTTGCACTTTCAAATGTTTTCATTGTTTTACCTAGGTTTTAGTGTAGCTATATCCTGTGTGGTTTGCCTTAGCTTGTAATGAAGGGCTCAGATGTTCTGGCTAAAGCTTGTAGTGTCTTGGCTGATTGCTTCCCGGATGTCCATGTCCCTTGGGAAAGGCAGCTTCTTGTTCTGGGTCACACAGCATCTAGTACATGCCCTGCCATTTCCTCTATGTTGCATCACAAATGTGGTAATGTAATGAAGTGCTAATGTGATGAAAACATCTCTCTTCCAGTACGGTGAGATCACGGTTAATTGCTCTCCCTGTTTGTGTCAGATCTAGTTACTATTTAGCCCTTACCTGCATCAGTTGCAGACAGAGACCCAGGGATTGTGGGATATATAGTTTCTTCACGGGAAATGTTAGTTCTCAGACTACAGACAGAGGTAATGCATTAAATTGTGCAGTGCCATGCCACATACCTCAAGTTTGAGTACAAACAGAAACTTCTGATAAAGGAATGTGAAGATTTACTCTTCTAAAGTCTGTGTCTGCAAAGCAGCAAATGACACCACAACACGACAGAAACAACTTGATCAATGCACATCTTATGAAAGTAAAAGAACACAAGGTGCAGGTAGGAAGGTTTCTGGACCACCCACCGCACATTTACTGCGGCAGGGCGGCCCAGCTGCACGAAACAATGTACCTGTACGTTGTTGTGTCTTCCTAGGTCTGCGGCGCCTACCACCGGCGACCCGCTCCCGCTATGATTGGACACAGCAGGAGCCAATTAGCGGATCCGGTGGATGCAATGTCTGCCGTTTGTTGACAGGAGAGGCAGAACGGTGGTCTGCCTATGTAAACAAGGCAGACTGCCATTCTGTCAGAGAGGAAGATAGAAATATTGTGTTCTTGCTAAGCAGGAACACAGATCTCTCTTCTTCCAGTTAAGCTATACCACACAGAGTTAGAAAGCACTCCCTAGGAGCACACTTAACCCTTTGATCCCCCCCTGATGTTAACTCCTTCCCTGCAAGTGTCATTAGTACAGTGACAGTGTATTTTTTTTAGCACTGATCACTGTATTGGTGTCACTTGTCCCCAAAAAGTGTCACTTAGTGTCTGATTTGTCCGCCATTACTAGTAAAAATAAAAATGCCATAGGACACGATAATTTTTGCACAAACCTATCAATATATGCTTATTGGGATTAGTTTTACCAAAAATATGTAGCAGAATACATATTGGCCTAAATTAATGAAGAAATGTAATTTTGTAATTTTTTTTATTGGCTAGGTTTTATAGCAAAAAGTAAAAAATTTTTTCTTCTTCAAAATTGTCAGTATTCTTGTTTATAGTGCAAAAAATAAAAACCGCAGAGGTGATCAAATACCACAAAAAGAAAGCTCTATTTGTGGGGGGGAGACATAGAAAATTGTGTTTGGGTACAGCGTCGCACGACCTCACAATCGTCAGTTAATGCAACGCAGTGCCGTATCGCAAAAAATGGCCTGGTCAAGAAGGGGATAAATCTTCTGGGGGTGAAGTGGTTAAGTTAGTTTGTCCCATATAATACAATATATTACCAAATAAGTCTGTACCATCATGCATGCTGACTGCATGAATCAACCACCCAATCAGCTATACCACAACTCCCATGCAAACTACTGTGCTCACCACTCCAATATATTAAAGTGGTTGTAAAGGCTCAAGGTTTTGCATATACAGGTGAAGTTAAGGTTTATAATGCCTTGAAGGCTGGTTCACACCACAATTTCTGCATTTGTTTTTATATATGTGTTTACAAGCATTTTTGATGCGTTTTCATGTGTTCTAGTGCGTTTATTTCCATTTTTGGACACTTGAAAAATGTCAGAACAATGTGCATTCCAGTGCATTTACATGAATTCCAATATGTTTTCATGCCTTTTTTTATGTGTTCCATACAGAAAAGATGCAGCAAGTTTTATTTTTGTTGACTGCACTGGTGTGAACCAGGGTCATTGGACATGAAAACACTGTACACGCGTTTTTAATGCGGATTAAAAAATGCACTGGACTGCATCTGGTATGAATCAGCCTTTAAGGTTCATCATTAAAAAGGGGAGAGCGTGTACACCTGGGAGCAGTCGTAGCTACACCAAAACCTTTGTTGTACAGCATAGAGGCTCACAGATTTATTTTCAGACAGAAGTTACTGTCAGAAGTTTTTTCACCCTAATGCACCTTATGCTTTAAGGTGAAAAAAACTTCTGGAGGGTTTACAACCCCTTTAAGGTTTCCCCAAAAATAAACCGTAAAATCAGATTGGTTCCAATTACTTACAAATACAGATCTCTGCATGTTTTCAATTCCCATTCATTTCAAGTGCAATATTTAATCATTTGAATGTAGCTAAAGACTTGAAGCTTAATTACCTTAAAAAAAAAAATAAAAAATACATGGATCTTGTTTGGAATTAGACTTCAAATGTTTAATACCACCTCCTTTGGGTGTGACTACATATTTTTGCTTGACTACTCTACAAAAATTACCATGATCAAATTATCATTTGAGGGTCTAGACCAGGCTCTCAACTAGGGTTCCCCCAGAGGTTGTTAGGGGTTCCCTGAACAAGGAACAATTTCTGCCACTCAAACGAGCAGCCACTAAAGCCATTGACATTTTTAACTACAGTGGGGACGGAAAGTATTCAGACCCTCTTAAATTTTTCACTTTTTGTTATATTGCAGCCATTTGCTAAAATCATTTAAGTTAGTTTTTTTTTCCTCATTAAATGTACACACAGCACCCCATATTGACAGAAAACATAGAATTGTTGACATTTTTGCAGATTTATTAAAAAAGAAAAAAACAAACTGAAATATCACATGGTCCTAAGTATTCAGACCCTTTGCTGTGACACTCATATTTAACTCAGGTGCTGTCCATTTCTTCTGATCATCCTTGAGATGGTTCAACACCTTCATTTGAGTCCAGCTATGTTTGATTATACTGATTTGACTTGATTAGGAAAGCCACACACCTGTCTATAGAAGACCTTACAGCTCACAGTGCATGTCAGAGCAAATGAGAATCATGAGGTCAAAGGAACTGCCTGAAGAGCTCAGAGACAGAATTATGGCAAGGCACAGATCTGGCCAAGGTTACGAAAAAATTTCTGCTGCACTTAAGATTCCTAAGAGCACAGTGGCCTCCATAACCCTTAAAAGGAAGACATTTGTGACAACCAGAACCCTTTCTAGAGCTGGCCGTCCGGCCAAACTGAGGTATCGGGGGAGAAGAGCCTTGGCGAGAGAGGTAAACAAGAACCCAAAGATCACTGTGGCTGAGCTCCAGAGATGCAGTCGGGAGAAAGTTGTAGAAAGTCAACCATCACTGCAGCCCTCCACCAGTCAGGGCTTTATGGCAGAGTGGCCCAACGGAAGCCTCTCCCCAGTGCAAGACACATGAAAGCCCACATGGAGTTTGCTAAAAAACACCTGAAGGACTCCAAGATGGTGAGAAATAAGATTCTTTGGTCTGATGAGACCAAGATAGAACTTTTTGGCCTTAATTCTAAGCGGTATGTGTGGAGAAAACCAGGCACTGCTCATCACCTGTCCAATACAGTCCCAACAGTGAAGCATGGTGGTGGCAGCATCATGCAGTGGGGGCGTTTTCCAGCTGCAGGGACAGGACGACTGGTTGCAATCGAGGAAAAGATGAATGCGGCCAAGTACAGGGATATCCTGGATGAAAACCTTCTCCAGAGTGCTCAGGACCTTAGACTGGGCCGAAGGTTTAGCTTCCAACAAGACAATGACCCTAAGCACACAGCTAAAATAACGAAGGAGTGGCTTCACAACAACTCCGTGACTGTTCTTGAATGGCCCAGCCAGAGCCCTGACGTAAACCCAATTGAGCATCTCTGGAGAGACCTAAAAATGGCTGTCCACCAACGTTTACCATCCAACCTGACAGAACTGGAGAGGATCTGCAAGGGAGGAATGGCAGAGGATCCCCAAATCCATGTGTGAAAAACTTGTTGCATCTTTCCCAAAAAGACTCATGGCTGTATTAGATCAAAAGGGTGCTTCGACTAAATACTGAGCAAAGAGTCTGAATACTTAGGACCATGTGATATTTCAGTTTTTCTTTTTTAATAAATCTGCAAAAATGTCAACAATTCTGTGTTTTTCTGTCAATATGGGGTTCTATGTATACATTAATGAAAAAAAAAAAATGAAGTTAAATGATTTTAGCAAATGGCTGCAATATAGCAAAGAGTGAAAAATGTAAGGGTGTCTGAATACTTTCCGTCCCCACTGTATGGTTTTTTGGCCCTATGAGGAAGTCCGCATGTACAAAATATGTCAGGGTGCTACCATATGCTGGATCGGATGTGACGCATGCACGCTAACCCCGAAGTGACGCGTTGCTTGGTTAATACAGCCGCAAGGTGGTGAGACGCCCTGAACCTAGCAGATATACATGAAGCGAGCATACTGATAAATGAGTGTTAGATAGAAGGTGAGGTTTTATACAACTTTTGTGAATGGGTTCTTAAATAAAATTAGTTCCTGTTACGTTACTGCACTATTGTGAGCCTCTCTCTTTTATGGGCAAGTGTTGGATGGAGAGTCTATAAGGATATGTGAATGCCTAACGCAGGAAGATCCTGGGAAAGCTGGGGGCGGATTTTCATCATTTAAAGTGTTATATGCCAATTATCTGTAGCAAAGTCCTGGGGCCCCTGAGGCCTAATGGTGACCTCCAGAGTTAGGGACAGCCGACATCCTTCAGGGTAGAGTGGGTTACAAGGCATGGTGGATGTAACGCAAGATGAAACAGTGGGTGCCAGACACTTTTTGAATGCAAAGAAAACTGTAGGAGTGAGGGTTAGGGCCAGGACACCCTTAGGTAGATGCAATGTTAAATTGGCAGACTCCGAGACTTCTATAGGTAGACAGCTATACAGGTGAAGGCCTCCAGGCAGACACCACTTCTGTATAGGTAGGACCGCTGTCTCCTATGGCAAAAATCTTGTAGATACTAACAGTAAAAGGGTCTCAACTTAACGAGCTCCCAATCTCTTGCTAGACTTGAGATCCATTAGCTACTGGATCCCCTGAGCTCTTTCACTGTAGCATTCAGTATCTTCCTCAAGCGTCACGCCCGCTTCACTGCTGGGTTCCTGGCTTGGCACTCCACAAGCATCACCTCTGCTGTCCTGCTGGGTCCCTGACTTGGCACTTGCTGATGCTTTCCTACTTCTTCACTGTCCCCGGCTGGCAAGAAGCCTGCTCTGGTACTGGCCTCAGCTTACTCACAATGGTCTCCGGTAGCAAGGCGGATGGACCCTTTGTGGCGACAGCTTCGCTTCTACCTCTGACCACGACTGGTTCCCTGGCCGGTGGAACCGTTACTTCTGGTTGGACTACAAGCTTGCAGTCCCAACCCTGCATTACTTCAGGATAGGCTCTCAGATAGCCTAGCAGCCAGATGTCCCTGGGATAGGCCTTAGGTTTCTGGCCTAGCAGCCCGGGGCAATACGTCTACCCAGACAGCCATCCAGGTAGCACAGAACCCCAATCACCTGACTTCCCCCAAATAAATAGGTTCTCCCAGCAGGCCAAGGGACCAAAGACAATCCCCGCCTATTGGCTGAGACACCCCATTCAATCCTAATCTGTCCTTGCAATGCCCTTGTCTTATCTAATGTCACCAGATACCCGGCCATCTAGTGACAGAAGAGAGAAGTGCAACAATTCCAGAATTAGGGTGAAATCAATTGACCCAACAATTGGCCAAGGCAACTATCGCTTGCCAAATACATTTAATAGCAACCCTGCCTAACGCATCAGGGTGCTACATATCTTTGATGTGAGGCATTGATTTTTGGCGAGTTAATTTAATGTATACTGTGAGAGTTGTTGTCACAAGCACCGCATGAAGATTGAGAATTATCCTTGAAGATATATGGACACTATTAGTGACTTTTAGCGCACACTTACTGTATGTTTTTTTTGGGGACTATTTGTTACTATGAACGCTTTTTGATATTTGGTCACTTTTTTTGACCTTTAAAATATCTTGTAAGAGGATATGTGTAGCACCATCTAATGTTTGTATACATTTTGCTTTTACAGACACTTTAATGAGAGGGGTTATTCCCACTGACCACAAATGTAAGGACCATTCTTCTTCTTGACCATTACACTAAGTTACAGTGAGCTGTAGATGCAGTCATTTTAAGTATGTGTTCCCTGAGACCGGAACATTATTTTAAGGGCTCCTCCATATTAAAAACTTTTGAAAAAGGCGGAGCTAGTCCTTTTAGTCCTAGTGCCAAAAAGGTGACAGTCAGGTGCTCCCATTAAATTCATTCTTTTAAAAATGTTAATAATTATTTTAGGCCTACCAGTCGATGACTTTTTGCAATTATTAAAAAAAAAAAAAACAAAACAAAAAAAAAAAAAAAAAAACCCTATTACAATTACACAGACTTTTACCAACATGCATTAATAAATGCAAGTATTTATTGTAAAATAATTTTTCCTTGTTTAATTAGCCGTTATTCAGAAAGAAGCTGCAGGGCCTGGTACAAATGCATAATTTATCATGAAAAGTACACTTTAGGTTTATCCAAGCACTTTTCTATATTACTTTTTTTTGCAAGCATAGATTAATTCTGCAAGCAAAAAAAAAAAAAAAAAAAAAAAAAAAAAGAAGTACTTAGTTTTTCTTTCTTAATAGATAATGAGAGGGGAACTCTCTCCAATAAATGTTTACATGGAGCTAGAAAAATGTGTTTCAAGTTTAGATTAACAGCATTTGCTGCTTCCAATATAGGAAAGAATATTTCCGATTTAAAATTGTATGGGTCATTAACGGAATGTTATGAGACAAAGTGAACCAGAATTATGTAGGACAATGAAGGTCTGTAGCTGCCATGTATACCATTATCAAGCTGTATGCACAATTACAAACGAATGAAGGATTGGTATTAAATTATGTGTTTAAAAAAATTAAAAAAGCCATTCTGTTTGTTAAAGTGGACCTAAAGCTTATTATAAACCAAACTTCTCTCCCACTTTCCCCATGTGAACTTCTACACGTTTTTAAATACTTGTTATGCCACATGCGGGATCCTCTCTCTTTTCCGACACAGGGCAGTCCTTAGTAATGCAGAGATCGTTGTTGATTTGATGCCGAATTTATAAGAGGGAAAAAGGGGACACTGCTCTGGGCCCCCTTACAGAAGGCCCCCCCTCTATACAAAATTATTTAAAAAAAAGATATAAAAAATGAAAATAAATAAAATATATAATTTAAAAAAAAAAAAAAATAAATAAAAAAAAGGACTTATTAGCCTCTTCCCACCTGCACTATATCCGAAAGATGGCTTCAGTGCGGGCCTAAATTGCCAGGAGGGTGTCCATGTACGTCCTGTGCAGAAGCGGTCTGCGCGCCCCCTGCGGGGCACTCGCCCTGTGATGAGTGAGTCAATGAGACTCAGCTGATCACAGATCAGAGTAAGGGACTGATCCCGGCCCCTTACCACCTGATCATCTGTCAGCCAATGACAGCTGATCACGTGATGTAAACAGATTACCGTCTGTAGTAAACAGGACATCAATCCCGCACACTTTAGACCACTGCTGCTAAGCAGTGCCCACCAGTTCCACCTACCAGTGCATATCTGCACTGCTAAGCAGTGCCTACCAGTGCCATCTATCAGTGCATATCAGCACTACTAAGCAGTGCCCACCAGTGCCATCAGCACACATCAATGAAGGACAAAACTACCTGTTTGTCAAATTTTATAACAAAACTATGAAAACTTTTTTTTTTGTTTTTTTCCAGTCTTTTTTGTTTAGCAAAAAATTAAAACCCCAGTGGTGAATAAATACCAGCAAAAGAAAGCTCGATTTGTGTAAAAAGAAGGGTAAAAATTTCATATGGGTATAATGTAGTATGACCGTGCAATAGTCAAAGTGTGACAGCACTGGAAGCTGAAAATTGGCTTGGGCAGGAAAGGGGTTTAAGTGCCAATTGAGCAAGTGGTTAAATGTATCTTGGGAAGTAATATTTTTCTGGTCGGCATCAGCATCATGGAGAATGTAAACCAACTCTGTATGAGGGGCCCCAGAACCTGAAGTGCCCCCCCCCCAGGTCTAAAACTGGCCCTAGTCAGCAAAATTTTACTGTGTATGCAGGGTGCTGTGATGAAGCACATCCACCTCCCTATTCCCCCTGGCAAGGATTGAGGACTTACTGAAATCCAGAAGTGGGCTGAAATACACTGAGCATCATTTAACACAGATGGGAACTGGCACTGGATTCAGAGCAACATGCATATACAAATTTATTGTATATGCACATTGTTGTACAATATGTGAAGAGTATATTATTGATTTTTGCAGGTTTCTGCAAATTGATTATACATGTATAGGACTTAAAATCTAGTATAAGTTGAGTGATGAAATAAGTTGTATATTTGCAGCGCTGCAATTTTTTTATTACATCTTAAAATGCCATTACACCTAGTAGTAGGTAATCAAATTTTGGTTGCTGACAAGTATAAGGTGCTTGTAGTAGTTTGTACAAATTCAAAGTCCCACTACACATCCTCATCCTGAAAACAAACAAAACAATTCTATACTATTCACATGTAGCAGTTGCTTTACTAAAACCAGAGAGTGCAAAATCTGGTGCAGCTGTGCATAGTAGCCAATCAGCTTTTAACTTCAGCTTGTACCGCTATTTTTAGTGACGCTTTACCGTAGTTTTTGCGGCGCTTTTAACCCCTGCTAGCGGCCGAAAAAGGGTTAAAACCACCCCCAAAGTGCTGCTACAGCGGCGCTTTGCCAGCGCTGCCCATTGATTTCAATGGGCAGGGGCGCTTTAGGAGCAGTGAGTTCACCGCTCCAAAGAAGCTGCTGACAAGACTTTTTCTGACACCCTGCCAGCGCACCGCTCCAGTGTGAAAGCCTGAGGGCTTTCACACTGGAGTGAATGGAGCCGCTGTTTCAGGGCGCTTTGAAGGCGCTATTTTTTACCCTATAGCGCCTGCAAAGAGCCTCAGTGTGAAAGGGGTCTAAACCCACAACAGTAAAATCAGTCTGTATATGCAGTAAAGCATGACCCTTCCCTTCTTCCACTGTTCCCAAACCATCTTCTGATAAAACAGAGCCTTGGGGGCATGCTGCACATGCCCAGTTTGATGTGTACTGCTAGACAGTTTCTTGGGAGAGTACATGTGATCAGCACAGGGCCAATCAGCACTGTCCAGACAGAGGGTCAAGAAAAGACTGCACTTTATGTTGAACGGTTGTGTTAACTTGTCCTACAGTAAACCTTTAAAACTGTTCCTTTGCCTCGTCTGAAGTTACTAAAGGGGTGTAATGCAAGTAACCGGTACATATAGTTTACAGCTCGGGTCACTACACACATTGGAGTATGAAGATAACAGTACAATAGTTAAGAGTGAAGATACAGTGGTTACCAAGGGTAACAAAGGTTTCTCTAGCAGCCTGTTGTAAGTGTATACATGGTAAAGGTGGGAAAGCCTCTAGCAGGAGAAGTTGTTGTTGGCAGTCTCTTCATCAGCAGGTCCATCTCCCAGAGCAACGGGAGCAGATCAGCCCCACAGAGGTCCCCAACCTGTACACGGGAACAGAAGAGGAAGTGTTAAGTGAAGTGAAGTCAGTGCTAGGTGCACAGTGAGGCTCCATAACGCTACTGGGAGAGAGGTAGCGGTGATATGCTGGACAGGTGGAGAGGGCACGGGCTCTGTGTGCCCCTCCTAAATGCAAAGATGACCATGGTGATGTAAATTACATTGAGAGAGTTTATTAGTGTTCAGTCGACTGTTCAAATAAAAAAAAGGTACCCCATGTGTAAGGCAGTGACCCTGTACAAAGTGCCTAGCGTAGCCCACAAGAACCCACCTTTGGTTGGCCTCTCAAGTGACCCCTTCTTGGCACCCAATGAGGGGGGGGGGGGGAAACCATGGAGGAAGTGCCACCCACTTACCCTTACAAGCTATTTATCAAATGCATATTGTCCGGGGGAAAAAAAAACCTTAGTTAGACTTACCGGTGATGGTATTTCTACGAGCCTTACAGGACAGCACCTTGGAGAGAGAGCGTAGCTCCACCTCTTAGACACGAAACACTGCGTGACAACGCCCCTTTAAAAAGCAGCTGCTTCCACCATGCCTTCAGTTGTTACCGAGAAATCCTCCGACATGCTGGAAAATATAATCAGACAATTACCAGGTCCTATAATTATACTTTACATATGATAACCAAGGGAGGGAAGTAGGCTGCTGTCCTGAAAGGCTCGTAGAAATACCGTCACCGGTAAGTCTAATTAAGGTTTTCTTCCTTCGCCTTTCAGGACAGCACCTTGGAGAAGATAATCGAGAAACTTACTTCAGGGTGGGACTACTGCCTGCAAAACCTTCCTACCAAATGATTGGTCCGAGGTAGATAGTAGATCCAAGCGGTAGTGCCTTATGAAGGTCGAAAAACTGGACCATGTGGCAGCCTTGCAGATTTGCTCAGGAGATGCCCCAGCCCTTTCTGCCCATGATGCCACCACTGCTCGAGTAGAATGAGGTAATACCCCTTCCGGAGGTTCCAGACCCAAAGATTTGTATGCCTCTTTAATGGCCTGCTTTAACCATCTTCCAAGGGTGCTTTTGGAAGCTTTACCTCCTTTGTGAGTACCTTCCATTAAAACAAAGAGTGAGGATGACTTTCTGATTTGTTTTTTCCAGATATTTAAGCAGACACCTCCTGACATCAAGGGTATGGAAAGCTTCTTCTCCTGCTCCCGAAGGTAAAAGGACAAAAAGTAGGGAGAATGATTTCCTGTGTATGGTGAAAAACTGAAGCCACCTTTGGTAGAAATGCTGGATCCGTCCTGAATACTACCCTATCCTGTAGACATCTCATAAAGGGCTCCTTAATTGAAAGGGCTTGTAACTCACTAATTCTACGTGCGGAAGTTACTGCTTCCAGTAAAATAGTCTTTAACGTCAAGAAACGTAATGATGCTTCTTCTATGGGTTCAAACGGTGCCATAGTTAGTCCCTGAAGAACTAAAGATAAATCCCATTTGGGAAAACTAACAAACAGGTCTAGGCTTTACTTTTGCCATTTCCCTAAAAAATCTGATTATTAAAAAAGGTTCCCCTGACAGGGTTCTTTCCAAAAAAACTGATAAAGCAGCTACCTTGCGTCTTGAGCGTACTTGCTGCTAACCCCTTCTCCAATCCCTCTTGAAGAAATTCCAAAACTGAAAAAGTGGTACGAAAATCAAAGTTTTTACTGGAACACCAAGAATTATAGATCTTCCAGACTTTAAAGTAAATGTCTCTCGTCACTTTTTTTCTACTTGCAAGAAGAGTAGAAATAAGCTTCTCTGATAAACCCTTCCGTCTTAAGATTTGTTCTTCAGAAACCAAGCTGTTAGTTTGAGGTAAGCTGGATCTGGATGGAGAATTTGGCCCCGACTCAACAGGTCTGTCCTGATTGGTAATCTCCAAGCAGGTTTCACTGAGAGGTTCATCAAGGTTGAAAACCAGGGTCTTTTTGGCCAATAAGGAGCTATTAATATTAGCTCCGTGGACTCCAATCTGAATTTGGCTAACACCTTTGGTATCAGTTGGAACGGGGGAAAGCGTAGGACAGATGGAAGTCCCATTTGTGAGCTAACGCATCTACTCCGAGAGCTTGATCCTGTCTCTGAAGATAGAAAAAGACTGGTATTTTTGCATTTTCCTGTTTTGCAAAGAGGTCCACTTGGGGATAACCCCAACTCTTGGAAATCGTTTCGAATAAATTCCTGATTGAGAGACCACTCTGCTTCCCTTATTTCTTTCCTGCTGAGGAGATCTGCTAAGGCATTTTCCATCCCCTTTAGATGGACTGCTGATAGAGAGGCCACATTGTTCTCTGCCCATCTTAGGATCTGATGCGCTAGACCCATTAGGGTTTTGCTTTTTGTGCCCCCTTGCTTTGTTAAATATAATACTGTCGTCATATTGTCTGACAATATTTGGACATGTTGATTCACTAGAAATTCCTGGAGGGAGAGGAGGCTTAAGTGAACAGCCTTTAACTCTCTCCAATTTGAAGATCTTCTTGCTTCTGGTTTGGTCCAAACTCCCTGAATCGTTTTTTCTTCCAGATGAGTTCCCCATCCCCATGCGCTGGCATCTGTAGTCAGCCTTCTGGTTACCGGAAAGACCCAAGGAAGCCCTTTTGAAACGTTTCCTAGGTTCCTCCACCACCAGAGAGACCTTTTTGCTCTTGCCCCCAAGTTGAATTTCTTCTCCAGAGGTTCCTGGTATGACCAATTCATCAGGATATCCGATTGCAGGAGGACGGGCATGCAACCTGGCCCACTGTACCGAAGGAATTGCTGCTGTCAACAGTCCCAGAGCGGACATGGCTTGTCTTACAGAGATCTCTGGAAACTGCAGGTGCCAAATCTCCCCTCCTCCCAGATTGACTGCAAGACGCAGGAACCTTTGTGATGGGAGCGCTATTGGTATATGGAGATAGGCATCTCTCAAATCGATGGAAGCCATATGACATTTGGGGGTTAGCAAGTTCCTTACTGAGAAAATCGTATCCATCCTGAATTTTTTGTATTTTATGGATCGATTTAGAACCTTTAAATTGAGAATCAGGCGGAACTTTCCTGATGGCTTTTTGACCAGAAAAATGTGGGAGTAAAACCCCTTCCCCTCTTGATCTTTCAGAACCTGGGAAATGACCTTCTGTTGCATCAGTTCCTGTAACAGACACTTCATGGCCAGAGCCTTTTCCCGATCCTTTGGCAGGTTTGTGATGTAAAACCGACTTGGGGGGCTTTGTGAGAATTCCAATTGATAACCCTTTTTGATTAACCCCAGAACAAAAGGACTCTTTGTTGTTTTTTCCCAGATTGGTAAGAAGTCCTGTAGTCTCCCCCCTACTAGATGGTCATTGTTTTTTTAGGGGTTTGTTCTGGGGTTCTAAAGAGTACCCCACCTCTACCTCTTCCTCTCTGAGAAGACCAGGGTCTCTTCTGTGTGTGGTCCTTTTCCTTATCGGTTTGTCGAAAAGGACGAAAATTTTTACTCTGCTGTACCGTTTTCTTCTTCTGTGGGAAAGCTTTCTTCTTGTCTGCTGTCCTGTCAAGGACAGTCTCTAGTTCTGGCCCAAACATCAGGTCTCCTGAAAAGGGAATTCCGCACAGTTTTACTTTAGAATCTGAATCCCCTGACCAGGTCTTTAGCCAGAGTGCTCTTCTTGCTGAGTTAACAAGCGCAGAGGACCTGGCTGACATCCTGATAGATTCTGCAGAGGCATCTGCCATATATTTTACTGCCTTAAGCAGGGTAGGGAAGGACTCCAATAAGTCTTTTCTGGAGGTACCTGCCACAACATGATTTTTAAGTTGCTCTAACCAACACTCCAGATTCCTAGCCACAACCGTAGCCGCCATTGCTGGCTTAAGATTAGCTAGAGATGAGTCCCAGGCTTTCTTCAGTAGCCCATCTGCCCTCTTATCCATAGCATCTTTGAGAATACCCATGTCCTCAAAAGCTAAAATCAGTCTTCCTAGATACTTGAGAAAAGGCAGCGTCTATCTTTGGTTTTTTATTCCACAATAGTTCCTCATTCTCCTCAAAAGGAAACCGCCTTTCGAGGGCTTTAGAAAAAAACTGTCCTCTCTCTGGATTCTTCCATTCCTTTTTAATAGTGTCTGTTAACACTTTATGCACAGGGAACACCCTGTGTTTAATTTCCTCCAGCCCCAGGTACATCTTGTCATGCACGGACAGCTGAGCTTTTTCTTCCTGGATCTCCAGGGTAGTATAAATTGCCTTGAGTAATTCATCCACCTCCTCAAGTGACAGCTTATATCTGGATGATCTTGACTCTTCTCCCACCTCCTCCTCCTCTGAATCAATGGTTCAGGGTGGAATGCTTTCCCTTTCCTCCTCCGACTCACTTTCCACCTGTCTGGAAGTGGACTGAGGGAAACTGGAGTGAGAACTCTGCTCTTGGCTGGAACTCTGGCCGTGCTTTACAAGGGAACGCACTGTCCCTAGGGCCTCTGCTAATTCCTTCCTCACAGAAGATAAGAGCTCTTTGCACTCTTGTGAGGATTCTTCTTTTACTAAATCCACAATGCAGGATTTGCACAGTGGTTTGGGCCAAGAGTCCCTTAAAGGATTTTTGCATGAGGGGCACCTTCTCCCTGTTCTCTCTGATTTGGCAGTAGCTTTCTGAAACAGAGAAACAGGAAAAAGCCAGGTCCTTTAGAACTAAGGCTTCAGAGAAAAGTAGTACCTCCAGCCAACACCCTAAGTGCCCAGAGTCTCACTCCTTTGCTGAACTGCTAATGGAAACTCTTATCCCATAGCAGACAGCAGCAGGTTTTGAATAAACACATCAAAGATAAAAACACCCAGTGATATAAAAAGGAAAGAGGTGCCACCGCACCTCTACCTGGGCCTGGCCGGGAACCTGGGCGCCTGCATCCGCCATTGCTGCTGACGATTCCGCTGTCTCCATAGTGCAATCCGCAGCTGCTGCACTGTGTACTAGGCTCCATGTGCCAAACAAAAGGAAGTCCCGGCCAGAGGACCCGCCCCTTCCTCCTGCGTTCCAGCAGCAGGAAACAATCGCTGCTACGCCCCGCCGGAAGTATCCGCCCACCGGAACTGACATCACCTGCTGTCCGGGATTCGGCGCCGCCATGCAGAGGCCTGGCATGGACACTCTTACTGAGCACAACCGCGGCCCCCCGAACACCCCGGGTGGAAAACTTCCAGCAGACCATTACTCCTGTGAGCCGGAGAAGGGACACCGGAGCACCCCCCTCACGTGCGGGAAGGAGCTGGGCCGGTCCGAGTACCCAAAACGTGGAGGTCCTGCCAAAACCCTCTCCTTGGAGAGAGCGTAGCCCCTCTGGTTCCCCAAGCAGTGCTTCCACCATGGCGGAGGAAACACTAAAACTGACGGCATGGTGGAAGCAGCTGCTTTTTAAAGGGACGTTGTCACGCAGTGTTTCCTGTCTAAGACGTGGAGCTACGCTCTCTCTCCAAGGTGCTGTCCTGAAAGGCGAAGGTAGAAAAAAAGAATATTAATGCAAACACTCAATAAAATACCCATTTTTGGTAAAATTTAAATAATGTTGTTGTGTTGAGTAAAGGAGATACCAAAAACATTTTCAAGCCATAAAACTGCATATGCCAATGAAACCGCAAAAAGACGATGTTACCCAAATTCTTTATAGTCAAATCTTTAAAAGCCTTTACAGTTTATCGATTTAGAATTACCCATGAATGGCCCTAGAATTATTTCTCTCAACTCAACGTTCTTGACAATGCCACGTGTGTGGCGTAATTGAGGTTACATACACATGCTTGCCCTATGCCGTTTTTTTATGGGGTGTGGACAGGTGGGAGTGCTTTACATTTTTTCTTGAATTAAAAGTGGCTGTAAACCCTTACATATACCCAGTGAAGTGACTGACCTTAGGTGATTCACAGAGGTGAAACAAATTCTCCCACACAAGTTGTACTTATCTGCGGTTTTCTCTTCTCTACATCCGTTCAAATTGCTGAATTTATAAAGCTTTTTTGAGCGGTTAGAAAAAAGGGTGAGGAGAGCTGAAATTACACTCTGCAAAGCTCAATGAGGAAAGTTCTGGGAGCTGATTGGAGGGAAGAGACACCCTTCCCACAGCACGTAGGAACAGAGCTGAGGCTGTGAATCAGCTGGAGGTCCCTCCCCATTTTTCTCTTGGCGTCAGGAAAACTTGTCAGAAGTGATTCTGCTGATAGCAGAGGAACAAAGCAGCAGACAGAAATGACACCTAGTGTTCGTAAGTATAGAGTGATATGCTTTGTTCATATTTGAGGTTTACAGCCACTTTAATTTATATTTTTTTCTTACACTTTATTTTATTTAACAAAATTACTATTACAGAGCGCTAACAAGCACCTTGTGTGACAGCATTGGCAGGTGATAGGTCCTCTTTGTGAAGACCTTGGTGGTGTATTAGACCCCCAATGTCTTTCCTACCCTCCAATGTATTAGACCCCCAATGTCTTTCCTACCCTACTGTCACTTCCAGGGTCACAGCAGTCATTCCTCCGATAGTCGCAGAAGGGATGGGGGAACGGACATTCCCTGAGTGCCTCCTGCACTTACTGGGGAAGTTGAATCCCATGGTCCAGGGCTTCCTGGAGGAATGGAAGTAACCACTGCTGGGACCACTGGCGGGGGGTGTCGGGGGAGCACTTTGTTAGCCCCATTAAAAAAGTGATTGGGCAACTAGAGCCGCCTAAACATTTTTTTTTTTTTTTGCAAGGAGGCGAGTGATGTCATCAGCATCATCTGAATGTTGATGCTTTGGAAGTGATGTCAATACATAAAATAATTCTGTGTACTATGGCATTTTAGAGTACAGCTGGTTTTCATTCAGGTAAAATAAAAGGAGATCTACAACATTGTATTACCTAAAACACAATACATGACAAGAGTGGAGGAAAGCACATATCTGCAGGAATATTTTTGTGTGTGCTTTGATGCTTCCGCTCACATGAGTAAATGATGCTTATTATTACAAGCACTTTGCAAAACAAATATAATATTCTGAAACAGACAAAGATTAGGACTTTTAGAATTGGTTTACATATATGCATTTTGAACTGCATCCGATTCGCATGTCATGAGAAACAACAGTTTTCCATTGAAGCTGTTCACATATACTGTATGCGCTGCATGTGCAGTGCAAATTTAAAGAGAGTCCTGTGCGTTTTCTGATCACTGCGGTGCAGTTCAGATGCAAATTTCAGACTCATTGCCTGCTATAGGAATGCTTCTGAATCGCACATGTCAGTTTTGAACATGAATGGAGGGAAAACAAAAAACAAAACAAAAAACTAGCCTGGGGTCCTCCAAAATCCATACCAGACCTGAGGTCTGGTATGGATTTTGAGAGGAACCCCATGCCAAGATGTAATAATAAAAAAAAATAATAATAATAATAATAATAATAATAATAATAATAATAATAATATGGCGGGGGTTTCCCCCAAAATCCATGCCATACACTCATCCAAGCATGCAGCTGCACAGGAAAGGGGAGGAACGAGCGGCTTCTCCCCCCCCCCCCCCCCACCCCATCCCCATGTTTTTTTTAAATTTTATAATCTTTAATCATATTCCTTTTTACAGTCAAACAAAAACATATAACCAACAAACATTAAAAAACTACCTCAGATCCATCCCTCCAAACAATCACCCATTCGTATTGTTTAGTGTCCCTTCTCTTCATGGGAAATTAAACTGTGTACTCCGGTTTACTGTACTAAAATTACCGAAGGTTCCCATTTAGCATGGAACTCTTCCAGTTTATTACTAGTGGTACAGACCCATTTCTCATCTGCCATAATTTTCTTGACCCGTTTCACCCAATGTTCTATCGTAGATATTTGTGTCTTTTTCCAGTAGACCAGGATTAACCCTTTAGCTGCATCCAACAGATGTGGAACTATACTCTTCTTATAAGTCCTAATGGAACTTGGAGTACCATGAAAGAGGCATTGCACCAGGTCGTCCCTGATCTAGGCCATTGTTGTTTGAGAAATCAAGCTCCTGAGTTCAACCCAGAATGGCCTAATCTTAGGGCATTCCCACCAGATGTGAAAATGGGAGCCTTGTTGCCCACAGCCCCGCCAGCATCTTCAAGACCCTGTACCACCTGAACAGCAATTTATAGTTTGTTTCCTGTGTTTTAGTATTTTTATGGAAGATGTTTGTACCAGTCTTGACATGTTCTGTTTCTGTAAGTCTGTGAAATGGCGACCTAACTCGGATTCCCACTCCCCAAAAAAATTGAAGGCCTGTGGTGACACTACGTCTGTTCAGCAATCTATACAAGATAGAGAGCATGTTTATGCCAAAGAGATTCAAAATCCAAACGTTTTTGACAGCAAGACCTTTACTGGTTCTTAAAGCCAGTATTGAGCCAATTTCCTTCCCACCTCTCACCGTTGTTTCTGGCGCTCCCGTGAACAAAGTGATCCAACGGTTCACACGGCAGTTAGCAGAGACCAGATCATCCATGCGTCTATGGTCTTGGGGGACTGCAGCGACGTCACGATGTCACTTCTGGTCCAGGGCGGAAGTAAACAGTATTTTTTTTTTTTTAAGCACCTTTTGCTTTTAAAAAAAGTAGGAGGTGAGATTTGGGGTCTTATTGATCCCAGGACTCTCCATAAAGAGGACCCGTCATCCCTCATTTCTATTACAAGGGATGTTTACATTCTTTGTAACAAGAAAAAGATTGATAAAAAAAAAAAAAAAAATAATAAAAAAAAAAAAAAAAAAAAGTAAAAGCACACCCATCCCTCCATGCTTGCATGCAGAAGCGTATGTAAGCATACACAAGTCATGTACACATATATAATTGGTGTTCGCACAACACATGTGGTATCACCACGGATGTTTGAGCGAGAGCAATAATGCTAGCGCTAGACCTAGTCTGTAACTCTATTAGGAAAACCTGTAAAAAATTTTTAAAGCGTCCCCTATGGAGATTTTGTAGGTATTGTAGTTTGTCGCCATTCCACAAGGGTGCCTAATTTTAAAGCATGACATGTTACAAGTAGGTAATTACTCAGTGTAACATCAGCTTATATTTTATTGAAAAAATTGGTTATATATTATGTTTTTTGCATGAGTATTTTTTCCAAAGACATTGTGCTTAAAATACTGCTGCGTAAATTCTGCGTGACAAAATATTGCAACAATCGCCATTTTATTCTATTCTCTAGGGTCTCTGCAAATAATAATAATTATATATACATACACACACACACACACACACACACACACAAAAACCTTGGTTTGAGAGCGTTTTGCAAGAGAAGCAAAACTTTTAAATAAATTTTGACTTGATATACAAGTGATGTCTTGATATACAAGTAGCGTCACGTCACAACTGGGAATAAAACAGAACAGAGGAGCCTCCAAGTGTAGCAATAAGGCTACATTTAATGAAGGTACAACAACTCACATGGTTGATGATTAAAACAGGCACATCCAAGTATGCAGGTTCCGGGGTAAAGCTGTTCACAGACCATCCTCTACTCCACGCTGTGCTCCATGAGCGCTTCAAGCCTCGCTTTCAAATTGCTCTACTGCAGGGTAGTCTTCCTGGTCACGATTGCAGACTGACAGCGGTAATAGCCAGTGGTGTGGAGGACGGTCTATTTGGTCAGCTTTACCCCAGGTGCTCGCATACTTGGATGTGCCTCTTTTAATCATTAACCACGCGAGTTGCTAAAAATGTTGTACCTTCACTAAAATGTAACCATATTACTACACTTAGAGGCGCCTCTTTTCTCTTTTATACACTGTAGCTCCTGTTGGATTTTGCTTCTAATCCCCTTGTGGAGGCTGCCATTTGTGGATGGACATTTTATGGTTACACAACCTATCACATTGCTACAATCTTTTTATATAGACTATAAAATGAAGGACTTATGAATTGGTTGTGGAACAAATCATCTGAGTTTCCATTATTTCTTATAGGGAAATTCGCTTTGATATACAAGCATGTTTGCAGAATGAATTATGCTTACAATTCATGGAGATAGAGAGATATAGATATAGATATAGATATATTTATTTTATTTAAATACAGTGCACTTATACCCCCTTCCTGCCCAGACCAGCTTTCAGCGATCTCACACTTTGAATGACAATTACTCAGTCATGCAACACTATAGCCATATGAAATTTGCATCCTTTTTTTACGCACAAATAGAGCTTTCTTTTGGTAGTATTTAATCACTGGTGGGTTTTTTTTATTTTTTGTGCTATAAATAAAAAAAAAGACCGTAAAATTTGTGAAAAAAATGCCTTCGTTTCTGTCATAACATTTTGCTAATTTGTAATTTTTCTTCATAAATTTTGGCCAAAATTTATACTGCTACATATCTTTGGTAAAAATAACCCAAATTAGTGCATATTATTTGGTCTTTGTGAAAGTTAGAGAGTCTACAAACTATGGTGCCAATCACTGAAAATTGATCACATCTGATCAGGCCTTCAGTACATCAGGTGAATCTCATTTCTTGAGACACTAACAAGTCAGGAAAGTACAAATACCCCCCAAATGACCCCTTTTAGAAAGTAGACATTCCAAGGTATTAAGTAGCATGGTGAGTTTTTTTAAGTTGTCATTTTTTCCCATAATTCTTTGCAAATTTAATATATATTATATTTTTTTTACAAAAAATTGTCATATTATCAGGTTATTTCTCACACACAGCATATGCATACAACAAATTACACCCCAAAATACATTCTGCTACTCTTCCCGAGTATCGCGATACCACATGTGTGAGACTTTCATACAGCCTGGCCACATACTGAGGCCCAACATTGAAGTAGCACCTTCAGGCGTACGAGCATAAATGACACATCTCATTTCTCAACCACCCATTACACTTTTGAAGGCCCTGGAGCACCAGGACAATGGAATTGCCCACAAAATGACCCCATTTTTGAAAGCAAACATCCCAACGTATAATTTATGAGGCATAATGAGTCTTTTGAATGGTTCATTTTTTTTCCAGAAGTTTTTTGAATAAAAAAAAAAAAAAAATGAAAACGCTTTTTTTTTTTAAACACAAAAGTTGTCAATTTATAAGATATTTCTAACACAGCATGTATATAGCAAAATTACACCCCAAAATACATTCTGCTACTCTTCCCGAGTATGGCGATACCACGTGCGAGACTTTTACACAGCCTGGCCACATACAGAGGCCCAACATTGAAGTAGTACCTTCAGGCATTCTAGGAGCATAAATTACACTCATTTCATTCCTACCTACCACACTTTTGAATGTCCTTGAGCACCAGGACAGTGGAATTACCCACAAAATGACCCAATTTTGGAAACCAAACACCCCAACGTGTATTCTACAGGGCATGGGCTGCAGATAGGTACTCGGGGACTCCGATGGGCTGGTGACAGGTCTTTATTGGGGGGGGGCAATCAGTGTGATTGGTGTACACTGTAAGTGGTAACGGGATGTTACCGCAATCTCCTTCTCAGACACGATCGGTGTGTGAGGAGGAGAACCCAGAAACATCTTGTTACCACTCTGTATTTACATTTAGTGATCGGCTGTGAAAGGATCACAGCCGATCACGTGGTAAACAGCCACCGGTCAATGGCTGTTTACCAGCGTCGGTGACGAGCAGTGTTCCCGGGAACACGCCACCACCAACGTACACGTGCAGCGCTGCTTTCAACCAAACTGTCAAACCATCCAATGGCTGGTTTCATAACTGATCACATGTGCAGCATCATAACAGTTGAAGATCAAACAGAGGCCAAGAGGACAGCTTCCTTGGCTGAAAATGATAGAAGGGTTTACTTCCACTTTAAACTTTGATGATAAAACTGGAAGCCGATTGGTTTTGTATGTTTCAGTTGTAACTCCTTGTTCATGTGGGAATTATATGTGTGGGCATTTACCAAAACAATATGAACAAAGATGTTGGACTCAGAAGGTGACCAGGAGAAGATGGCAGAGGTGACGACAAAAGGGTGCCCAGAACTTTCATCACTGAAGGAGGGCATGCTTGGAGGTAATGTGCAAGTATGCTTTGCATTCTTGTAGATTATAGCTAAAGCCCCGGAGATTAGGGATGAGCTTCGTGTTCGAGTCGAACCCATGTTCGACTCGAACATCGGCTGTTCGGTCGTTCGCCGAATTGCGAACGATATGGGCCGTTCGCGCCAAATTCGTGTGGCGCGTCACGGCCCATAATTCACTGCGGCATCGCAGTGCATTGCTGGCTGATGATTGGCCAAGCATGCACTATGACCCGCATGCTTGGCCAATCACAGCGCCGTCAGTAGAGAGAGCTGTAATTGGCCAAAGCCAGGGTGGCTTTGGCCAATTAAGGCTCAGGGGATTTAGTACACACCCCACACTATATAAGGCCGCCTGCACGGCGGCCCTGTGTAGTGTGTGTTCCGGTGTGCTGAGAGAGATAGAGAGAGAGAGAGACAGTGTCATTTGATTTGAGTTAGATAGATTAGGCAGAACAGTCAGTCAGTTAGCTGCACTTACAGTGTATTGTGTATATATATGCATCCCAGGTGTTGCATATATATATATACACTGTATTCAGTTTAGCTAGATCCGTTCCTGTTATCTTCTATCTAGACTATTTACATTTAGTGCAGTGTGTCCTGCTCACAGTGTTCAGCTAGATCCGTTCCTGCTATTTACATTCAGTGCAGTGCGTCCTGCTCACAGTGTTCAGCTAGATCCGTTCCTGGTATTTACATTTAGTGCAGTGCGTCCTGCTCACAGTGTTCAGCTAGATCCGTTCCTGCTATTTACATTCAGTGCAGTGCGTCCTGCTCACAGTGTTCAGCTAGATCCGTTCCTGCTATTTACATTCAGTGCAGTGCGTCCTGCTCACAGTGTTCAGCTAGATCCGTTCCTGCTATTTACATTCAGTGCAGTGCGTCCTGCTCACAGTGTTCAGCTAGATCCGTTCCTGGTATTTACATTTAGTGCAGTGCGTCCTGCTCACAGTGTTCAGCTAGATCCGTTCCTGCTATTTACATTCAGTGCAGTGCGTCCTGCTCACAGTGTTCAGCTAGATCCGTTCCTGCTATTTACATTCAGTGCAGTGCGTCCTGCTCACAGTGTTCAGCTAGATCCGTTCCTGCTATTTACATTCAGTGCAGTGCGTCCTGCTCACAGTGTTCAGCTAGATCCGTTCCTGGTATTTACATTTAGTGCAGTGCGTCCTGCTCACAGTGTTCAGCTAGATCCGTTCCTGCTATTTACATTCAGTGCAGTGCGTCCTGCTCACAGTGTTCAGCTAGATCCGTTCCTGCTATATACATTTAGTGCAGTACGTCCTGCTCACAGTGTTCAGCTAGATCCGTTCCTGCTATTTACATTCAGTGCAGTGCGTCCTGCTCACAGTGTTCAGCTAGATCCGTTCCTGCTATTTACATTCAGTGCAGTGCGTCCTGCTCACAGTGTTCAGCTAGATCCGTTCCTGGTATTTACATTTAGTGCAGTGCGTCCTGCTCACAGTGTTCAGCTACATCCGTTCCTGGTATTTACATTTAGTGCAGTGCGTCCTGCTCACAGTGTTCAGCTAGATCCGTTCCTGCTATTTACATTCAGTGCAGTGCGTCCTGCTCACAGTGTTCAGCTAGATCCGTTCCTGCTATATACATTTAGTGCAGTACGTCCTGCTCACAGTGTTCAGCTAGATCCGTTCCTGTTATCTTCCTACTGACAGGCAGGCTTGTCTGGTTACAGTATATAAAGCTACCTGAAGAAAATTACAGGTGTTCTTTTTGATCCTATTAGTACCACGGTCAGGCAGCTAGACTATTTACATTTAGTACAGTGTGTCCTGCTCACAGTGTTCAGCTAGATCCGTTCCTGTTATCTTCCTACTGACAGGCAGGCTTGTCTGGTTACAGTATATAAAGCTACCTGAAGAAAATTACAGGTGTTCTTTTTGATCCTATTAGTACCACGGTCAGGCAGCTAGACTATTTACATTTAGTACAGTGTGTCCTGCTCACAGTGTTCAGCTAGATCCATTCCTGTTATCTTCCTACTGACAGGCAGGCTTGTCTGGTTACAGTATATAAAGCTACCTGAAGAAAATTACAGGTGTTCTTTTTGATCCTATTAGTACCACGGTCAGGCAGCTAGACTATTTACATTTAGTACAGTGTGTCCTGCTCACAGTGTTCAGCTAGATCCGTTCCTGTTATCTTCCTACTGACAGGCAGGCTTGTCTGGTTACAGTATATAAAGCTACCTGAAGAAAATTACAGGTGTTCTTTTTGATCCTATTAGTACCACGGTCAGGCAGCTAGACTATTTACATTTAGTACAGTGCGTCCTGCTCACAGTGTTCAGCTAGATCCGTTCCTGCTATATACATTTAGTGCAGTACGTCCTGCTCACAGTGTTCAGCTAGATCCGTTCCTGTTATCTTCCTACTGACAGGCAGGCTTGTCTGGTTACAGTATATAAAGCTACCTGAAGAAAATTACAGGTGTTCTATCCCAGCTTAGTGCAGCTACAGGCCATTAGTATGTCTGGAAGGCCAAGAAGGAGAGGCAGACAGTCACAAGCCAATAAGAGAGGGCAAGCAGGCTCTGTGTCTAGTGCTGGTCGTGGAGACGGTGCATCCTCATCAGCACGTGGCCATGGGACACGCTTGGCCTTTTTTTCGGCAGCTGGCCTTGTTGAGCCGCAACATGCGGAAGACTTGGTCGAGTGGATGACCAAGCCGTCCTCATCCTCCTCATCCTCTCTCACCCATGCCCAGGGTGCTTTGTCTGGCAAAGCAGCGGCCTCTTCCCTCAGCTCAATGTCATCAGTGACTCCTTCCCTAGCTCCACCATGTCCTCATGAGGATTCCCTCGAACTGTTTGACCACAGTGTTGGGTACATGCTCCAGGAGGATGCCCAGCGTTTGGAAGGCTCTGATGATGATACTGAGCTCAATGAAGGCAGTAACATGAGCACGGACAGAGGGTGTGCCCAAGAAGGACAGCAATCTGGCAGTCATGCTCCCCCTGCTGCAGCATACTGCCAGGTTTGCTCCAGTGATGAGGAGGGAGGGGATGATGAGGTCACTGACTCAACGTGGGTGCCTGATAGGAGAGAGGAGGAGGAGGAGGAGGAGGAGGAGGTGGCACATCACCAACTAGGCAGGATGCCCTCCAGGGGCCAGCCTAAGGGCAGCACATTGACTGCATCACACCCCAAAGCTCCACATGTGCAGGGCGCTGCAGTCTCTGCGCGTTATTCAAAAAGTTCTTTGGTGTGGGCCTTTTTTGAGACGAGTGCATCAGATCGCACCGCTGCTATTTGCAACATATGTCTCAAGCGTATCTCGCGTGGCCAAAACATCTCCCGCTTGGGTACCACATGCTTGACCAGACATATGTTGACCTGCCATGCAGTTCGTTGGCAAGCGTATCTGAAAGACCCACACCAAAGAACAAAGACGATCTCTCCTTGCTCCTCATCAGCTGAGATTTCCAACCCCACTAGACCTTCAGTCCTCTCTGAGACCTGCAGTGAGAGGAATGAAGGTGTAGAATTAGGTGTGTCACAGCCAAGTACTTGTGGGCAATCTGCTTTTGGTACACCGACGTCAGATTGTACCAGGCAAATTTCCCTGCCCCAGCTGCTGCACCGCCGAAAGAAGTTTGCTCCCAGCCATCCACATGCCCAGCGGTTGAATGCTAGCTTGGCAAAATTGCTAGCACTTCAACTGCTGCCTTTTCAGTTGGTAGACTCTGCCCCCTTCCGTGAGTTTGTGGAATGTGCGGTTCCTCAGTGGCAGGTACCCAAACGCCACTTTTTCTCACGGAAGGCGATTCCGGCTCTCTACCGGCATGTGGAAGGCAATGTCCATGCCTCGCTGGACAGGGCGGTCAGCGGTAAGGTGCATATTACCGCTGACTCATGGTCCAGCAGGCATGGACAGGGACGTTACTTAAGTTTCACGGCGCATTGGGTGACTCTGCTGGCAGCTGGGAAGGATGCAGGACAAGGTGCAGTAGTGTTGGAGGTTGTTCCGCCACCACGCCTCCAAAATGCTGATTGTGACACACCT
Source organism: Lithobates septentrionalis (assembly GCA_037952835.1). Taxonomy (NCBI): domain Eukaryota; kingdom Metazoa; phylum Chordata; class Amphibia; order Anura; family Ranidae; genus Lithobates; species Lithobates septentrionalis. The sequence continues at coordinate 421,541 of JBBDGP010001633.1, read as the reverse complement.
CTCTCCTCCACCCCCTCCTCTTCTTCTTCCTCCATGGCCTCTTCCTCGGAACCAGCGGTGCTCCGTAGGCGTTCAAGGGGCTACGCAAGTACGCAGGCCAAAAGATGCCATGCGGTGCTTGAGCTGGTGTGCTTGGGGGACAGGAGCCACACTGGGGCAGAGGTTCTGTCAGCTCTGCAGGGGCAGGTTCAGAGGTGGTTGACGCCACGCCAACTTAAGGCAGGAATGGTGGTTTGCGACAATGGCACCAACCTCCTCTCTGCCCTCCGACAGGGACAACTGACCCATGTGCCCTGTTTGGCTCACGTCCTTAACTTGGTGGTGCAGCGGTTCTTGGGCAGGTACCCGGGCTTACAGGATGTCCTGAGGCAGGCCAGGAAAGTCTCTGTGCATTTCCGCCGGTCATATAATGCCAGTGCTCGGCTGACGGACCTCCAAAAGGAGTTTAACCTGCCCAAGAACCGCCTAATCTGTGACATGCCCACCAGGTGGAACTCGACGTTGGCCATGCTGCAGCGGCTGCACACGCAGCAGAGGGCCATCAATGAGTACCTGTGCGACTATGGCACCAGGACAGGGTCAGGGGACCTTGGTTTTTTTTCCCCACGCCAGTGGGCCATGATCAGGGATGCATGCACTGTCCTGTCACCATTCGAGGAGGCCACGAGGATGGTGAGCACTGACAGTGCATGCATCAGTGACACTGTCCCCCTTGTCCACCTGTTGGAGCACACGCTGCGTGGAATAATGGACAGGGCACTTGAGGCAGAACAGAGGCAGGAAGAGGAGGACTTCCTTAGCTCTCAAGGCCCCCTTTATCCAGACAGTGTTCCTGCGTGCCCGCCGATCACACAGGAAGAGGACGAGGAGGAGGAGGAGGAGGAGGAGGAAGATTGTGTCAGTATGGAGGTGGAGCCTGGCACTCAGCATCAGCAGTCTTTAAGGGATCAGTCCCAAGGAACACATGGACTTGTACGTGGCTGGGAGGAGGTGGCTGCGGACGTTGTTGTCCTTAGTGACCCAGAGGACTCCGGACCGAATGCCTCAGCAAACCTACGCTGCATGGCCTCCCTGATCCTGCAAAGCCTGCGTAAGGATCCTCGTATTCGTGGTATCAAGGAGAAGGACCAATACTGGCTGGCAACCCTCCTTGATCCACGTTACAAGGGTAAGGTTGCGGACCTTATCTTGCCATCGCAGAGGGAGCAGAGGATGAAACATCTTCGGGAGGCCTTGCAGAAAGGTCTGTGCAACGCGTTCCCAGAGACTGGGAGGTTACAAACTCCTGTTTCTGGACAACGTGTTGCTGAGGCTTCGGTCAGTCAAAGAAGGAGCGGTGGAGAAGGTGGCCGTCTGACCGATGCGTTCAGACAATTTTTTGGTCCGCAGCCCCAAGGTATGATCGGTTCCAGCAACCATCGCCAGCGTCTGTTTTACATGGTGCAGGAATACCTAGGGGCAAGATCAGACTTGGACACCTTTCCCACCGAAAATCCTCTGGGTTACTGGGTCTTGAGGATGGATCACTGGCCAGAGCTTGCACAGTATGCAATTGAGCTACTGGCCTGTCCTGCATCCAGCGTTCTTTCGGAACGCACATTCAGTGCTGCTGGAGGCGTGGTAACCGATCACAGGGTGCGTCTGTCCACCGACTCGGTCGATCGGCTGACCTTCATAAAAATGAATCAGTCTTGGATCACCACCAGCTACCAAGCACCTGATGCAGATGTAACCGAATAATTTTTTTTGAAATCTCAGATCCCTTCAAAGACTGCCTATGCTGATGCTGAGTGACTATCCCTGAGTAATTATCCTCTTCCTCCTCAATCATCACGCTGATAGCTTGTAAGAACATTTTTGGTTCTGGGCGCCACCACCAGTGCCTAAGGCACAATTTTTCAGCCCCTGTATAACAGGGGCGTGTAATTACAATTTTTGATGTAATACTTTGCAGCAGGGCTCGTTCCTGCGTTCCAACTAGAGTGTCTGTGAGGGGTTGCAGTGTTGTGGCACCAGCACCAGTGCCTAAGACCCAATTTTTCTGCCCCTGTTCAACAGGGGCATGTAATTACAATTCTTGATCTAATATTTCACAGCAGGGCCCTGTGAGGGCTTACAGTGTTTTGGCCACAGCAACACCTAAGGCCCAAATTTCTGCTGAGTATATAGGGCAGGACCCTACCTTCAAACATCTAACTTACAAACGACTCCTACTTGCAAACGGTAGGAGACAACAGGAAGTGAGATGAAATCTACCCCTAAGGAAGGGAAATTCTCTCCTGTAAGAGTTAATATGGGAAAACAATTTCTCCTTTCCACTGATGCTTTCCAATCCTTGTTCCACAAAAAAACCCAAATTTTCAAAAAACATTTTTCATTGGGACAAAAAAGTGAGGTGAAATCTTCTGAAGAGGAGGAAAGACGCAAAACAAATGTCACAGGGGTGATAACCCTTCCCTATGTTTTCCAAAAAGCTTAGAAAAGATTTTTTGGCTGGAGCTAAACACATTAAAAATGTTCAAAATTACAAACAGATTCTACTTAACAACAAACCTACAGTCCCTGTCTTGTTTGCACCGCCTGTATACTGCTGTTCAGAGTATATAGGGCCTGGTGGCCCCACACCTTTCCTTATTTTAATTTGGGTGTGGGGTTCCCCTTAATATCCATACAAGACCCAAAGGGCCTGGTAATGGACTGGGGGGTACCCATGCCGTTTGTCTCACTGATTTTCATCCATATTGCCATGACCCGACATGACATTAAACCCGCAAGCAGTTTTAAATGAGATTTTTTCCTTTAAAAATGACATTTGGTGCAGGGACTGTTCTAAACATGGGAAACACGCGTCACTTTACAGGCATACTATAGACACCCCCCAGGTACGATATTTAACCACTTCAATACCAGGCACTTAGACACCTTCCCGCCCAGCCCAATTTTCAGCTTTCAGCGCTGTCACAATTTGAATGACAATTGCGCGGTCATACTACACTGTACCCAAACAAATTTTTTATCATTTTGTTCCCACAAATAGAGCTTTCTTTTGGTGGTATTTGATCCCCTCTGCGGTTTTTATTTTTTGCGCAACAAATAAAAAAAGACAGAAAATTTTGAAAAAAAGCACGTTTTTCTTTGTTTCTGTTAAAATATTTTGTAAATGAGTATGTTTTCTTCTTCAATGACAGGCACTGATATGGCTGCACTGACGGGCACTGATACGGCGGCACTGATGGGCACCGATGAGGTGGCACCAATGAGGTGGCACTGATGAGGTGGCACTGACGGGCACTGATGATGGGCACTGATAGGTGGCACTGATGCGCACTGATAGGTGGCACTGGTAGGTGGCACTGATGGGCACTGATAGGTGGCACCGATGGGCACTGATAGGCGGCACTGATGGGCACTTGTAGGTGGCATTAATGGGCACTCGTAGGTGGCGTTGATGGGTAGTTATGGGTGGCACTGATAGTTGGCACAGATGGGCACGGATGGGCACTGATAGGTGGGCACAGATGGGCACAGATGGGCACTGACAGGTGGCACCGATGGACACTGATGGGTGGCACTGATGATTCTGATTGATGGCAGTGATGCCCCTAAGTGTGGCATTGCTGGGCATCACTGCAACATAATTGTGCCAATCAGTGCCCATTTGTGGGCACTGATTGGCACAGATTTGGCACTGACTGGGCACATGTGGATGGCCATGGGGTACATACCTGGCCATCCACATGTTTCCCTTCCCTGGTGGTCCTAGTGGCGATCCCTGGTGGTCCAGTGTGGTGATCTGCGGGGGGGGCTGCGCTGATAAACAATCAGCGCAGACCCCCCCTGCCAGGAGAGCCGCCGATCGGCTCTCCTCTACTTGCGTCTGTCAGACGCGAGTGAGGAAGAGCCGATCAACGGCTCTTCCTATTGACAGCGTGATCAGCCGTGATTGGACACGGCTGATCACGTGGTAAAGAGCCTCCGCCGGAGGCTCTTTACCAAGATCGGTGTAGCGGTGTGTCAGACTGACACACCGATCCACCGATCGCCGCGATGCGCGCCCCTGCGGGCGCGCGGCGGCATGTTATCCTGAAGGACGTCATATGACGCCCAGTCAGGATAACACAACCACCGCCCGGCCGTCAATCCGCTATAGGCCGGGCGGGAAGTGGTTAAAGGAATATTTCACTTTTTTTTTTTTTACTTTAAGCATCATTAAAATCACTGCTCCCGAAAAAACGGCCGTTTTTAAAAGTTTTTTTTGCATTGATACATGTCCCCTGGGGTAGGACCCGGGTCCCCACACCCTTTTTAGGACAATACCATGCAAATTAGCCTTTAAAATGAGCACTTTTGATTTCGAACGTTCGAGTCCCATAGACGTCAATGGGGTTCTAACGTTCGTGCGAACTTGCGGTCCGTTCGCGGGTTCTGGTGCGAACCGAACCGGGGGGTGTTCGGCTCATCCCTACCGGAGATGCTATACAGAATTATGACTGCAGGACTTTAATGTATGGAAAGTTGGACATTGACCTAGATTTCCTCCACGATTTACTTGCCAAGCTATATTTTGCACTGTCTCTATATATGAAGGCAGTCATCTTGTTGGAGTCAGGGCTTTGCCTTCCCATGTAGGAGATGTCCCCTGATGGCTAGTGATCCAATGGCTGGTGGGGAAATATTCAAGGAGTAGCAGCGTAGGTACAGAAAGCACAGAAAATTGAATGAATAAAGGGAGGTCCTTGCACTGCAGGTCTGTGGTTGCAGTTCTCTCTCCATCAGTCAACACAATGGTGACATTACAAAGTCTCACTCAAGCAAGTCAAGCTGAACTCCAGGAAAAAAAAAATAAACATTATCTTGTCCACCACTTCCCACACTGATTGGCTGAGGGGGGGGGGGGGGGGGGTGAATGATGTCAAGGTTGCCTCAGCCAATTAAAGGAAGCTTTGTATTCATACACAGAATACAAGGCTTCCTGTTAATAGCTTGAGCAGCACTCCACTTGACTGGACTTTTTTCCAAAGGCAGGAAAGGAACTTCCTGACCCACTACTGGAACACAGCACTGTATACTGCAGGGATATGCAATTAGCGGGCATCCAGCTGTTGCAGAACTACAAGTCCCATGAAGCATAGCAAGACTGACAACCACAAGCATGACATCCAGAGGCAAAGCATGATGGGACTTGTAGTTTTGCAACAGCTGGAGTTCTGCTAATTGCATATCCCTGGTATACTGTATGTAGCTGAAGCTACATAGAGTTTATACAGCATGCGGAAAATTATTTGGCTCAGATTGGCCAAAACAAAAACTACTTAAAAAAAAAAGGCACAGGAATCATGGAGTTGGGTTTAATTTGGGAATGCATTTAAAATACACTTGTGATGAGTGAAATATGGGGCTGCAATTTCTGACCTAATTAAAATGCTAGTTGCCTGACTCTTATACTGACTCACAAGTTTACTGTTAGAGCTATGACCTGGAAACTTTTATGCAGATCAGGAAAGTCAGAAGTCCCTATCTGCATACTTGTTTCAAGCTTGTGATTTAATGTATTAAAGCAAGAGTGTCAGGATGGTGGCCACACTACTAGCATCTTTTAGATGGAGAGCTCAGCTATTGCAGCCAATAGCTCCATTTAAATAACTTGAAACTTTACTCAGGTTAATCTGTATAATGTATTTGCAGCATCATTATGAATAAACCGTTACCAAATACAGCCTCTGGGTAGGAATTCCTCATTAGGAGAACCCCTTAATAAATTACATCAATGGCAAAGACGCATAACTTAATCAATAGGAAACGTCAAACAGCTCACTGGAGAAATGAGACCAGTGACATTTCAGGAAGTAACATGATATTTCCACATACTGAACCATTGTTAAATATTAAAAACTAGGACAAAAGAACTGGCTCCCTGAGTACAATCAGATGATGTCTGCTGCTTGTAAATATTTAAAAATTAAGATCGTGTCATCTGTTCTAGTAATGTCCAATATGGAGTATGCACCCCATTTTAAAGGGAAGCAGATTCCAATTTCTTAAAAACATTTAAAAGTGAATTGGTCAAACATCTCAAAAAAAAAAAAAAGAAGAAAGAAATAATATATGTACATAGGTGTGCACAGCCTGTTGCATTAGGGTGTGCACCCCAAAGCCGCGGTGAATGGTAGGTGTGGCCAAGTAGTGTTTACAGTAGGGTGCATTCACACTGATGCCCTAAGGTTTTCATGGTTGTAGTGTACCTGCAGTTTCCATGTGGGTTAGTTGCACTTTTGCCAAAGACTTCTATTATATCCCACAGTTTTGGTGCACTTTCAGAAAGCACATCAAAAACATGGGACATAAATAGAGGTTTATGGCAAAGTGCAGCTAACTCGCATGAAAACTGCAGGTACACTGCACCCCATTAGTCTGAAAGCCAAGCTGTTCAATTATTACTGACCCCTGAACTGCGCCTCACTTACTACAGAGTTCAGAGGTCAATAGTGACAGAGTACAATAGTAAGTGACCCTCTGTTTCTCATTTCTGCACTGCTTACCTGTGTTCTCTTTTTCCCTGGCATTTTCACAGTACTCAGGATACTGCAGCTTTGGCTCTTCTCCCATTCACTGGTCCTGTAGGAGATTTGGGGGGGGGGGGGGGGTATGGAGAGCTAGAGTTGCAGTATTTTGAGTAATGTGAAAAGCTCAAAGGATAAGAACAGAAATCAATCCTATTTTTGTGTCTTCCATACAGCTGCGCTATGTCGAGGAGGGGGCAGGTACTAAAGGATGGCACGGAGAGCAGGGGGCAGGGCTATGCTTGACTGGTTGGCTTATAGATCCACCCTGCTGCTGCGAAAGCTTTAGCATGGACCCCTTTCCTGGTATAAAACCAATCACAAACAATCATAGCCCTACCTCCCTACTCCCTGTGCCACTCCTTAGTACCTGCCAAGTTCCCGACATAAGCAAACAACGTTTCCTCTGTAGCTGCCTATGAGAAGCACTGCTGTAGGGGGGGACACAAAGAACAGTGTTTCTCTGGAGCAGAGTACCGAAACATGTCCCGCCACTCGGAACCGGCAGTTGAGAGGCAAGTACATGGGGTGATTGGGGTGTGCCCAGGCATGCCTATGCTAATGCACACTGGGGTTGATTTACTAAAACTGAAGAGTGCAAAATCTGATGCAGCCGTGCATGGTAGCCAATCACATTCTAACTTCAGCTTGTTCAGTTAGAGCCCTTTCACACCGAGAAGCTTTTCAAAACCCTTTGGTGCTTAAAAAAAAAAAAAAAAAAAGTGCCTGAAAAAGCCCAACAAAACCTATTTCCATTAAAATCAATGAATTCTTTCACACTGGGGGCGGTGCGCTTGTGGGGAGGTGAAAAAACTCCTGCAAACAGCATCTTTGGAGCGCTAAAATAAAAAAAAAAAAAAGTGCCTCAAAAGTGCCCCTCTCCATTGAAATGAATGGGAAGCTCCTTAAAAGCGCCACAAAAGTGCTTTAAAAAGCACCTAAAAATGGTTCTTGAAGCAGTTTTTGAGTCATGTGACCTTCAAAAAAGCGCACCGTTAACGCCTCAAAAGCGCTTTGTGTTTTATGGACAGTTTTCAAGCACCTCAGTGTGAAAGGGCTCTTAAGCTTTGACAAAAAAAACCTGGAAGCCGGTTTCTCTCCAGTTTTATTAAATCAATCCCAGCATGTCATTTACAAGCATATTTAAGAGCAAAGTTCAGCCTAAATTCACTGACGTGATGCAGGAAGCACACAAAATTCACTGCATTTCCCTGCATTGCACTGCATAGAGTTTATGCGATCTGCTGTGGTTGTGCAGGTCCCAGAACGCAGTGCCTTTGTCTGAATTGGATTGCATGGGCGATTCTAGTGTGGGAAAAAAAATAAAATAAAAAAAGAAGGTCTTGCACTTTGTGCAGAAGCAGTGCGATTTGAGCCATACAAAATGTATGGTTCAAATCACACCGCACAGACATTGCATGCGATTTGCACAGGAATGCAGCAAGACTCCTGTGCGAATCACATGTGATGTGCCGCATCACACTAGTGTGAACCCAGGGGCTCGTACATTTAAAAAAAAAAAAAAAATCCCCAATCCTGCTTTCAGAGAAGACTAGAAGACTTTTCCAGCGTAATTTATGCCCATGCACGGTATACGTGGATACACACATTGGTGCATAAAAGTGCGGCATTAAAGGCATTTTATCTGCCAACTTTTGGCAGCATATTTGGAGCATTTTTCATATGTCCCAGGGCATGAGGGCTTAATCCATAATTAATCCAAATTAAGGCAAAACCCTTATAAAACATGGTTTAATTTGCTCTATCATGGAAAAATTCCTTCTTTATGCCTAAAGAATCAATGTTCTACAGTGTTATTTCTTTTCTACTTTTTTTCACCTGGGTAAAGGGCACACGGAATCTCATTGTTTACGATAGGTGAAAATTCTATTTGATCTTTTTGTCTCCTTGTTTTTCTTAAAACAGGTTTAAAAAGTGTAACTAAACCCGGACCGTGCATTCACTATATCTGGTCTCCGACAGTACAAAGAACATGGAAATGCAATAGTTTTACTAAATATAAAACTGCTACATACCTTTTCTCATCAGCTGTATAGAGCAGTCTTGGGACATCTATCAGTGTCTGGTTAAAGCTTGTAGGAGGAGATTTCATTCTCCTCTGACTGTCCTATGTGGCTGCATGACCCCTGACCCTCTGCCTGGACAGTGCCGAATGGCCCTGTGCTGATCACACGCATCGTACCAAAGTAAAAAAAAAAAAAAAAAAAAAAAAACTCTCGAGCAATACACACCAAACGGAGCATGTGCAACTTGTCCCCTAGCTTCTGTACTATCCGGAGATGGTTTGGGGACTCTGGAAGAAGGGGAGAATCAGAGGAGACAGAATCAAACAGCCTTTTTACACAATGCAGAGAATTAACCCCTTAGGTTCCACAGCAAGTATAACAAGCTTGCTTTTACTATACACACCGATTTTTCCATAGTAACACTTTAATAGTAGGGATGGGTCGAACGACCCCCCGTTCGGTTCGTGGCAGAACTTTCGAACATCGCAAAAGTTCGGAACCGAATAATGAACCCCATTGAAGTCTATAGGACCCGAACTGGAAAAATCAAAAAGTGCCCATTTTGAAGGCTTAAATGCAAGTAATTGGGCATACAATGGTTATGGGGTCCTGGGGGAAATGTATCAATAAAAAAAAAAAAAAAAAAAAAAACCACATACACACACCTCATTTTTAAAATGAGCAGGGATTTACTGATGTTTAAAGTTTAAAGTGAAACCATAAAAATTACAAATAAAAATGCAAAATTCCTTTAAATATAGTGCATGGGGGGGGGGGGGGTACAGTCTACTTGTAAAGTGGCACACCTCTACCATGTATAGAGTGTGCTGCAGCAATGATGACATTTATAAAGCCAAAAAAAAAAAAAAAAAAAAAAATGTACATTTTCCATTCAAGCTTACCTTATTTTATAAATGGCTTGGGGAGCCAGTCTGTATGAGGAGGCCACAATTTAGTGCACTCAGAACAAGATTAGAGATTTTTTTGAATAAATTCTGGTAACTGGTGCAAAAAAATGGTTCTTTGGGTGTCGGTGGTGCCTTCACACTGTAACCCTATAGGAGGTACTCTTGATGAAAGCAAGAATTGGCCTTGCTGTTAAAAATTTAAATGATGTGCACCTATCAAACAAGGGTGGAAAAATTGGTCCGTGGGTGTTAATTGTGCCCATGAAACCTACACCAAAAAAATTCTTCCAGATGAAATCAACACCCACAAAGCTAGGCAGCCTAGACAGTCTTTCAGAGATTCCAGATCCAGAAAGCACTTAAAGTGCAAGATGTGAACATTTATACTGATTTTAAATACGCATTTGGTGTATGCCACTATTTTGGTATTATCTGGTTAAAAAGAGGGTACATAGCAGCGGATGGCAAACACATTCAACATTAGTGTTCAGCCTTTTGGAAGCAATTAAATTGCCTCGCTCTATAGCTATCCTCCATTGCAAGGCACATACCACAAACCAAGATGAGGTTTTCAAAAGGAAATGCCTTAGCTGATAAAGCAGCTTCTAAACAAGAAGCTACCATACAAATGCCATCACTTGCACCTGAAATGCCCGTGAGGCCAAACCTTGTCAGATCTTTAGACATATGCTACAGACACAGATATTAAACAGTGGAATATTGTAGGAGAGCAGAAAAGCCCAGATACTGGACTTGTCTGTCAAGAGGGGAGACCATGTATACCTGTAGCTAGTGCACTTTTATTTCTCAGTATCATGGGGTAGGGCACATGTGAATTATTGGACAATGATTTCTTTATCCCCGGTCTTCCCTCTTTGGTCAAATAATATGTTGCAAACAACCCAAGAAATCCACACAAGGCAATATATGAACACCTTACATATCCATCCACACCTTTTACACATATGACATTTACACAGACTGACTTCCCCCATATGCCTAAATTAGGTAAAAGACAGGAATATTTACTTGTGATAGTAGACATGTTCTCAAGATGGACAGAAGCATGTGTAACCACAAAAGAAGATGCACAAACAGTTGTAAAAATCCTCATGCAGGAAAGTATCCCTAGATGGGGATGCCAGCTCCAAATAAATTCTGATAATGGTCCTGCCTTTATTTCAAAAGTGTGCTAAGATTTAGTGAAAGCACTTAAAATTGATTGGAAATTTCATATACCTTACCACCCGCAGAGTTCAGGTATTGTTGAGAGAATGAACAGAACCATTAAAAGATAATAAGAAAGCAACAAGAGGCACATATAATAAATGGCAGAAAGTCCTACCAGCAGTTTTGGCTGAAATAAGAATGACCCCCTCTAAGAAAAACAGGATACTCTCCATTTGAGGTCCTTATGGGTAGGCCATTTCCAACCCCGTGGGCCAGACAATCACTTATGTTAGAAAGAAGGGACCTAGAAGTAATACAGGGAGAGTATATTAGGAAACTCATTGAAACTCTGGACAGAGTTGAAAGAAATGTTGCTCGCACCTCTCTTCACAGGAACCTACACACTCTTTTCTGGTAGGAGACATAGTGGTGGTTCAACAGCTGAATCGTACTAAGCAAGAGTACCCGTTCGGACCCCCGACCACTGTGATCGCAGTCACACGTGCCGCAATCCTTACCGAGGGACAACAGTCCTGGATTCATGCCAGTCTTGTGAAGAAGGTGAACCAAACACCTAAAAAGCAAGATAAAGCACAGAGAGGTGAAGCAGGTGATACAAATCCTTGAACAGTGAGTGAAGCAGGTGGTCAAGACTCTGAAAAAGATGACCTAGCTTATTTCACCTCAGACTTCTGAGAAGACATTGCCTCCAGTTCCTACCTACATGGATCATAACTAATTGTATCTATCATCCTGAGGACTTGGGAGCCCTTAAAGGCATATGTGGGTCACCCAATAACACCATTGACAATACACATACCAGACACAAGAGAGATACACAATTGGATAATGAAGGAGTTAAAACTGAGTTTTACAGACAAAATGTTGCTACTGAAATTCAAATATAATTATGCCCAGAAATCAGGGTATAAGAAATGTTGGATATGTAGTAAACTGCATCCTAGTGCAGCCCGTATTCCCCTTATGGCTGTACCTTTATATATCACCCTTTTTAAAAAAATGGAACTCCTCCCATTGTTTTAACCAACATATCAAGTTTATATGTAAGCAACATCGTTACTTTTCCAACAATGGGTAGAAGCCATTCCCCTGACTGGTGCTTTAAGCAGTCATTTTTTATGACTTAGAGAGGGCATTGTAATAGAATGTATAAACAACCGTGACCCCATCTTAAAGATTCTCTTCCATTTTACATACAGTAGAAGTGAACTTTTCGTGTGTGTGTGTTTTACCATAATCAGCTAAAAAAATTTGCACTCTATGCGATATTGTGGTTAAGCCGAATTTGTGTCAGCAAACTCATTAGCTATTTCTTGTTATCTAGTCAAGCAGCCTAACTCTTGATAAGAAAACACTGAGTAAGTTTTGTAAAACCCTGAGACATGTATTTTTATTTGTATAAATACTACCCTTGTATTGAGTAAAAAGCAGAGATCTTCTGAACACACTCCAGCTTGTTTCCCAGTGTCGCATTTGGTCTCTCACGGATCCAAGAGTCTCGGTGGTCTGCCTGCATTAACCAGGCTGGTTTTCAAGGTGTACAATTCCTTTCAGTCATATGACGGCCTTCCAGAAGGACCGATCTTGCGCGCCCCCGGGGGCATGTGGCAATCACGGCACGACCCCGATCTGTGTAAAGAGACGCAGCTCCTTAACCATGTGATCGGCTGTGTCCAATCATAGCCAGTCACAAGTAAATACGGAAATGCCGGTAATTGGCGCTCCTCGCCTCACACTGACAGAGTTTGAGGAGAGGAGAACCGATCAGTGGCATCTCCTCACAGGGGACAGCTAGCTATGTAATCAGGGCACTGATCAGTGCCCCAATTACAATCAGTGCCCACAATTGCCACCAGTGCCAGCAATCAGTGGCCATTAGTGATGCCAGTCAGTGCAGCCTCATCAGCGAAGGAGAAAAATTACTTATTTACAAAATTTACTGATAGAAACTAAGAAAAACTCCCCCCCCCTTTCAAAATTTTGTGTATATATATATATATATATATATATATATATATATATATATATATATATATATATATATATATATATATATATATATATATATATATATATATATATATATATATATATATATATATATACACACACATATACCGATTGGTGATAAATATCACCAATAGAAAGCTCCATTTGTGTGAAGAAAAATAATTTCACATGGTTACAGTGTAGCATGGCCGCGCAATTGTTATTGAAAGTGTGACAGCGCTGAAAAATGGCCTGGGCAGGAAGGGGGTGTAAGTGCCCTGTATTGAGGTGGTTAAGCTAATTTTTAAATGCAAGTAGTGCAAGTACCCAAAACCTTACTTGGCATCAGCCTCTTGTGATTTGCTTTACAGAACTCAGACTGGGAGAGGTATAATCAGATGTGCTGCCATGCTGATGTGCTAACAAGGAGCATGTTGATAGGAGGAGAGCTCAGTGTTTCTTCTCCTTTTACTGCTTGGCCAGAGGCTGGAAGGGGGGCCAACACTTGTAACCTTTACTTAACCACTTTAGCTCCGGAAGGTTTTACCCCCTTCATGACCAGGCCATTTTTCACAGTTTGGCACTGCGCTACTTTAACTGGCGATTGTGCAGTCAGGCAATGCTGTACCCAAACAAAACTTTATATAATTCTCTTCACAAAAATAGAGCTTTCTTTTGGTGGTATTTGATCACCATTGGGTTTTTTACTAAAAAAAAAAAACAAAAAAAAAACAAACAAAACAAAAAAAAAAAACGAAAAAAAGACCCAATATTAAGAAAAAAAAAATCAAATAAAAAATGTAGCACCCTAGTCCTAAACAATAGTAAATTTAGCTGGGCTAGCTGGTAGTTAGCCTGGCTAATTCAATCCATTGATCAAATGGGTTTCTCCTAAGCCTGGTGTTCACTGCGATTTTTCACTTTTGTCAATAGGTGGCACTGTTACCCTTGGCATCAGTGTGATGAATGACAGACTGCAGGTTATGAGTGTGTATACTTTTCTCAGCCAGTTTCTTTGTCCGCCAAGGATGCTGTGAGAAGGTATTTATTCAGAGGTCAGATCTGGGTTCTTTCCATCCAAATTGGGGTCTGGTTGGGTGCGTGAGGAGTAGGTTTTGCGGTGTAGGCCTGAAGCCCAACTACGTGTAAAGGGGCTCTGCCAGAAGGAGCCTGGTCGATGCTGGGAGACGTGAGAGAGGAAGTTGCCAGAGGGTCAACACTTCTTGCTGCCAGTGGCAGGTTGAGAGGGATGAAGTTCTGAAGGAGTACCAGAGGAGACTCTTCATAAGTTGGGGACTATGAAGAGGCTGGGAAAGCTTTAGGAGATAACTCATTTGAGGAAATACAGTGAGATACTGTGAGTTAATATATAGGCTTTCCCAGCAGGCCAGGGGATTAAAAAAAAAAAAACAAAAAAAAAAAACAAACCCCTGCACATAGGCTGAGATACCCCCTATATCCATAACCTGACCTTGTGTTGCCCTTCTCCTATCTAGTACCACCAAGTACCTGGCCTCCTAGTGGTAGAAGAGAAAAGTGCAACAACGCCAAACAGGGATAAATCAATGGAATCTCTAGCAATTAACCAGAATAACTACTCCTGGCAAGTAAATTTATGAGGAGCAACCCTGCCTAAACTCCAGGGTGTTACAAGTGGGATTGTAGTGGACTGACATGGAGTGGGAACTGACACTGATATCTCTAGTAACACCAATACAGTTATCAGTGCTAATAACATACGCGGACACAGCACTAATAACACTGGGTAGGAAGGGGTTAACATATGGGGCAATCAAAGGGTTAACTGTGTGCCTAGCAAGTGTGTGTGTGTGTGTGTGTGTGTGTGCTGCTTTTACGCAGGGATGTGATGGTTTTATTCCATGCCTTGCAGAGAAACATCCCCACTGTCAGAGAGATCTGCGTTGTTTACCTACACAGATCTCTCTCTGGTCATCCGTTGCACCGATCGGTGGGTCCCGGCCACTGATCACCATGTGCTGGAGCCAGCGACAGCGCATTCAGGTTGGTGGCTGCTTGTGCCCCCCCTACCCGGAAATGCAGAATCACATATTCAAAGTCTACAAGCGATTCTGCGCAGCTGGCCTGCACTGTAGCACTAAAGCTACATAGGATATGTAGCTTTACTGGATATTATGCATTGTTCATTTTAGGATATTTTTTTGTGTCACTTTAACTGCAGCAAAGAAACAGCAGGTCTCCTGCGTTTCCAGACAGGGCAGGTAAAACAACCCCCCTACATTAAAATCTGTATTTAGCGGTTTGCACTTGTGGCAAGCGTCTCACTGACAATGTATTTGATTGAACGTCTGTTTGACGTCTTGGTAGGAGGGGAACTTGAGTTTGTCTTTTATATTCAGACTGAAGCTTGGCTCTTAACTCATACATTAAGCCTCCAATTCAGAACGAGGCTTGGTTAGGAGGCTTTTTTTAACACGGATATGAGCATGGCTTGAGTTAATCTAACTCAGTGAGGCTTGGTTTAAGCCTATGGACAAAAACGAGGCTTGGCTGATCATGTTGGACTTAAATTGCGGTGACAGGAAGTGTTCCTCATGCCCCGGAAGAAGTCCAATTGCAAAAAAAACGGTTGGGTTGGGTTCCGCTCAAGCTTGGCTTGCATACACACGGTCACACAAAAGTTCTCTGAACTTTCGACCGTCAAGACCGCGGTGACGTACAACACGTACGACGGCACTAGAAAAAGGAAGTTCCATATGAAGCGATGATTCTGAGCATGCATTGTTTTTTGCACGTCGGAATTGCATACAGACGAACGGAATTTCCGATTTTCTGACGGAAAAATAGAGAACCTGCACTCAACCTTTTGCTGGCTGAAATTCCACCAGCAAAATTCCGATGGAGCATATATACGGTCGGAATTTCCGACCAAAAGCTCACATCGAACTTTTGCTGGCGGAATTTCCCATCGTGTGTATGGGGCATTAGGGTTTTTACACCATTTGGAGCCCTCCGCTTATTTTTTGGGTATTGCTGGGTGCCTGGACGAGTCACACTAAGTGCGGGACGGACGGCTGGAGAGACGGACATCATCTGCACTACAGGGTCCCGGGATATACCACAGCCGATAATTCTCATTGCGCTTTTGACCTTCCATAATAGAAGGTCCACCTATTGCAGTAAGGGCACATCCATATTTCAATGTTGGTGGTGTCACATGGTGGAGGATATTCTTGGATTATCTACTTACAAACACTTGAATCAAACATCATATTGTTTTGCACTTTGATTTTGTCACTTGGACTGTTCAGTACAGTTTGGACTTTGTTATTTTGAGATTTTCAGCGCAGCATTTTTTAGTTCATTAGTGTTTATTGTGTCATACCCCGTTTCCCCGAAAATAAGACCTAGCGTGATTGTCGGTGATGGCTGCAATATAAGCCCTACCCCCCAACTAAGCCCTACCCCGTTTCCCCAAAAATAAGCCTTACCCTGAAAATAAGACCAACAAGGACTTTAACTAGGGCTTATTTGGGGGGTAGGGCTTATATTGCAGCCAGCACCGACAATCACGCTAGGTCTTATTTTCGGGGAAACAGGGTATCTCACATTTTTTTTTGTTGCTGCTTTTATCAGTTTTTACACAAGTGCAGTATTGGTTTGTTGTTTTTGCCATTTAGCGGTTTGCCTGGAGTTCAGCTTTAACCACTTGAGCCCCGGACCTTTATGCTGCCTAAGGACCAGAGGTCTTTTTCCAATTTGGCACTGCGTCGCTTTAACTGCTAATTGCGCGGACATGCAATGCTGTACCCAAACGAAATTTGCGTCCTTTTCTTCCCACAAATAGAGCTTTCTTTTGATGGTATTTGATCACCTCTGCGGTTTTTATTTTTTGCGCTATAAACGGAAAAAGACAGAAAATTTTGAAAAAAAATGATTTTCTACTTTTTGTTCTAAAAAAAATCCAATAAACTAAATTTTAGTCATACATTTAGGCCAAAATGTATTCGGCCACATGTCTTTGGTAAAAAAAATGTCAATAAGCGTATATTTATTGGTTTGCGCAAAAGTTATAGCGTCTACAAACTAGGGTACATTTTCTGGAATTTACACAGCTTTTAGTTTATGACTGCCTATGTCATTTCTTGAGGTGCTAAAATGGCAGGGCAGTACAAAAGCCCCCCAAATGACCCCATTTTGGAAAGTAGACACCCCAAGGAAATTGCTGAGAGGCATGTTGAACCCATTGAATATTTATTTTTTTTGTCCCAAGTGATTGAAAAATGACAAAAAAAAAAAAAAAAATATTTACAAAAAGTGGTCACTAAATGATATATTGCTCACACAGGCCATGGGCCTATGTGGAATTGCACCCCAAAATACATTTAGCTGCTTCTCCTGAGTATGGGGATACCACATGTGTGGGACTTTTTGGGAGCCTAGCCGCGTACGGGGCCCCGAAAACCAATCACCGCCTTCAGGATTTCTAAGGGTGTAAATTTTTGCTTTCACTCTTCACTGCCTATCACAGTTTCGGAGGCCATGGAATGCCAAGATGGCACAAAACCCCCCAAAATGACCCCATTTTGGAAAGTAGACACCCCAAGCTATTTGCTGAGAGGCATATTGAGTCCATGGAATATTTTATATTTTGACACAAGTTGCGGGAAAGTGACACTTTTATTTTTATTTTTTTTTTTTTTTCATAAAGTTGTCACTAAATGATATATTGCTCACACAGGCCATGGGCATATGTGGAATTGCACCCCAAAATACATTTAGCTGCTTCTCCTGAGTATGGGGATACCACATGTGTGGGACTTTTTGGGAGCCTAGCCGCGTACTGGACCCCGAAAACCAATCACTGCCTTCAGGATTTCTAAGGGTGAAAATTTTTGATTTCACTCTTCACTGCCTATCACAGTTTCGGAGGCCATGGAATGCCCAGGTGGCACAAAACCCCCCCAAATGACCCCATTTTGGAAAGTAGACACCCCAAGCTATTTGCTGAAAGGCATGGTGAGTATTTTGCAGCTCTCATTTGTTTTTGAAAATGAAGAAAGACAAGAAAAAACATTTTTTTTTTTCTTTTTTCAATTTTCAAAACTTTGTGACAAAAAGTGAGGTCTGCAAAATACTCACTATACCTCTCAGCAAATAGCTTGGGGTGTCTACTTTCCAAAATGGGGTCATTTGGGGGGGTTTTGTGCCACCTGGGCATTCCATGGCCTCCGAAACTGTGATAGGCAGTGAAGAGTGAAATCAAAAATTCACGCCCTTAGAAAGCCTGAAGGCGGTGCTTGGTTTTCGGGGTCCCGTACGCGGCTAGGCTCCCAAAAAGTCTCACGCATGTGGTATCCCCGTACTCAGGAGAAGCAGCAGAATGTATTTTGGGGTGTAATTTCACATATTTCCATGGCATGTTTGAGCAATATATCATTTAGTGACAACTTTGTGCAAAAAAAAAAAAAAAAAAAAAAAATTTGTCTCTTTCCCGCAACTTGTGTCGCAATATAAAATATTCCATGGACTCGACATGCCTCTCAGCAAATAGCTTGGGGTGTCTACTTTCCAAAATGGGGTCATTTGGGGGGGTTTTGAACTGTCCTGGCATTTTATGCACAACATTTAGAAGCTTATGTCACACATCACCCACTCTTCTAACCACCTGAAGACAAAGCCCTTTCTGACACTTATTGTTTACATGAAAAAGTTTTTTTTTTTTGCAAAAAAATTACTTTGAACCCCCAAACATTATATATTTTTTTAAAGCAAATGCCCTACAGATTAAAATGGTGGGTGTTTCATTTTTTTTTTTCACACAGTAATTGCGCAGCGATTTTTCAAACGCATTTTTTGGGGAAAAAACACACTTTTTTTAATTTTAATGCACTAAAACACGCTATATTGCCCAAATGTTTGATGAAATAAAAAAAGATGATCTTAGGCCGAGTACATGGATACCAAACATGACATGCTTTAAAATTGCGCACAAACGTGCAGTGGCAACAAAATAAATACATGTTTAAAAGCCTTCAAAAGCCTTTACAGGTTACCACTTTAGATTTACAGAGGAGGTCTACTGGAAAAATTACTGCACTCGATCTGGCCTTCGCGGTGATACCTCACATGCATGGTGCAATTGCTGTTTACGTTTGACGACAGACCGCCGCTTGCGTTCGCCTTAGCGCGAGAGCAGGGGGCGACAGGGGTGTTTTTTTTTTTGTTTTTTTTTTCTTTATTATTTTTTTGCTTTTTTAATCTTACTTTTAAACTGTTCCTTTCATATTTTTTTTTTTAATCATTTTTATTGTTATCTCGGGGAATGTAAATATCCCCTATGATAGCAATAGGTAGTGACAGGTACTCTTTTTTGAAAAAATTGTGGTCTATTAGACCCTAGATCTCTCCTCTGCCCTCAAAGCATCTGACCACACCAAGATCGGTGTGATAAAATGCTTCCCCAATTTCCCAATGGCGCTATTTACATCCGGCGAAATCTAAGTCATGAAATACTCGTAGCTTCCGGTTTCTTAGGCCATAGAGATGTTTGGAGCCACTCTGGTCTCTGATCAGCTCTATGGTCAGCTGGCTGAATCACCGGCTGCATTCTCAGGTTCCCTGTTGAGACAGGAGAGCCAGAGAAAAACACGGAAGACGGTGGGGGGGGGGGGGGCATTCCCTCCCACGGCTTGTAAAAGCAGTCTAGAGGCTAATTAGCCGCTAGGATTGCTTTTACATGAAAGCCGACCGCTGGCTGAAAAGAATGATACCAAGATGATACCTAAACCTGCAGGCATCATTCTGGTATAACCACTCAAAGTCGTGAATGGCGTACCTGAAGACAAAAAAATGGTTAACAATGGTTAACAATAAAGCACAGTAAAGTGTAAATAATTACACACCTGAAAAACAAACATGATAAAACATAATAACAATAACAATAAAACATTGCAGAATAGAATACAGTAAAAAAGAGCAGAACAATAGAGAGAGAGAATAGAGAGAGAGAGAACAATAAAACAACTATTTTTTTTTATTTCATATTTTTTTTTTTTTTACACTTTTTTTGTAACTAACTTTTATAACGGTACCCGGTTCCAGGTTCGGGTCTCTCAAAATGCGATGGCATCTTGGGAGACCCTGTGAAAGTGCGCCTAGTCTGTGCAATGCTGTACCCTACGCTAATACTCAACTAGTGAATGGTAGCGTTCAAAACATTCACCAATGCAAAGACCAGGATTGTCAGGACAGGAGGGACAATAATAGCGGGTGTCACGCCTATATCCGCGCTAGCTGCAGACACAACATCTTTTTGGGGGCGTTCGCTGGGTAGGGGTACTCGGGAGGACATAAAAATGCCTCTCATGCAGCCGACTGCATTTGGTTGGGGATGTGAATGGGGGAAGTACGGGCGCTGCAGAAGCGGTGGGTTCCCAATTAGGATTGGCGAATGCAGCAGGAAGGGCATTATGGGCACGACGGGCCTGTGTTTGTCTTTCTGGTGGCAGCGGGACACTACTTGTGCTTGCCATCTCGCCAGCTTGAACTGCACTTATGGGACTCGCCACGTCACCACGTGTTACTGCAGTGCTGGTTTGACTACGACCGGGGTGTACTAGGCCGCTGGCGCTTGCCAGTTCACCAAAACGCTACCAAAAAACTGTTAGCGATCGCAGGGATCAGGCCTGACTCTGCGAACGCTGCAGTTATGCTTTTAGTGTTTTGTAAGTGACAGTGATCGATCGATACTGCACTTGGGTGGGCTGGGCCGGGCGGAGGGGCAAAACGCAGGTGCTAGCAGGTATCTGGGCTGATCCCGCTAACACTGCGTTTTTGGGAACCCTAAACTGCTGGTGACGCTAGTATAGATCTGATCGGATCAGATATTGATGCGATCAGATACTATACCACTAAGGGTGGTGTACGGTGCGTGCGTGGGTGTTAGCGGTACTGGCGCTAATCTGACGCTGCCTGGGGCTGGTGCTTGCCAGTTCACCAAAATACTACCAAAAAAACTGTTAGCGATCGCAGGGATCAGGCCTGACTCTGCGAACGCTGCAGTTATGCGTTTAGTGTTTTGTAAGTGACAGTGATCGATCGATACTGCACTTGGGTGGGCTGGGCGGAGGCGCAAAACGCAGGTGCTAGCAGGTATCTGGGCTGATCCCGCTAACACTGCGTTTTTGGGAACCCTAAACTGCTGGGGACGCTAGTATAGTATCTGATCGGATCAGATATTGATCCGATCAGATACTATACCACTAAGGGAGGCGCATGCTGCGTGCGTCAGTGTTAGCGGTACTGGCGCTAATCTGACGCTGCCTGGGGCGACGCATATCACCGCCGGGCGATCGGGGGGCTAAACCTTTATTCGGTAATAAACGGCGGGTGCCCTGACACTATAAAAAATAAACAAACTAACCAGCGTTAACCGTAACGGTTATACGGTGATCAGTGGTGAAAGGGTTAACTAGGGGGCAATCAAGGGGTTAAAACATTTATCAGATAGTATAGGGGGGTCCCTGACGCTATAAAACGCTGACGGCGAACCTAAATATTTACCTCACTAACTAGCGTCACCAGCGACACTAATACAGCGATCAGAAAAATGATCGCTTAGTGACACTGGTGAGGGGGGGTGATCAAGGGGTTAAAACTTTATTAGGGGGGGTTAGGGGGGTACCCTAGACCTACAGGGGGGTAACAGTATCTGTCCCAACACTGTAACTGTCACAAACTGACACCATGCAGTAATCAGAAAAAAAAAAAAAAAAAAAAAAACTGCTGGTGTCAGTTTGTGACAGGGGGGGGGGGGGTGATTGGGGGGGGGATCGGGGGGCGATCGGGGGGGGGGATCGGGGTGTTTTGTGTGCCTGGCATGTTCTACTGTGTGTGTGTGTGTTGGTGCACTCACATTGATGTCTTCTCTCCTCGGGCCGGAACGGAAAATACCGACCCGAGGGGAGATGACATCATTTCCTTTGCTGCTGTTTAGCATACAGCAGCAAAGGAAGATTCTCATTGGCCGGCGGCGATCGCGAGGGGGGGGCCACGAACGGATGGTCTCCCCCTCATCACCGATCGCCGCTGGACAAAAGACGACCGCCTCGGGCACCGGGGGGGGGTCCGATCGGACCCCCCACCCGCGGAAGGCAAATCACGTACACTGTACGTGATTTTGCCTGTCCGTGCCACTTTGCCGACGTACATCGGCGTGAGGCGGTCGTCAAGTGGTTAAGTTTGAGTTTTGATTGCTGTGTATTAAATCACAATAAAACCTTCAAACTCTCAGATAACTTTGCGACCCATCACCTGTTAAATATGTCATTCTGTTTAAAGTTATACTGCAAGGCTGTTTCATATTGCTAGCAGCAAGCCATAGCTGCATAGCAAACAGCACTCCAAATGGAATCAGTTGAGAGGAAAGATATAAAACCAAGGCTACATCACTTGCCTGGAGCAAGATAGGCACATTGCTTTGGAGAGATACTGTAAGCACTGTGCTAATAAAAAAAGCTATTGTATTTAAGGAAAGGTACCATCCATATATCACTTATCTTGGAAGAAACAACCTGCCTGCCCAGAACTTAAAATTAGCTATTGTATATCCCAGGCACAAACTGTCCTAGATTTGTCAAACGAGAACTCCTGAAAGCAGTGTCATGATTTTTCCACTTTATAAAAGTTCTATGGATTTTGAACAGGCCATCTCCACACTTGTTTACTTGCAGTGATCTGGCGAAAAAAAAAAAGGGTTTGATCTTTTAAAAATACCCCAAAAGCTAAATATGTCATAGCTGCAGATAAAAGTATTTCAGCGATGTCTGAGCATTCTGCAAAACTGTAAAGAGACTGACTGTATGTATTATTAAAGGAAGCAAGGAGAGCGATTGCCAAGTTATTAGTTCCCTTAATGGGTGACAGCCACAGAGATGAAAAACTAAACATCTTTATAAGAGCAAAAATATTTTCAGCTAATGGGATGTTACTTAACCCTAGGTTCACAACTATGCAGCTGCGCTTAATGTGTTTTTCAGGCACGTTTTGCGTTTTTAAACCCTCGTTTTTGCATGCAGTTTTCATGCCTTTTGCATTTTTTTTACTCTTTAAAAACACACTGTAAGTTGCTGGTTGCTAAGGAGCGGGAAGCTGGCCGCTGCATCCTTAATAAATCGATGACAGCTGAATGTAAAAACACAGTGCAACGTCACAAGTTGCTGTTCTCTGAGTGACGTCATTGGATGGCCACGCCCCATGGCTACATAAGAAAAGGCAGACAGTGGGAGACAACACAACGGAGGAAGACAGCGTTAGAAAAATATAGTTTTTCACTTTTTTGCAGGTAAGCTTCGGTGAGGAAGAAGACAGCTCAGGGAGAAGACACCACCGGAGAAAGAAGACACCACCGGAGAAAGAAGACACCACCGGAGAAAGAAGACACCACCGGAGAAAGAAGACACCACCGGAGAAAGAAGACACCACCGGAGAAAGAAGACACCACCGGAGAAAGAAGACACCACCGGAGAAAGAAGACACCACCGGAGAAAGAAGACACCACCGGAGCTACGACAGGAGACATTTTTCATTTTTTATAAAGGAATTGTCAAAAACTGTCTTTTTTTTAAACACTTCACTGCTTTTTGGAGTGAATGGGTAGGGGTACAATGTACCCTATACTCATCCACATGGGGGGGTGGTCGTGATACAGGGGCCCCCCTTACTTAAAGTAGGCTTCCAGATTCCAATAAGCCCCCTGCCCGCAGACCCCCAGAACCACCGGCCAGGGTTGCGGGGAAGAGGCCCTTGTCCCCATCAACCTGGGAGCAAGGTGCTTTGGGGCAGAGAAATAAAAAGAGAGAGGGGCGCACCGGCTATGTGCATTAGCTTTTGTAAAACATTTATTGAATAGATTAATAAAAGAAATTACTCACAAGCAGTTGTAAAATCAGGTGCCATAAACCTCGAGCAACAAGCAGCAAGTAGTTATAGTGATGAGCGAAGCCTTCCAAAGGTCTTAGAGGAACATACAGGCATCACTACCAGCTTACGCGTTTCGAAGGGCACATCCCTTCTTCATCAGAGCTCAGACTTTGCTACACAAATCATCCGCCCTTACTCAAGATGGCCACAGCTAGAAATGCTAGGCGTTTTTTTTCAAAATGATTTCTCAACAAAAAGAATGAAGACATGGATGGATGGGTGCGTTTACATGAGTTTTGCAAGATTAAAAATTAAAGACATTAACCCTTAAACAGGTTATCGATCACCTTGCAAAACAACCCAGTTTAAAATGGAAATGACAGGCAAAACATTTTTGTATAGATTAAAAAAAAAAAAAATTAAATAAACAAACACATTATAAATACCTTTCTTTGTGTGATCACATTCCCTCTATTCTCAGCTATATAAGGGTTCACACTGTGTGTGGAGCGGCTCGCAGCAGGAGGTCTAGTGCGTCCCCGTTCACCATTTCAGGTCCGAATTTTTGGCTGAATTCGGGATAGCACACCATTCATATGTAGGTATGACATATCACCGGGGGCGGGGGGGAGGGGCGGGAGAAAAATGGGTAGTTGTACTGTGAGCGAACGGCAGCTCCAGGCCAGGCAATGTACTGGTACATCGCAGCCTTTCTACCAGGTTCGGGGCATGCATGTGCACAGAAGAAGAGTTTGGCAGCTGATCGGTAGTGGCCAATCATAACACAGAACTCTGTGTATTGTGAAAAGTGATCTGGCTGGCATTGGGGAGATTTCCCTTCAGTTCCTGATCCATAGTCAAATTATAAAATCCCCGATTGTCACCAGGATCACTAGAACTAGTGTCCCCATTGGAAGATTTCCCCTGTTGTGGGGACAACCTACAACTTGGAATTTCTTTTATTTTCACTTTTGATGAGAATGGTGAACAGGACAAAATAAAGAGATTGAATCTCCCCAACAGGGGCACAGAGATTGATAAAAAGTGGAAAGGTGTTCTAATTGCTCTCCACTATTGGATTTTTTTAAAATTGCCTTTTAGCTATACTTTAAATATCTTTAGTTTCAGCGATATTTCAGGTTGTCAGGAAAAAAAAAAAAAAAAAGTTAGTGGGGTTTGGCAACCCTGCTACAATGTATCTTTTCATACACATCAGCAATGCCATGAAAACTGTGAAATAGAAGGTCTTCTTTCTTGCCTCTCTGCAATCAGGTCAGCAATTTTTTTTTTTTTTAATAAAGCCACATGAAATGTCATCGTTCTTGTTGAAGTTGTTCTTATTGCTCCTACTATTAGTCTTTAATTAAGCAGGCAAACATGCTCCCTCCTACTAAAAAAAACACTACTGACAGCGCTACCTCTTTAAGTTTTAATGTCTGGCCTAAATGAATTCATGTGTTATCACAATACTACTTTAAGCCCAGGTTCACACCTATGCGAATTAGATGTGCGTTTCCGCACATCTAATTCGCATAGCAGGAGAATGTGACTGGCTCCCTATGGAGCCGGTTCACATATTTCCAGGGCGGCTGCGGAGCGCACTGCACAAAAACGCTGTGCATCTTTGGCTCCGTTTCAGGGCCGAATTCAGGCATAGAATCGGCCCCGATTCGTCCCTGAAATGGGGAACAAGGACGCACAGCGCTCCTGTGCGATCCGCAGCCCGTTATGGTGTGAACCCGGGCTTAATGCTGCATTCAAAACATGATCTTATATAGATGTAGTGACATATATAGTCCACAGTATTATTAGGCAGTTCTCATAGTCCTTCCAATGCTGAAAAAAAAAAAAAATCTGATATTAGATAATCATTCACAGAGTGGGGGGGGGGGGTTAATTTTTCACAATTTTTGGGGATTGATGAGAGATATAATTTTAGGTTAACACACTAAAATAAAGGGGCATCACTGTAACCATTTGGGTATATGCTCCCTTCTATGCAGCTTGTTTATGAAAAGCAGATCCCCCACTTTTTAAAACATAGATGTCTAACATTAACATTGTGAAATTCCGCTGCTTGGTAACATTGCAATTTAGCTTGTGAAATGAATAGCTTATGTCTGCAAGGCCAAGAGATCCGATTTAGCAATAATAATAATAATAATAAAAAAAAAAAAAAAAAAAAAAAAAAAAAAAGTGTCCAGGTTTCTGATTCGCTAAATAACAATGTAAGCCAAAATGAGGCATCGTCAAATTTCCCCAAGCACAGAACAGCAACGTTGCTCTAATTCATTTTGTTTACCCTGTCTTCTCTTCCCTAGTGATGGGGTGCATTGTCAGTGCTTTATTTTACTATGTGGTATGTGCAGTCATTAGCCTAGTTGGTGTTGGGAATGGGGGGGGGGGGGGTTACTCTAGCAATGAGGAATTGCAGGACTGGTCACAGAACTCAGCCTGGCCATTCATGACAGCATTATTGTCATGACAGCAGTTCTTACTGTCCCGATGCATGACCAGTGTAGTCCAGATGTACCCATTTACCCTCTTACTGCTATACCACCTGTACTCCAACAACCCATTATCTTACCCTCCTCAAATGATGAGACCACACCTTGATTTGGAGTATAAATGGCCAGAACAGCCTTTTATTGAAACAATCTAAATAAATAACTGCAATATAAAATTAAATATATAACATCAGTAAAACAACTTGTTTTAACCCCAGTCTGTTGGTCAATGACGGCACCCCACATTCCACCACATATACCACCAATACACTGCGGGACCTTTTCCAACATGATAGGCTTCCAGCTGTATAACCACTCGGCGACAACCCCCTTTCCGCAGTGCAACCATTACCATATTCCATCAACCTTTATGCTGGAATACACCGGAGGGGCACATACTACCGATGAGCCACCCACCCATTTTCATCACATCTGTTTACTGCCACCGTCAAAGACCAACAGAAACACAGCCAACCCCAAACTGTCATGACGACCATCTTCAATGCTCCTGAAAGAAAACACATACACAACAAAAACACCAACAACATATATATATAGGGAGGGAGGGAGGGAGGGAAAAACTGCCTCCTCCCTTCTCGTTCTCCGCCTCAAGCCTGGCCCCACCCCTTGCTTAAATACAGCCACTCCCCCCACTTTTCCCTGCTGCCTCCTCCCCTCTAATAACTCCCCCTGCTCACTTCCCATTAACCTTTTGTGTCTCACTAACACACTGTCATGCCTGGCCCTGCACTAATTCCTTTTCTCTCCACCGTTCCGGGCCTCACTTCATCACCGCTAGTTAAGAAGCTGGGCTTTAGATAACAAGTACTTCTCTTGACCATACGTACAGCTCCATATGGCCTAGTTTACACTTGCAGTTGGGGCAGTGGTGCATTTAGGTTTTGTGCTGCCCTAGGCCTGACTAAACTCGTGTACCCCCTAATTTAAATATGACCCACCCCTTCCTGTCAAGGCCACACCCCTTGCTGTTTAAGACCTGCCCTGAAATTTTCAAATGGGGACACTAATTCTGAGGGCCTGTGGGCAATGGATTCCCTTTAATTTGCATAGATTTGCTCTCACTTCCTGTTTGGCTATGGGACAGGAAGTGAAGGGAAATCTCTGCAATGGGACAGGGATGGTAAAAAAATAAACTGACAGGGGCTATAACCTTCCCTTACTCTATCCAAAATGGGGGAAAAAAAAAAAAAAAGTGTTGCCTATAGTTCTAACTTTAAGCACAAATTTCAGATAATTTTATGGAGAGGACTAAGAAGATGATATAACCATGCCAATGGTGCAGCAGAAAACAGACTACAATGAGGAAGGTTTGTGGTCCAGGATGACAGGACAGTCAAAATTAGAAGTGGCACGCCCCCCCCCCCCCACAGTTGCGGAATGCCGGCCGCCCGCATACCAGAAGCAGTGTGGCTGCTTTATGGGGGCGCTAGACTAATTTGCCTCTCAGCCCAGTCCGCCCCATAAGACCGGCACTACACTAACGACACTACCTGCCTGGAGTTTGCATGTTCTCCCTGTGCCTGCGTAGGTTTCCTCCGGATACTCCGGTTTCCTCCCACACTCCAAAGTCATGCTGGTAGGTTAATTGGCTCCTGTACAAAATTGGCCCTAGTATATGAATGCGAATTGGGGACCTTGGATTGTGGGCTCCTTGAGGATAGGGACCGATGTGAGTGTGCGATGTATGTGTGGAGTGCTGCATAAATTGACACTATATGGTTACCTTAAATAAATAGGGACAATTGTAGACACGCACCTACACTCACTCAGGTTGAACTGGATGGACTGTTGTCTTTTTTCAACCTTACTATGTAAGTGTAGCGCAAGTCAGCGGGGACCCTTTCTGTGCTGCCCCCCTGCAAAGTGCTGCCCTAGGCCTGGGCCTTGTCGGCCTAAGCCAGGCTACAGCGTTGAGTTGGGGTGTAGTAAAACCGGGTGCCACCTACCTGTAATGTGCAAAGGAAGCTATGCTGGGATATAAGCACACATTGCGGCTGTGCTGTAACCACCCCGCAACCAATTAACGTG
Organism: Lithobates septentrionalis; assembly: GCA_037952835.1. Classification (NCBI taxonomy): domain Eukaryota; kingdom Metazoa; phylum Chordata; class Amphibia; order Anura; family Ranidae; genus Lithobates; species Lithobates septentrionalis. Next base: position 393,408 of record JBBDGP010001633.1, on the reverse strand, counting down.
GTTGCAATAAAGTGGTGTGGGCTTTTAGGAGTTAAAAAACACAGTGAGGCGGTGACAGTATGCCTCCTCAACTCCTGTCCAGTGCCCTCAGATTGTTTTTCAGAGGGTTACTGCATATGTAAATGAGCCCTGCTTTTAGAGACATTTTTCATTTTATGCCTCTAAACGCAGCTCTATTTTAGCCAATGTGTCCATGTACATTTAGGATTTAGGAGCAGCTTTCAGGGTCATTAAAAACAAAAAAAGTCCCAAACCTGCATTCAGAGAGGGGTTTCTGGCATCATAAACGCACACGCGCATAAAATTATTTCCAGTTGGCTAGAAAATTACATTTATTCTGACAACAGAATGAGTTTTTACGCATATACTTTTAAAGCCCATACGCCTGTAAATGCACATAATTCCTCATCAAAAGCAAGCATTTTTTTTTTTTTTAAGCTGGATTTTCCTGCCTGCACCCGGAAGCAAGATCCAGCAAAGACAGCAGCATTTTATTTATTTATTTTTTTTCAAAATACTTCATTGGATTTTTTAAAAACAAAAAGGGAACCAAGTTTCAGGAAGCAGAGAAACATTCGGGCAAAGGCTTTATAACATACATCAATATTTCGCACACAGGCGATACAAGACAGGTTACAGGAAACATTAAACCAAGTAAGGGTGAGATTCATGGCTAGGATGCGTATGAATCTTATAAACGTGGAGGTAAATCTCTCCTTCCCACCTGGTATTGCCCCTTCTCAGCTCTGTAATCTGGAGATGGAAGGGGAGAAGCAGGTGAGGGAAGTCACTGGAGATAAACGACCCAAGTTCAGGGGCAGTAGTTCAAAGGCATCAAATGAAAGAGAGAAACCTGGGATAGAGACTATTGCCCCGAACACACGATCAGAAAATCGTACGGAAAATACCGCTTTCGAATCGATCGTACGATAATCGTATCGTTAGTACAGAGCTTTCGAGAGCCGATCAGGACAGTTCATCCGATAGTATTCTATCGGACATATAGGAAATTTTTTTTTTCGTACAATGCCAGATCGTACGATTTTCGTTTAATCAGTACAGCTATAGTTTCGAAAAAGTAATACAGATGCATTACAACACATGACATCACTGGTCCTGTGTAAGTCGTACCGGGGGGGAAAGGAGGGTAAGGGTGAACAAATGGCAACACCTACGGATGTTTGTTATATAACTGACACAGAAGGACTATGGGTGCACCCATAGATCAGCTTGATTGCAGATTGAGCCCTGGTAGGGAATCAAGGAGTGATGGTCTGCAAAAGGAGGGGGGGCAATGGTTGTAGTAGAAGTGGAAGGGTAACCAGGATAGTCTGCATCAGGTAGTTCTGTGGTGATGAATGTTGACCATTTTGTTTGAAAATGGCGAGTCGAACCATTTGTCGATAGGCGTGCGTCAAGTTTCTCTTTGCGCATCAGGGATGTGGCAGGAGCATTTTAATGTGCCCTTGTATTAGGCTGGGTTTACATTGGAGAACGCAGAGGCTCACAGCTCTGGTGCGTCCTCCTTCACTGTTTCAGGTCAGATTTCAGCCCAAGTTTTGGGCTGAATTCGGACCTGAAATAGACCAAAAGACACACAGGACTCCGGTCACATGCTACGCAAATTGAATGTGGGGAAATTCACAATAGTGTGAACCCAGCCTTAGTCTTTTGTCACAGATACCAGGCTTTGAGGCAAAAAAATATTCTGGTTAAGGCCCCTTTCACATGTGCTGTCAGATCAGGTCAGCCTGTCAGATTTTCAGGCGGACCTGATCGGACCCGCCAGTCTCTTCTATGGTGCGGTGGATGTCAGCGAACGCGTCTGTTGCCATCCGATCCACCAAAACCATACAGATGGTGGTCTTATTTCCCATCCGTCCAGCGGATCAGATGGAAACGGACAGGAAGCCTGTTTCCATCCGTTTTCCCCTTAGAGGAGAGCGGTACAGTGTCTGTGTCCGCTCTTCATTGTGGTGCAAAACAGACCTGTCATCCACCTGCTCAGCGGGGATCAGCAGAGAGATCTCCCACTGAGCAAATGGATGCCGCTTACTGTGTAAAAAGTGGCCTTAAAGTCTTCAGTTTGTTCAAAAAGGTAAAAGGCAGGTTATCATATGGTCTAGATTCACTGTAGTCAATTACAGAAGCGCTGCTGGACATACATTTTAAATGTCTGAAATCTACAAAATATTCCAAAATGTATTTTTTTTTTTTCACATGTTAAGCTTAATTAAACAGATCCAGGATTCTGAACAGTAATTGTGTATTTATCCCAACCGGGGTCTGGACTCTGGCCCAGAACAAGAAGGCCAAGATCATCTTTAAACACAAAAAAAATAAAATAAATATATGTGCATTTATTATTTATATCCACAGGAGCCTGCAAAGTATTGCACCAGTGATCAGTGGATCACGGGTGCAATGTCAGGCTCCTGCAGACTCTTTCCCTAGCTTTCTGCTGATATGAAAGCTGGAGAAAGTATGAATGGAGTACGAGCACACTGATCAGCACTCGCCTAGCTCATTGAAACTACAAGGCCATCTGCCGCAGTGGAGGTTGGGACTTGTAGTTTATTCATTCACAGTTCACTGTGAACGAATGACATGGCTGTGCATCATACAGGTGTAGCATGTAACCACAGTCAGTGTAAATAGGGGAATCCCTCCCACTGCGCTATTGTATTCCGACAGTGGGAGGTTTCCCAGCTGTCAGAATACAATGATCACTGCTTGTGGTTATAGCTGCCAGCAATGATCAACAACGGAAAAAAAACCTGACAGGCTGGTTGTACTGAAGTTGATAGATCAACTTCAATACAACCAGCTTGCCCATACATACATCGAAATTCAGCAGGTTCCTGGTGAAGTGAACACACTTTGATCAGTCATTGGCTGGCTTTAGACGTACTAGCAGATTTAGATGGACTTTATTAACAAATTAAAGCCAACTAACAGTTGACCTTATGAACATGTTGAGAGGGGAATCAAGCAATTTTCTTTTCTTCAACCCATGGTTGAAGGAAAGAAAATGTAATACTGTATGGCCTGCCTTACACTACACCTCTCCCCAGTTGTCTGTGGTGCTGTCCAAAGTTATCTCTGTTGTCCTTCCATCCAGATGGGAGACACCCTAACACAGGAAGTGTGTTACTGGCAGGATCACCTGGTGAAATAAAAAAAAAAAAAAAAAAAGAGAACAAGACCCCCCCCAAAAAAAAACAAACAAAAAAACCTTATGCAGCCACCACACTGGTGAGTTACATTATATACAAGTTTGTTTTGGGGTTTAGTACTGCTTGTTAACTTTTGGTCTGCTAAATGAACAAAACAAAACCTGTTGATCTATCCAAAAATCAGCTTCTAAGGCTGACCATACACTATACAATCTTCTTATTCAATTTTCTTTAGATTTAACTTCAACTATGTAGTGCAAGGGGACTGCCTGATTGCATACACATTGGAAGTGTTTAGGTTTGACCTCATATTATATGGTTTTGGTAAATCTAAAGGAAATTGAATAAGAAAATTGTAGAATATATGGCCAGCCTAACTTCAGCTTGTTCAATTAAGCTTTGACAAAAAAACCTGCAAGCTGATCGATTTCTATGCACAGCTGCACCAGATTTTGCATTTCCCAGCTTTGGTGAACCAACCGCTTTGTGCACCAGGGTGACAATGCTGTTCCTCCATAGACACAGTATGGTTGGTAAAAGTTGTCACCCTAGGCCAAGAAGTGCATTACAGGCAGGTAATGGAAAGAAAAGAACACTTGTAGGCAGAAGCGGCTCTCTAACTAGGCGGCTGCCTAAGGCCTCGCAACTAAAAGGGGCCCCGCGGGCTCCTAATTTGCCTAATTGAAGAGTCGGCTCTGTAGCAGCGCTCCCTGCTCTATCACACTGGCTGCAATGTTTCTTCTCATGCCCTGTCCTTGGCCAGCTCCTTCGGGTTCTTCTCTCCTGCTTAATGCAGTGCCGCCCAGCTCAGTGTCCTCCCCAGCCAGAGTCCCCCCCCCCCAAGTCGGCTACATCCATTCCTTTCTGCAGCGCTCCTGAGATGCTCTGCACACTTCCCCCGCGCTAAGGAAGTTTAAGCACACATGTGCAGCAGCCCTATGAGAGCAGGTGTTCTGACGAGAAGTGTCCCCCCATCAGATAGTGCCCGCCCCGTACTGCACAGGCGCAGCGTTTGTGCAGTACGGAGGACAAGGAGACACCGAAAGTCTCCCAAGTTGACCAGCTGACCATCAGCTGTACACGGCGCTTGGGCACTTAAAAGTGAACACTTTGTAACAGGGCCGCTCGCCACGCTTCGGGCACGGCCTCGCTGCGCTCGGCATATTTTTATTCTGACTCTATGTCCACTTGGATAGTGGTGCATGAACCTGGACTCAGGGCAGAATAAGTGCGCAGGCGCCATGTAGAGCTGACGATCAGCTGTTGAACTTCGGAGACTTTCGGCGTCTCGTTTGTCCTCCATACTGCGCCTGCGCAGTACAGGGCGGACACTATCCGATGGGGGGACAGTATCGACAAGACACCAGAGGACACTGCAGGCTTGTCTGCCAGCCCCCACCTCCTCCCCCCGTCATACACAGATCTCTCTCGCCTTGGAGATAAGCTGATCGCCCTGTCTGTGCTGCTGGAGGGAGCCACAGCCAGGCAACCATGGATGAGTGCCCTGCAGCTTGGATATGGTAAGTGAGCTGATCCCATATCCCCTCACACCATCCCATACCCCACCCCTCCTCCCGTGGCCCCCCCCCCCCCATCATCTCCCCTGGGGACAGGGGCCCCCCCCCAATCATCTCCCCTGGGCACAGGGACCCCCACCATCTTCCCTGCAGACAGGAACCCCATCATCTCCCCTGGGGATAGGAGCCCCCCCATCATCTCACCTGGGGACAGGGACGCCATCTTCCTTGAGGACAGGGCCCCCATCATCATCTCCCCCTGGGGACAAGGCCCCCCATCATCTCCCCTGGCAACTGGGACCCCTTATTCTCTGGGGACAGGGCCCCCCCACCATCTTCTCTGGGGACGGGAACCCCATCTCCCCTGCGGTCATGGACCCCTTCTCACTCGACAGGGGCCCCCCTCTCACTTGAGGACAGGCCCCCCCCCATCATCTTCTCTGGCAATAGGGACCCCTTATTCCCTGGGGACAGGGCCCCCACCATCTTCCCTGGGGACCGGAACCCCATCTCCCCTGCGGTCATGGACCCCTTCTCACTTGGGAATGGGAACCCTATCTCACTTGAGGACAGGGACCCCATCATCTCCCCTGGCAACAGGGACCCCTTATTCCCTGGGGACAGTGCCCCCCCCCCCCATCATCTTGCCTGGGGACGGGAACCCCATCTCCCCTGTGGACAGGGGCCCACCATCTTTCCTGGGGGCCAGGGACCCCCCTTTTTCACTTGGGGCCAGGGACCCCCCTTTTTCACTTGGGGCCAGGGACCCCCTCATCTCCCCTGGAGACAGGGACCTCCTTCTCACTTGGTGATACGGCCCCCATCATCTCCCCTGGGGATGGGAACCCCATCTCCCCTGCGGTCAGGGACCCCTTCTCACTTGGGGACAGGGCCCCCACCATCTTTCCTGGGGACGGGACCCCTATCATCTCTCCTGGCTACAGGGACCCCTTCTTCCATGGGGACAGGGCCCCCACCATCTTCCCTCGGGATGGGTACATCATCTCTCCTGGAGAAGGGACACCTTCTCATATGGGGACAGGGACCCCCTTCTAACTTGGAGACAAGGTCCCCATCTCCCCTTGGCACAGGGCTACTAACATCTCCCCTGGCAACGCAAACAGGGACCCCTTTTTCTCTGGGGACAGGGCCCCTATCATCTTCCCTGTTGACGGGAACCCCATCTCCCCTGGGGACAGGAAGCCCCTTCTCACTTGAAGACAGGGCCCCCTTCATCTCCCCTGGCAACAGGGACCCCTTCATCTCCCCTGGGGACAGGGCCACCATCATCTCCCCTGGGGACAGGGACCCCTTCTCTGGAGGCAGGGCCCCCGCCATCTTCCCTGGGTATAGGAAACGCAACCTCCCCTGCGGACAGGAACCCCTTCTTACTTGGGTACAGGGCCCCCATCATCTCCCCTGCAGACAGGGAACCCTTATTCTCTGGAGGCAGGGCCCCACCATCTTCCCTGGAAATGGGGAACCCCATCTCCCCTGCGGTCAGGGACCCCTTCTCACTTGGGGACAGGGCCCCCACCATCTTTCCTGGGGATGGGGCCCCCTTCTCACTTGGGGACAGGGCCCCCTTCTTCCCTGGGGATAGGGCCCCCACCATCTTCTCTGGGGATGGGGAACTCATCTTTCCTGGGGAAGGGACACCTTCCCATGTAGGGACAGCGGCCCCCATCATCTCCCCTGGGGACACGGCCCCTATCATCTCCCCTGGAAACACCAACAGGGACCCCTTCTTCTCTGGGGACAGGGCCCCTACCATCTTCCCTGTGGATGGGAACCCCATCTCCCTTGGAGACAGGGAACCCCTTCTCACTTGGAGACAGGGAAATCATCAACTCCCCTGGCAACAGGGACCCCTTCATCTCCCCTGGGGACAGGGACCCCTTCTCTGGAGGCAGGGCCCCCACCATCTTCCATGGGAATGGTTCACTGAGGGAACCATGAATGCCAACATGTACTGTGACATACTGAAGCTGAGCAGGATCCCCTTTGATGACTGGGCCGCAGGGCAGTATGCCAACATAACAACCCCAAACACACCTCCAAGATGACCACTGCCTTGCTAAAGTTGATGGACTGGCCAAGCATGTCTCCAGACCTAAACCCTATTGAGCATCTGTGGAGCATCCTCAAACAGAAGAGGTGGAGGAGCGCAAGGTCTCTAACATCTACCAGCTTCAAGATGTCGTCATGGAGGAGTGGAAGAAGACTCCAGTGGCAACCTGTGAAGCTCTGGTGAACTCCATGCGCAAGAGGGTTAAGGCAGTGCTGGAAAATAATGGTGGCCACACAAAATATTAACACTTTGGGCCCAATTTGGACATTTTCACTTTTGGGTGTGCTCACTTTTGTTGCCAGCGGTTTAGACACTAATGGCTGTGTGTTGAAGTTATTTTGAGGGGGCAGAAAATTTACACTGTTATACAATCTGTACACTCACTACTTTACATTGTAGCAAAGTGTCATTTCTTCAGTGTTGTCACATTTAAAAAAAAAAAAAAAAAAAAAAAAAAAAGGGAAGATATAATAAAATATGAGGGATGTACTTACTTTTGTGAGAATATATTATATATTTATTTTCATTCTGGTAGCGAGTAAAAACTTCTTTTGTTTCAGATGCCTTAATAAGCTTTTGACTGTCAGGACCAGTATAAATATATATATATATACATATATATACATACATACATATATATATATATATATATATATACACACACACACACACACACACAAAGATAGAGCAAATGGTATGTTTTTGAGTATGGGGAAAAAAAATTGGGTGCATCCCATTCAATGCAAGAAAACACTCTTAAAAATCATAATCAGATATCCTCCTTGATAATAAAACCATCATATTGCTCCACGTAAATTTGGAATACTTCCTTAAAGGGATTTTTACTTTTAGCAAAAGAAAAAAAAATGTCCACTGAAATGTACAAAACAACAATGGTCAAAACAGCAGTCAGTCAGCTGTTTAATAAGGTTAGGTTTATACTTTGATGGGGTAACAACACCTGAGTAAGCTGTGTTTTACTGCCCTCTCTGCTACCCTTTAAGCTGCAAAGGCAGTGCTATGCGCCACGGTGGGTCAAAAATGATCCCCCCGTTGAGTCAACGGAATAGGGCCACACCACAAGCACAGGGTTGCAGCACAGATGTGCGAGTTTTAAGGGTTTAAAACAGGCAGTGAGGAGGAGATAACACATCACTGCCTGTCAAAGTGCCCTTTGAAAAGCAATTCATTGCAAAACACTTTTCAGAGGGTGCCACACAGATAAACAAGCCCTTATGGTTTATTAACAGCAGCTCTAAAATGGAGCTTAAGAGTTGGATAAAACCAGAATAGATCCAAGCAATGTCCAATCTGCTTTTATACAACAAAGACACAGATTGTTTGAAGTCAAATGGCTACATTCCCACTAGCCTCCTGCGTCTAATTGCTGTAAATGCAGGAGAAATTATCCACAGACGTAAAAACAGAGCAGTGGCTACCAGGCAATTAGGAGGCGATCCTGCCACCTCCTGGGTAAAATGGCCCTTGGTGCGTCTCAGATCAGGTTCTCCTGTTTTTAAAATGTACTTGTGTCTGTCTACAGGAGTTTACACTTGTTTAAAAGCATTCACAGGATCCAATCTGCCCCTGGATGCACTGAATTCTATTTTATTTTCGCTAAACTGCATGCACCAGAATGCAGGTAAACATACAGTGTAAATTATATGCCCATAGGTCATGACCAGCGTAAATGAGGCCTGGGGGGGGGGGGGGGTATGGTCTCCACTGCTCATTATTTGCCCAGTACAGAAGGGGGTCTTTCTCTTTATTTCAGAAAGTATAAAAAAAAAAAAAAAAAAAAAAAAAAAAAATAACTTTTAGTGTGGCTTTACTATAAAATGTATAAGATTGATATAAATAAATTTATAGTAAAATATACATTTATAGTAAAGCCACACTGATCAACCTATGATTCTTCAATTGTATTGCATATAAAAGATTTACTAAAGCTCACAAAAATCTTCAATCCTTTTGAACTACTGATCAATTCCCCAGTTTTTTTTTTTTTTGACAATATTAGACATCACTTTATAGGATTGATCATAATACTTGTTTGACACATATTGTGAGAAAGGACGAAACAATGTACAACAGAAAACTTAATAATAAGGGGGATCAAACTGTAAGGAGGGGGTTGCCCAACAATTTAAGGAACTTAGTGATAAATAATAAGCTATATCAAACTCATAATAAAAAGGAAGGTTATATCAATCTCACCAATACTACTAAAGGTTACAGTCTTTTAGGTATTTAGAAGCTCTAGGATGAGATAGCTATGGTTTGCCATTTATTTTTAAATGGTAGTAGTGGAGTAGTTTTTAGATGCTAGCATTAAATTCGAATTGAGCTTGAAGGTTTAATCTAGAGATTACATTCAAAACATTGGGTGGACTGATCAATTTTCTAAAGGAAGGCAAACTAACGTGCAATGTTTAAAAGGGGTCTCTGTTCTCAGACCCCTCCATAAAGTAACATGAAGGGGGGGGGGGGTCTCTTTTTTTTTTTTATACTCCCCAGTTTTAGACTCTACATACAGTACTTCTAATAAAGTTTTTGGAGTTCTCTTGCAAAGTGGCACAGGAATTGGGGAGCAGAGTTACCATATATGGGATACTAAAGCAGGGGTACCCTATTACAATAAAGGGAATGACTATGAACATACCTTGAGTTTCTTCACAGTCTTGATGCTGTCTTGCTCCTGGCTCCACACCGTCACTCCCCCCTTGTTGTATTGGCACTGCCAGCCATCGTTAATCTCACATTGCTCCCGGAAAGTGTTAAAGTCTGCATCATCTGGAATATGCACCATCCTTCCCGTGTTCCAAAACACAAGATGACTGTATCCCCAAATGACAAGTTAACTCTGCCTTGCTCTCAGGTCACTGCACATGAGTGCAATCCTTTTTTTTTTTTTTTTTAAATGTTGGCCAAGTGCTACAGTTCCCTTTCTGTCTTATGCTTTGCAGATGGAAATTCTCTGTTTTTCCATGTCTTTTTTTTTTCTTATTATTATCTTTAATTGCTGCTTGCTTCTTAATCAGTTTCCAGGGTTGTTCTCAGTATCTATATGTGTGTTTCTTTCAGAGGTCAGTGATCCAAGCAATGAACAGGGCACCGGCTGTGCACCCCACCAGGTAGGCTTTGCAACAAGCTCTGCTGACTTGTCTCCGGTTTCCTCTACCTAAGCTTGCAAGGTCCTGTATTATTTAAAAGGTAACATCATACAGGTGTCTTGGATTCCTCACCCAGCCCATTACTTCCACTCCCTCCTCTTTCTTCCTGAGCATCCTCCTCTCTCTCCCTTGCCTAAGCTCCATCTGTCTGACTGCAGCAGCTACTGATTCAGCTGATCCCTAGCTAGCCTCATCATCAAGCCCATTAAACATGTCTGGGAATATAGGTGCAAGTGTGCATTTCAGGCAGGTTGCAGTGAGAGATGTGTGCATTGCAGTATAGTCAAACTTTCCTTGTACTGCACTGCCACTGCAGAGGAAGAATCAGGATTTTTAGCAAAGCAGACTCACAGTTAGAGATTCTGGAAGCTTGGATTTGTTCACAGTAACTTGAATATCCGTCAGGAATTCAATCCATAGGTCAAAGCAGGCTTTAAGCAGCCTGTGCCCTTACTGAATAATGCAATAACAAACTGACAGGTAGACAGTATATCATTCTCTCCCTGCAGAATACGGCAAAGTATTGCTGCAGAGAGCTATGTACGCGTGAGATGCACCGCAGCACTTTTATGATATTGGAACATGCAGAGGTCTCTGCAGAAAAATGTGTCTGAACATACTTTATTACATTCACTCAGTGTAGTAGTAGCAAAACGATTAAGTCTTTAACATCTGTGTCACATCCACAATACTGCAATGTTTACAATAAAATGAATGTTAACACATGTGGTCCATACGGAAAGTATCAGAGCTTGTTCACATCATATGTATTGACCTGCATTTGTCAGTGCAGATGCGGACAGATGTATGAAGGCTTGGACATCCATCTGTAACTGCATGAAGCTGCTGATTATGCAGATACATGTGCACAGTAATGGCTCCTTTCAATGTCTCTCATTACTTTGTACAGGTTGAGCAGCCACCGCTGTTCACATACACCTGTTAATCCATTGCCAAGCATCTGTTGATTCTTGCCGCTGGAATATGGTATATGCATGTAATTGCTCATGTGAAGGAAGCCTAAAAATTGTGTTGGGGGAGGCAGGCAGGATTTTACTGAAATGCACTGCAATGCATAATAGGTGGAAGTAAAAGTATGTCTCTTAAAGAAAAAAAATGCTGCAACATACATACAAACGCAGTCACTCTAAAGCAGGGGTCTCAAACTGGTGGCCCTCCAGCTGTTGCAAAACTACAAGTCCCATGAGGCATTGCAAGGCTGACAGTTACAAGCATGAATCCCATAGGCAGAGGCATGATGGGACTTGTAGTTTTGGAACAGCTGGAGGGCCGCCAGTTTGAGACCCCTGCTCTAAAGCCTCATACACACGATCATACTTTGTACAAACTTTCCCGTGGATTTTTGTACAAAGGGCGTTGGCCGTAAACTAATTAAGCATACACACGGCAGGACTTTTTCGGCAACAAACACGAACGTAGTGACGTTTCAACGTACTGACGACACTTCAAAAAGAGGACGTTCAATTCTCTGGCGCCACCCTTTGGTCAACTTCTGTATTGTTGTCTGATCTTTTGCATTGGTTCTGAGCATGCGTGTTTGTAGTTTGTACAAAAGTCTGATGGTTTGGTGTACACACGATCGGACTTTACTCCATTGGACTTTTGTTGCCAGAAAGTTTGTCCGTTCGCACAGCCAACAAAAGTCCGATGAAAACCGGAAAAGTTTGTCCGATGGAGCATACACACGGTCGGATGTTGCTTTAAACCAGCTAATTTGCATGTTTGTTGTCAAAAAGTCTGATCGTGTGTATGGGCCTTAAAGCCTCGTACACACGATCGGACCTTAAACAAACTTTTCCGTGAATTTCTGTCCAAAGGGTGCTGGCCGTGAACTTGTATTGCATACACACGGCAGGACTTTTTAGGCAACAAACATGAACGTAGTGATGTTTCAACATACTGACGACACTTCAAAAGAGGAAGTTAAATTCTCCGGCGCCACCCTTTGGTCAACTTCTGTATTGTTGTCTGATCTTTTGCATTGGTTCTGAGCATGCGTGTTTGTACTTTGGACAAAAGTCTGATGGTTTTGTGTACAAACGATCGGACTAGCCGACATAGGACTTTTGTTGCCGCCAAGTCTGTTGCCGCCAACATTTGTCCGAAGAAAACCGAAAAAGTTTGTCCGATGGAGTGTACACACGGTTGGATGTTGCCGAAGCTAATTTGCATGTTTGTTGTCAAAAAGTCTGATCGTGTGTATGGGCCTTAAAACACTGCACTACTCATTGTCAGCATGTCAATTGATATGTACTGACACACATGCTGTGGTGAGAACCTACCCCGAGGATGCCCTCCTGCAGTTAGTGCACCAGTATAAAAGTACATTGTTCATACAACAATGCAAGGCAACACAACATGTTCACTTTAACTTAGCCTTCCCTAGCAGCACATACTATTCTATTGCTTCAGAAACACAGGAAAGTCCTTTGAAAGCTGTAAGTCGCTGGAGTAATTTCTTACAAAGGGATATGTGGCTGATTGACCCAGTGCTGTCCCATTTGGTGAGTAAAATGCACCTTTATAACTAGAAGTATTTCCATTGGCTCCATTTTCTGAATGGAATGGTGGAAAGTGAAGGAAAAATAAGTATATGTTTCTAGCGAGGGGTTGTGATTAACCACCACAGACCCGGAAGATTTGGCTGCTGAATGACCGGGCCATGTTTTGCGATTCGGCACTGCATCACTTTAACTGACAATTGCGCGGTCGTGCGACACTGCAACTAAAAAAAAATTGACGTCCTTTTTTTCCCACAAATAGAGCTTTCTTTTGGTGGTATTTGATCATCTCTGTGGTTTTTATTTTTTGCGCTATAAACAAAAAAAAAAAACGACAATTTTGAAAAAAACAAAACATTTTTTTTAAAAAAGCAAATTTTTTTCTCAGTTTAGGCTGATATGTGTTCTTATACATATTTTTGGTAAAAAAAAATTGCAATAAGCGTATATTGATTGGTTTGCACAAAATTTATAGCGTCTACAAAATCGGGGATAGATTTATAGCATTTTTATTATTATTTTTTTTTTACTAGTAATGGCGATTTTTGAATCTGCGATTGAATCTGGAATCTGCGATTTTTATTGAGACTGCGACATTATGGCGGACACATCGGACAGTTTGACACATTTTTTGGGACCATTGGCATTTATACAGTGATCAGTGCTATAAAAATGCACTGATTACTGTAAAAATGTAACTGGCAGTGAAGGGGTTAACACTAGGGGCGAGGGTTAACTGTGTTCCCTGCTACGTGTTTCTAACTGAAGGGGGAGGGGACTGACTAGAGGAAGTGATGGATCGTGGTTCCTAGCTAATAGGAACACACGATCTGTCACTCCTCTCAGAACAGAACAGGGATTTGTGTGTTTACACACACACTTCCCTGTTCTGCCTCTCACGCTCGCGATCGCTTGTGGCTGGCGGTCATTAAAAACAGGTCTTGTGTACAGCTGCCTGTACAAATAAATGATAGACTGTGGCTGTATGCTGGTAATCATGCAACTGAACATTTACAGGTGCGTCTCATAAAATTAGAATATCATCAAAAAATTAATTTATTTCAGTAATTCAATTCAAAAAGTAAAGTTCACATATTTTATATTGATGCGTTACACACAGATTGATATATTTCAAGCATTTCTTTCTTTTAATTATGATTATTATGGCTTACAGCTTGTGAAAACCCAAAATTCAGTATCTCCGAAAATTTGAATATTACATAAGACCAATAAAAATATGTATTTTTAATACAGAAATGTTGGCTTAAAGAAAAGTATATCCATGTACAGTATAGTATGTACTCAATACTTGGTCAGGGCTCCTTTTGCATGAATTACTGCATCAATGCGGTGTGGCATGGAAGCGATCAATCTGTGGCACTGCTGATGTGTTATGGAAGCCCAGGTTTCTTTGATAGTGGCTTTCAGCTCATATGCATTATTGGGTCTGGTGTCTCTCATCTTCCTCTTGACAATACCCCACAGATTCTCTATGGGGTTTAGGTCAGGCGAGTTTGCTGGCCAATCAAGCACAGTGATACCATAATCATTAAACCAAGTATTTGTAATTTTGGCAGTGTGGGCAGGTGCCAAGTCCTGCTGGAAAATGAAATCAGCATCTCCATAAAGATACAGTGCCTTGCAAAAGTATTCGGCCCCCTTGAACTTTTCAACCTTTTGCCACATTTCAGGCTTCAAACATAAAGATATAAAATTTTAATTTTTTGTGAAGAATCACCAACAAGTGGGACACAATTGTGAAGTGGAATGAAATCTATTGGATATTTTAAACTTTTTTAGCAAATAAAAAACTGAAAAGTGGTGCGTGCAAAATTATTCGGCCCCTTTACTTTCAGTGCAGAAAACTCACTCCAGAAGTTCAGCGAGGATCTCTGAATGATCCAATGTTGTCCTAAATGACTGATGGTGATAAATAGAATCCACCTGTGTGTAATCAAGTCTCTGTACAAATGCACCTGCTCTGTGATAGTCTCAGGGTTCTGTTGAAAGCTCAGAGAGCATCATGAAGACCAAGGAACACACCAGGCAGGTCCGTAATACTGTTGTGGAGAAGTTTAAAGCCGGATTTGGATACAAAAAGTTTTCCCAAGCTTTAAACATCCCAAGGAGCACTGTGCAAGCAATCATTTTGAAATTGAAGGAGTATCAGACCACTGCAAATCTACCAAGACCTGGCTGTCCCTCTAAACTTTCATCTCAGACAAGGAGAAGACTGATCAGAGATGCAGCCAAGAGGCCCATGATCACTCTGGATGAACTGCAGAGAACTACAGCTGAGGTGGGAGAGTCTGTCCATAGGACAACAATCAGTCATACACTGCACAAATCTGGCCTTTATGGCAGAGTGGCAAGAAGAAAGCCATTTCTCAAAGATATCCATAAAAAGTCTCGTCTAAAGTTTGCCACAAGTCACCTGGGAGACACACCAAACATGTGGAAGAAGGTGCTCTGGTCCGATGAAACCAAAATTGAACTTTTTGGCCACAATGCAAAACGATATGTTTGGCGTAAAAGCAACACAGCTCATCACACGCAACACACCACCCCCCCCTGTCAAACATGGTGGTGGCAGCATCATGGTTTGGGCCTGCTTTTCTTCAGCAGGGACAGGGAAGATGGTTAAAATTGAGGGGAAGATGGATGCAGCCAAATACAGGACCATTCTGGATGAAAACCTGTTGGAGTCTGCAAAAGACCTGAAACTGGGACGGAGATTTATCTTCCAACAAGACAATGATTCCAAACATACAGCAAAATCTACAAAGGAATGGTTCACAAATAAACGTATCCAGGTGTTAGAATGGCCAAGTCAAAGTCCATACCTGAATCCAATCGAGAATCTGTGGAAAGAGGTGAAAACTGCTGTTCACAAACGCTCTCCATCCAACCTCACTGAGCTCGAGCTGTTTTGCAAGGAAGAATGGGCAAGAATTTCAGTCTCTCGATGTGCAAAACTGATAGAGACATACCCCAAGCGACTTGCAGCTGTAATCGCAGCAAAAGGTGGCTCTACAAAGTATTAACGCAAGGGGGCCGAATAATTTTGCACGCCCCACTTTTCATTTTTTTATTAGTTAAAAAAGTTTCAACAATCCAATAGATTTCGTTCCACTTCACAATTGTGTCCCACTTGTTGATGATTCTTCACAAAAAATAAAAATTTTATATCTTTATGTTTGAAGCCTGAAATGTGGCAAAAGGTTGAAAAGCAGAGGGAACCATGACATACTCTAGAATTTCCTGGTGGAGAGCTGTGCTGACTTTGGACTTGATAGAACACAGTGGACCAACACCAGTAAATGACATGACTCCCCAAATCACCACTGACTGTGGAAACTTCACACTGGACCTCATACAGCTTGGATTGCCTCTCCACTCTTCCTCCAGAATCTGGGACCTTGATTTCCTAATGAAATGCAACATTTTCCAAAGTCTAATAACTTTGGGAGCCATGTCATCGGCTGGTGTTGGTCCACTGTGTTTTATCAAGACCAAAATCAGCGCAGCCCTCTACCAGGAAATTCTAGAGCACTTCATGCTTCCCTCTGCTGACCAGCTTTATGGAGATGCTGATTTAATTTTCCAGCAGGACTTGGCACCTGCCCACACTGCCAAAAGTACCAATACATGCTTTAATGATCATGGCATCACTGTGCTTGATTGGACAGCAAGCTCATCTGACCTAAACCCCATAGAGAAGCTGTGGGGTATTGTCAAGAGGAAGATGAGAGACACCAGACCCAGCAATGCAGGCAAGCTGAAAGCCACTATCAAAGAAACCTGGGCTTCCATAACACCTCAGCAGTGCCACAGGCCGATCACCTCCATGGCATGCAACATTGATGCAGTAATTCATGCAAAAGGAGCCCCGACCAAGTATTGAGTGCATACTATACAGTACATACTTTTCAGTAAGGCAACATTTTTTAATTGGTCTTAGGTAATATTCTAATTTTCTGAGATGCTGAATCTTAGGTTTTCACTAGCTGTAAGCCATAATTTCAAAATTAAAAGAAAGAAATGCTTGAAATATATCACTCTGTGTGTTACGCATCTATATAAAATATATGAGTTTCACTCTTTGAATTGAATTACTGAAATAAATGAACTTTTTGATGATATTCTAATGTTATGAGATGTACCTGTACTTGCTTACAGGGATATAAATGAGTGGGCCTATATACAAACGATCTGTGTCCTGCCTATCCTTCCCTGTACACATATAAATGCTTGGGTGTGGGGTTAACAGCATACAGCCACAGTCTGTATATGATTCATACAAGCAGCTGTACGCAAACACCTGTTGCTCCCCGGTGCAGAAATATTCATGATGTACTGCTCTCTATGTCTGTGTGAATGAGCCCTATAACTGAACTCCAGACAAACCATTTTTTGCTTTTCCTTGTCAAAAGAAGTTTATTGAGTATACAATATTATAAAGATACATAAAGTAAGTTTACAAGGATCTATAAAGTAAGCTCATTGTTTTACAGTAGGGTTTATATAGGTAAATATCATGAAATTTCAAATATTAAACCTTGGGTTCACGTAAACCTAAATTAAAGATATATATCATTTCCTTAGTTACTTTTGTAGGTATTTAAATGATTTATACCTACTATACATATTGTTTACAGGTAGAGTGTATATAGGTCAAATAAATTCTGATAATGAGCTTTAATCGTAAGGTGGAGAAAAGGAAAGAGAAAGAAGAAAAAGGGTAGAAAGGCAGAGGTATGGTCCACAAGGTTGTCCCGCTCGTCAGTTTATTATTCTTTTTAGTTCTCTTTGAAGCCTTAGAATGGGTGTCTCTGTAAGTCATTTAATCTGTTACCATGGCAACGGGACAGAGTCATTGAAATTTGACAGGAACTGTTGTTTTATCCAAGGATGCCAACGTTTTTCAAATTTTGGAATTTGATTTTGATCGATGGCTACCATCTTAGCATGGGACATTGTATTATTCATTCTGTGAATTGTTTCTGCTAGTACCAATGTAGGAGATTTCCATGCCTTGGCCACTGTTTGTTTTGCAGCCGTTATTAGTTGGATCATAAGTTTGAATTGAGAGAGTGTTAACCATTCCGGTTTTAGATTAAGTAAAGTTATATATGGATCTGGTTGTATTATTTTTTAAAATATTTTAGATGCAATCACGAAGACTTCCTTCCAGAAGGTTTGGATTACTGGGCACGTCCACCATATGTGTAAATGTGTGCCTATTTCTGGGCATCCTCGAAAACAAAGAGCTGAGGTATTAGGTGAATATTTTGCCACTCTAGCAGGTAGAAGGTACCAGCGAGTTAGGACTTTATAATTTGTCTCCAGTGCTAAGATGTTGGGTGAAGATGACTTAGATGTGAGCCATATGTTAGACCAGTCCGTGTCTTCTAAAGTTCGTCCCAGGTCCTCCTCCCACCTCTGAACGTAAGAGGGTCTATTAAGATTTACTACTCCATATAATTGATTATAAAGTGATGAAATTGTACCTTTAGCAAATGGATCTTTTGTACAGATTGATTCAAAAATGGATAATTGGGATAATGGTGTATCCCCCTTTAGGAATGGTGTATAGAAATTTTTGATTTGGAGATATCTAAATATCTCACAGTTTGGTAGATCATATTTTTCTCTAAGCGATGGGAATGAAAGGAATGATTTAGATGCTATGAAGTCACTTAGTGTCTGAATGCCTGATGTTGTCCAAGCTTTAAAAGAATTTGGGTAGATCCATGCCGGATAAAAGGCCGGATTTCTGATAAAAGAAAGGAGAGGATTGTGTGGAGATTGTAACTGATATTTGGTTTTTAGTTTATCCCAGAGAGATAAGAAGTGTTTAGTTATGGGATTATGAATTTTAAAGCGGTCTTTAGGATCAAGCCATAACAAGTTTGATATTAATAGAGGGTCATTTTCTGAAGCCTCTATAAATACCCATAATGGGATTTCCTGTTTTGCATGGTATTTGGACAGACTGGCCAAATGTGCTGCTCTGTAGTAGTTAGTAAAATTAGGGTATCCCAGGCCTCCTTTATTTTTGGGAAGATGTAGTGTGTGTATAGGTATACGTGGTTTAGAAGAGCCCCATATAAACGAAGTTGCTCTTTTTTGTACTATTCTCAAAAAATAGGAAGGAATTGGAATAGGGAGGACTCTGAATAGATAAAGCAATTTGGGTAGAATAGTCATTTTGATTGCATTAATCTTCCCTATCCAGGATAAAGGAAGTTGCGACCATTGTTTTATTAGATTTGTGATCTGTCTTAATACAGGAGGATAATTGGTTGAGAATAAGTCAGAATGAGATGCTGTTAAATGAATTCCAAGATATGGGATTGATTTTTCTGCCCATGTGAATGGGAGTGCAGCCCTAGCCGGGATCAATTCCATGTTTGTGAGCGAAATATTAAGCACTAGGCATTTCTTAGGATTAATCATAAGGCCGGATAGGGCTGCAAATCCATCAAGAGCTGGTATTAAGTTAGGACCAGAGACCTGTGGTGATGATAGAAAAAGTAATATATCGTCTGCAAATATACATAATTTGTGTGTAATAACTCCTACTTCAATGCCAGTTATAGTTTGGTTTGTTCTGATGTATTGGGCCATGGGTTCGAGTATAAGGGCAAATAATAAGGGAGATAATGGGCAACCCTGTCGGGTGCCTCTTTCGATATTAAAGGCATCAGATTTGTATCCAGCATATTTTATATAGGCTTTGGGTTTATTATATAATGCTTTGATCCATGTTAAAAAGTGGGGTCCAAAACCCCATTTTTGTAATGAATATTGCATACAGTGGCTTGCGAAAGTATTCGGCCCCCTTGAACTTTTCAACCTTTTGCCACATTTCAGGCTTCAAACATAAAGATATAAAATTTTATTTTTTTGTGAAGAATCACCAACAAGTGGGACACAATTGTGAAGTGGAACGAAATCTATTGGATATTTTAAACTTTTTTAGCAATTAAAAAACTGAAAAGTGGTGCGTGCAAAATTATTCGGCCCCTTTACTTTCAGTGCAGAAAACTCACTCCAGAAGTTCAGCGAGGATCTCTGAATGATCCAATGTTGTCCTAAATGACTGATGGTGATAAGTAGAATCCACCTGTGTGTAATCAAGTCTCTGTATAAATGCACCTGCTCTGTGATAGTCTCAGGGTTCTGTTGAAAGCGCAGAGAGAATCATGAAGACCAAGGAACACACCAGGCAGGTCCTGGAGAAGTTTAAAGCCGGATTTGGATACAAAAAGATTTCCCAAGCTTTAAACATCCCAAGGAGCACTGTGCAAGCGATCATTTTGAAATGGAAGGAGTATCAGACCACTGCAAATCTACCAAGACCTGGCTGTCCCTCTAAACTTTCAGCTCAGACAAGGAGAAGACTGATCAGAGATGCAGCCAAGAGGCCCATGATCACTCTGGATGAACTGCAGAGAACTACAGCTGAGGTGGGGGAGTCTGTCCATAGGACAACAATCAGTCGTACACTGCACAAATCTGGCCTTTATGGAAGAGTGGCAAGAAGAAAGCCATTTCTCAAAGATATCCATAAAAAGTCTCGTCTAAAGTTTGCCACAAGCCACCTGGGAGACACACCAAACATGTGGAAGAAGGTGCTTGGTCCGATGAAACCAAAATCGAACTTTTTGGCCACAGTGCAAAACGATATGTTTGGCGTAAAAGCAACACAGCTCATCACACTCAACACACCATCCCCCCCTGCCAAACATGGTGGTGGCAGCATCATGGTTTGGGTCTGCTTTTCTTCAGCAGGGACAGGGAAGATGGTTAAAATTGAGGGGAAGATGGATGCAGCCAAATACAGGACCATTCTGGATGAAAACCTGTTGGAGTCTGCAAAAGACCTGAAACTGGGACAGAGATTTATCTTCCAACAAGACAATGATCCCAAACATACAGCAAAATCTACAAAGGAATGGTTCACAAATAAACGTATCCAGGTGTTAGAATGGCCAAGTCAAAGTCCAGACCTGAATCCAATCGAGAATCTGTGGAAAGAGCTGAAAACTGCTGTTCACAAACGCTCTCCATCCAACCTCACTGAGCTTGAGCTGTTTTGCAAGGAAGAATGGGCAAGAATTTCAGTCTCTCGATGTGCAAAACTGATAGAGACATACCCCAAGCGACTTGCAGCTGTAATCGCAGCAAAAGGTGGCTCTACAAAGTATTAACGCAAGGGGGCCGAATAATTTTGCACACCCCACTTTTCATTTTTTTTATTAGTTAAAAAAGTTTCAAAAATCCAAAAGATTTCGTTCCACTTCACAATTGTGTCCCACTTGCTGGTGATTCTTCACAAAAAATAAAAATGTTATATCTTTATGTTTGAAGCCTGAAATGTGGCAAAAGGTTGAAAAGTTCAAGGGGGCCGAATACTTTCGCAAGCCACTGTATATTGCCAGGATACTGTGTCAAATGCCCTCTTAATATCGAGAGATAGAAAACATAAAGGGATTTTCCGTTTTTTAGCAATATGTGCCAATAACACTGCCCTGCGTATATTATCGCCTGCCTGTCTATTTGGCATGAAGCCTACTTGATCTCTATGTATTAATTTTCCTATAATGCTGTTGAGGCGTTTTGCTATTATTTTTGCTAATAATTTAATATCAAGGTTTAACAGAGAGATAGGCCGATAATTCACACAGGAAGTATCATCAGAAAGGGGTTTTGGGATCATACAAACAATTGCCATTAGTGTTTCTTGCCGAAAAGAATGTCCTTCTAGAAGTTTGTTAAAAGTTTCAGTGAGAATGGGAGAGAGTATTTCTGAGAATGTTTTATAGTATAAAGCCGAGTAGCCGTCTGGGCCTGGTCTTTTGTTAAGTTTTAGGTCTTTTATGGCGTTAGCAACTTCATCTATAGTTATAGGCTCATCCAAACTGCTTTTTTGATTCTGAGACAACTCAGGTAAGGTTATTTTTGAGAAGAAGGATTCAGTCTCTGTAGGATTAAATTCATTGTTTGTCTTGTATAAAGTTGCGAGATGTGAGTGAAATTTATGGACTATTTTAACTGGATTACAAGTATAAACATTTTTTGATAATTTCAAACGTATTGGTTTGAAAGATTTGTTAGTTGAATTTAATGCCCGAGCCAAATATGTACCTGGTTTGTTTGTATTCATGTAGAAATTGTGTTTGGAGCGTTTGAGGGATTTATCAACTGACTCAGTGAGAAATAGATCGTATTCCAATCTAGATTTTTCCAGATGAGATTTTGTACTCTGAGATGGATTATCTTGGAATGATATGTAGGCTGCATTAAAATTGAGTTCTAGTTTTTTTGCTAGATTTTTGCGTTCCCGTTTAAATAGTGCCATTTGTCTTTGTATTGTACCACGCAAGACAGGCTTATGAGCTTCCCACAGTGTTATTGGGGAAATGTCTGTTGTATTATTAATTGATATGTATTCCTTTAAAGCTTGTTCAATGGCCATCTGATGTAGTGGGTGTTTGAGCATTATGTCCGGTAAGTACCACGTTGGGTCATGCGCTTTTGGTATGGCTGAGGCTATAGTAGTGTATACTGCATTATGGTCAGACCACGGAATCGGAATTATATCTGATGCAATAATTTCTGGTATCATTCCTATTGTTAGAAAAATATGATCTATTCTGGTGAAGGTTTGATGAGGGTTCGAGAAATAAGTGAATTTCTTTTTCATTGGGTTACTTTCTCTCCACGAATCTACCAGATTGTATTTGGAAAGAAGTTGAGAAAAAGGTAATCTAGAGGTTATTTTGGATGGTGTAAAAGGTGATTTATCTAGAAATGGGAGGAGGACCTGGTTCGAATCCCCGCACATTATCACTGTTCCTATTTTGTGTGTATTAATCACTTGTAATATATGTGAGAGGAATGGTGTAGGTTGTTTGTTAGGAGCGTAGTAGGAAATCACCGTGATTGCTGTATCCATTATATAACCCATGAGTATCAGGTATCTACCTTCTGGGTCTTTAATTTCTGATGATAAGGTGAATGGTGTGGATCGGTGAAATGCAATTAGAGTACCCCTTTGTTTGGTACAGGCAGAAGCCGTGAAAATTTGTTGATAAAAAGGAGAAATATATTTTGGAGTAGAATCTTTGGTGAAGTGTGTTTCTTGGAGGCATACTATGTGAGCCTTCTTGTTATGGAAAGTACGGAAGGCTTTGGTCCTTTTTTGAGGGACATTTATTCCCTGAACATTCAGGAAAAGTATATTCAGTGGTGCCATGGCAACAGATCAAATAGTTTTGACTTACTTTTTGTTATGCAGAGCTGACTGCGCAGATCAACCTGTGTGGACTGAAGAGATGAAAAGATAGAAAAGAAACCAGTGAATTCTGGAGTAAAGAGTAAACAAAAAACATATGAGATTAGATGATACATTGTATAAATTATTTTTTGCAAGTAATCACAATTTACCTGTGAAAGAGAATAAATATCTCTCTCAGGGGAATAAGTGCCCTCGTCACACTCCCACATAATATGGTTGGGAGAATGAGGAGGGCTAATGGGGGTACACGGATCTTCCGCTTACAGGAGAGAAGTGCTATGTCAAAAGACATCAAAATGATGATTCATTAATTGGAGTGCAGAATATAGTTTTTGTTGAAATTATTTATTCCAGGGTGGTTGTATATGGTTAGTCTTGCCCTAGGCTAAATAATTCAGTTAGAAAGGTACTGTTAATAACTTTGGTATTGATGAAGATAGTTTGAATTATTTTGGGATTTTAACCCTTTTAGAGTAAACAATTACATATTTTATTCATATGTAACTGTTTAGATATGTTAACTCATAAAATTGAGGTTGTATTGCTTCAGATTAGAATAAACAAAAACATAGTTCTAGGAACTAGTTAGGTAATAATATATTTGTTTTAAGAAAAGAAAGAAAAAGCTTCCATTACTTCTGGATTATTGAACATATTTGTCCTAAAAAGTAATAAATCTATTGTTATTACCTGAAAATATATAACTGAACAAGAATTTCCTTAATTCACTTATATATTCTAAGGCTATATGAATCAGAAGTAATAAGAAATATAACTGGAATGTAACATGATCCCAAACAGTGTGTGACTATCAGAATGCAGTTACATTCAGTTATAAATACAGGTTTTTTATAGAGAACCATCTCTTAGTATAATAAATGAAGAGATATCAGGAATTAGGATGTCAGTCCATTGAATCTTCTTGGTCCATGGATGATGTGGCATAACGGCCTCTTTTGTGAGAATGATGATTCCCCTTTTGTTCTGAAATTTTCTGGGTGCAGCCTGAAGGTGAAGATGATGCCATTCTTCTGTGTGTGGGAGAGTTGCTGCTTGTGGGTTCTGTCAGATTTAATTTTAAAAGGGTTTGTTGTAGTTCATCTGCTGATCTGCTTCTGTAAATTGTACCTTGGTAGTTAAATCTGACTGAAAAGGGGAAGCCCCATTGATACATAATGTTGTGGCGTTGCAGTTCCATTAGTTGGGGTTTCATGGATCGTCTTTTAGTAATGGTAAGTTGGGATAGGTCAGCAAAAATTTGATAATTGTGTCCTTGAAAAATAAGTTCCTTTTTCTCTCTTGCAGCAATTAGTATTTGTTCTTTCGTTCTGTAATAATGAAATTTTGTGATTATATCACGTGGGGGTCCATCTTTCTTTTTGGCTGTGAGGGCTCTGTGTACTCTGTCCAGTTCTAAACGTTCAATAGGGATATCTGGCTTTAGTTCTTGTAATAGAGCAGTAATAGTAGATTGCAGGTCTGTCACAGTTTCAGGTATTCCCCTTATGCGCAAGTTTGAACGTCTGGCTCTATTTTCGTAATCTTCGAGCTTAGTTTGAAGTATTAAATTCTCTTCTTTTAATTGTTCCAATTCTGTTATATTTTCTTGGGTTGTAATTTCAATTTCATCCATTTTTATTTCTAAGGCTGCGGTGCGGTTTCCCAGCTCTCTTATTTCTTTGGTTAGGCTGTTTGTTATTTGGTCTGAGGTTTGTTTTAAAGCCTTATGAAGCATCTTTTCAAATTGTAATAATATTACTGGGGATGCTGAGGAGGCTTGTGGAGAAGTTTGTGAGAGGATTTGTTCTGTATCTGACTCAAATGGAGAGTTTTGCTGTGACATTTTCTGTCTGTGAGAGTGCCCTGATGCTGTATATTGTGAGGTGACTGGAGCTGCTTTAGTTGCAGTGAGTGCCTGTGAGCTCTTTGTGAGGTGATTTTTATTTCTGCCACGGCTTCCTCCCAGTACCATATTTCCTGCCCAAACTTTCACAGTTTGTTCCCTGGGGCAAAAAGGTTCAAATGGATACCTTTTGAGCCTGCAGGCTCCGCTTTGTCCTTCTCTTCTCTCCTCAGCGGTGCAGAGCTCTAACAATGCATGTCTGCTCCGCTAGGCTCCGCCCATGCACCCCTCCATTTTTTGCTTTTCAACACTCTATGCCACTGCCAGGTTTTCATTGTTGACTCTGTCCCCATTAGAAGATTTTTTTATTAAGCTCCATTCCCACACCAGTCACCAGGACAGGAAGGGAGGGTAAATCTTCCCAACAGGGACGATGACACTAGTACAAATCTGATTGGATGTTCTACATCTTTTCACTCTACTTAAAAGGTGTTTTTATTTCTATCTGTGGTCCCATTAAGAAGATTTCTCCTCACTGTCACCAGGATGACAAGAATGAGGAAAAATATTCCCAACAGGGGCATAAGGCTAAAATCACCAAGCTGATTCTCTCTTGTTAGTCCATTATTTTCTATACTCCTCTTTAGCGTATGACTCTAAAGGCTCAATTCACAAAGGTGCATAACACATTTTATTAAGCCTGCTCTAGAAGTAGTGATGTTTTACCCCTACAAGTGCTTTTATAACACTGTCAGCAGTTATTTTTATGTCCATCATGTCAGTCAATTATTTTTTGTCCATTATGATAATATCAATGTAAAAGGCAATTCACAAAGATTACCACACAGGTTACAGCTCTTTAAAATAACATAGCTTCAGGCTAGTGATAACTGTGAGCTTCAGTCTGAGTCTATTGAGGAAAGCCTGCAAAGGAGCCATTTGAGAGGGAATAATAAAAACCTGACAGAATTTGCCAAAGCTTCCCCATCTTGCAAGGCATCTTTGTACCTTCCTCACCTCTGATGCCCCAAACAGGGAAATAAAACACAGATACAAAGATAAATTTTATCTACTATTCTACCCCCGCAGGAACCGCTAGTAGTATTGGTTCCTCTATTCTTACTTGATTTGGATGAAGACCTTGGCCCCTCTGACGCCTCAGGTAACACCTATTTGGATACTGTGGATTAGCATTTCCACCACACTTTAGGGCTACCCTGAAATTAAACTCGAGTCTGTAATAGACAATTATAATAGTGCAAAATATTGCAACACAAGCTAGTTACTGTTGTTGTGCCAGATTTTTGTCAGACGCTAAATCAGATCCTAACCCAATCAGCATAAACTGTAGCTTTTCCCACTGAATGTGCAGTAACAGGCAAAAAGATATTTGTAACACCAGAGTTTAGGGACTAGGTTGCCTGTGAGCACTGGCATGAGGGAGCTAGGCCTAGGTCTTTGGAAGATATTAAAATGTGCAGAGATAGAATGGTTGTGCTAAGAAACAAGTATGCTATATACAGTTTTTAGAATCAGGCGGCTACTGGGGCCTTTGGAGACGTTGGTGCGCTTATGAATGGCATGGATTATGGATGAGATGGCTAAATAAAGCAAAGGGATTCCTTAGTGTGCAGGGATGGGCTAAGCTCAGATAATAAGTAGAAAAAGGATTTGATGGTGTTAACTCAGCAGAACAGGGCAGACTGGGCTTGAAATTAGTTGCATAGGGTTTAGGAGATGTATGTAGAATTTCTGCTCTTCAAAGGAAATGCTCAGTGTCACCAACAGGACAAAGGCGGGTCAAGGACCTGCTCACCAGCCCCATGATCAGTAGAAGCAGACTGTAGTGATGGAGGGGCCCCCCTTGGTGTGTGATGATGATGATGCGTGTTGATCTCCTGCAGTCCTCGGATGAATAGTCGGCTAGACAGGCTCTCAGGACCGGACACAAGGTTCCCTGGGGCAGACCCACGTGGGGATAGTACAGGAGCGCTGTTCAGGGCAGTTTGCTTGGGTCCCCTTGTGGCAGATGGCAAGACCTCTGGGTGGCAGCAACAGGATGCAGGCAATCTGCAGAACTCAATGCAATAATCTGCAGTGCTCACAGTGGCTTTCTGGGTGAAGCGGGCTTACCAGCAGCTCAGCAATGAATTCACTTGGGTGTCCCCTTGCTCTCTCTCTGCATTCGTAGCTCTCTGCTGCCCTGGCTGTTATGATCCCCTAAAAAGCACTGCTCTTTGCCAGGCTTTCCATCTTATTTCACTACTTTTAGACTCCATCTGCCTCTAGGTACATTGGACCTTGTAGTTTCTCCTCCAGCAAATGCAATGGCACTTTTTATAGCCCAGACTATATCTCCTGGCATTCAATGTTCTGTACCTTGAATCAGGAGCACAGTATGTTCACCAGCTCCATCTTGTAGCGGAACATTTCTCAGGCAACATTCACAACAATAAACTTAATGTTCTGCATAGCTCAGTAACAGCGTGCATGGTTACACACGTGACCATGATGTCTGGTGATATAAGTTAATTATCAAACATGAAGTCCAGCGATGTGAATCCTTATCAGTCATGACGACCAGACATCATCAATTCAGGCAAAACAAGGATGCTGAAGTCTCTGCTTGAGAACCATGCATTTCACCCCTACGAGCATAATCGTAGAGGCGGCTATAGAGGAATAATGGAACCTTTGAGCAGTGATGCTTCTTGTCTCAACCCTCGTTTCAGTAAGGGACCTCTAATGCATCAAAAAGGAGATTGAGGAAATATGGGGGGGGGGGGGTGTAGGGTCTGAAAACCCCTTTTATTCTCTCTTCCAAGGAAACAAGAACAGGGGTACATTAGTACTCCTCATCTGTTCCCCCAAGGGTTAAAAGGAAAAAAAAAAAGGAAAAAAACTCACACACACATACCAAGCATGCCACACTGCCATCACTAAATGAGAGATTCCTGGTGCTGAGGTAATGTAAACACACTGTTGGGGATCCTTAGTGATGTAATTGAACAAATATTAGTCACCTGGGATCCCCAATTGTTTGTTTAAATTTCCATTGCTGGGAATTTGGGCAAGCAACGAGCCCCATTAGGTCTGCACTCTAGGAACAGACTGCTTTTGTCTTATACCCTTGTTCAACCAGAACCCTGAGTCTTCTCTCTAATAATATGACTAATTGATGCATGCCTAGCTTTTATTTTATCTACAGTGATCAGTATAATGTTAGACCCTATCAACTTAGAATAAAAGCCAATATACCACCAAAGTGAAAGAAAAATCCTAAATACCACCCCCTGAAACTAAAGACTATTTTTTAAAAGGAAAGCAGTGCAGCAAAAAAAATAAAATAAAAAAAGTTTGCTATGGACAGGCAGCAGCTAAATATGACCACTGACCTGAAATAAAACACAAAATAAAATGAAAGCAAATGAAACCAAGCTAGCAATCAGAACTAAGCCCGGCAATACATTATACAATCTTCTTGTACAATTTTCCTTTAGATTTACCAAAACCATATAATATGAGGTCAAACCTAAACACTTTCAAATTGTATGCAATCAGGCAGACCCTTGCATTACATAGTTTAAAGTGGTTGTAAACCACAAAAAAAACAAAACAAAACAAAAAAAAACCTGCAAGACAAAGGCATAATGAGCTAGTATGCATAGCATACTATCTAATTATGAAATACTCACCTTAGATCAAAGCCTCCACAGTGGTCCCGGCACACTGCTCTGCCCGGCAACATGTCTCCCGGAGTTATTTCCGGGTATCGCAGGCTCCGGCGCTGTGATTGGCCGGAGCCACGATGACGTCACTCCCACAAATGCACCCAGGACTTTCCGGTAACGGCACGTCAGCTGAAGCAACGGCACAAACCGCTTCAGTGCGCATGTGCCGATGATGTCGGCACATGCTGATACAGGGGATATCTCCTAAACCATGCAGGTTTAGGCGATATTCACGGCAGCTACAGGTAAGCCTTATTATAGGCTTACCTGTAGTGAAAAGTGGTTTGTAAGGGTTTAAAACCACTTTAACCACTTGACGACCGCCTCACGCCGATGTACGTCGGCAAGGTGGCACGGGCAGGCAAAATCACGTACATCGATAATTGCATAAAGATCTTGTGAGCCACAAATGGATAGATGCCTATAAAGTGAATCCAAATACTTCAATCAGCTGCACACACTATCCACGTTTCATATCGTGTATGTGACAAAATTAAAATAAATAATTGTGTATGCGCTAGGTAAAAATAACGTGATAAAAGTATAGATAACACCTAAAACAATATCGTAGCGAAAAATCTATAAATCACGTTAAAAATAAAACTAATAATATTCAGTGCCATTAATTAATGAAAACCAGTGAATATATATATATAAATTATATATAAATTATCTATAAATCACGTTAAAAGTATTCAATAATAATCAGTGCCATTCATTTATGAAAAACAGTGAATAAATATATATAAATATAAGATGCAACATGCAAAACGGGAAAAAATCCAGGTGATGATGAGAAAAAATTTTTTTTTTTTTACATGTACGTGATTTGCCTTCCGTGGGTGGGGGGTCCGATCGGTCCCCCCCCCCCCCCGGTGCCCGAGGCGGTCGTATTTTGTTCCCCGGCGATCGGAGGTGAGAGGGAGGCCATCCGTTCGTGGCCCCCCCCTTCGCGATCGCCGCCGGCCAATGGGTACATTCCTTTGCTGCTGTATGCTAAACAGCAGCAAAGGAAATGATGTCATCTCTCCTCGGCTCGGTAGTTTCCGTTCCAGCGCCGAGGAGAGAAGACATCAATGTGAGTGCACCAACACTACACACTCAGTAGAACATGCCAGGCACACAAAACACCCCGATCCCCCCCCCCCCCCCAATCACCCCCCCCCGTCACAAACTGACACCAAGCAGTTTATTATTATTTTTTTTTTCTGATTACTGCTAGGTGTCAGTTTGTGACAGTTACAGTGTTAGGACAGTTACTGTTAGCCCCCTTTAGGTCTAGGGTACCCCCCTAACCCCCCCTAATAAAGTTTTAACCCCTTGATCACCCCCCGTCACCAGTGTCACTAAGCGATCATTTTTCTGATCGCTGTATTAGTGTCGCTGGTGACGCTAGTTAGGGACGTAAATATTTAGGTTCGCCGTCAGCGTTTTATAGCGACAGGGATCCCCATATACTACCGAATAAATGTTTTAAACCCTTGATTGCCCCCTAGTTAACCCTTTCACCACTGATCACCGTATAAGTGTTACGGTTGACGCTGGTTAGTTTGTTTATTTTTTATAGTGTCAGGGCACCCGCCGTTTATTACCGAATAAAGGTTTAGCCCCCTGATCGCCCGGCGGTGATATGCGTTGCCCCAGGCAGCATCAGATTAGCGCCAGTACCGCTAACACCCACGCACGCAGCATACGCCTCCCTTAGTGGTATAGTATCTGATCGGATCAATATCTGATCCGATCAGATCTATACTAGCGTCCCCAGCAGTTTAGGGTTCCCAAAAACGCAGTGTTAGCGGGATCAGCCCAGATACCTGCTAGCACCTGCGTTTTGCCCCTCCGCCCAGCCCACCCAAGTGCAGTATCGATCGATCACTTTCACTTACAAAACACTAAATGCATAACTGCAGCGTTCGCAGAGTCAGGCCTGATCCCTGCGATCGCTAACAGTTTTTTTGGTAGCATTTTGGTGAACTGGCAAGCAAGCACCAGCCTCAGGCAGCGTCAGGTTAGCGCCAGTAGCGCTAACACCCACGCATGCACCGTACACCTCCCTTAGTGGTATAGTATCTGATCGGATCAATATCTGATCCGATCAGATCTATACTAGCGTCCCCAGCAGTTTAGGGTTCCCAAAAACGCAGTGTTAGCGGGATCAGCCCAGATACCTGCTAGCACCTGCGTTTTGCCCCTCCGCCTGGCCCAGCCCACCCAAGTGCAGTATCGATCGATCACTGACACTTACAAAACACTAAATGCATAACTGCAGCGTTCGCAGAGTCAGGCCTGATCCCTGCGATCGCTAACAGTTTTTTTGGTAGTATTTTGGTGAACTGGCAAGCACCAGCCCCAAGCAGCGTCAGGTTAGCGCCAGTACCGCTAACACCCACGCACGCAGCATACACCTCTCTTAGTGGTATAGTATCTGAACGGATCAATATCTGATCCGATCATATCTATACTAGCGTCCCCAGCAGTTTAGGGTTCCCAAAAACGCAGTGTTAGCGGGATCAGCCCAGATACCTGCTAGCACCTGCATTTTGCCCCTCCACCCGGCCCAGCCCAGCCCACCCAATTGCAGTATCGATCGATCACTGTCACTTACAAAACGCTTAACGCATAAGTGCAGCGTTCGCAGAGTCAGGCCTGATCCCTGCGATCACTAACAGTTTTTTTGGTAGCTTTTTATTGAACTGGCAAGCGCCAGCGGCCTAGTACACCCCGGTCGTAGTCAAACCAGCACTGCAGTAACACTTGGTGACGTGGCGAGTCCCATAAGTGCAGTTCAAGCTGGTGAGGTGGCAAGCACAAGTAGTGTCCCGCTGCCACCAAGAAGACAAACACAGGCCTGTCGTGCCCATAATGCCCTTCCTGCTGCATTCGCCAATCCTAATTGGGAACCCACCGCTTCTGCAGCGCCCGTACTTCCCCCATTCACATCCCCAACCAAATGCAGTCGGCTGCATGAGAGGCATTTTCTTTATGTCCTCCCGAGTACCCCTACCCAACAAACCCCCCAAAAAAGATGTTGTGTCTGCAGCAAGCGCGGATATAGGCGTGACACCCGCTATTATTGTCCCTCCTGTCCTGACAATCCTGGTCTTTGCAT
Source organism: Lithobates septentrionalis (assembly GCA_037952835.1). NCBI lineage: Eukaryota > Metazoa > Chordata > Amphibia > Anura > Ranidae > Lithobates > Lithobates septentrionalis. Next base: position 361,960 of record JBBDGP010001633.1, on the reverse strand, counting down.
TGGTGAATGTTTTGAACGCTACCATGCACTAGTTAAGTATTAGCGTAGGGTACAGCATTCCACAGACTAGGCACACTTTCACAGGGTCTCCCAAGATGCCATCGCATTTTGAGAGACCCGAACCTGGAACCGGTTACTGTTATAAAAGTTAGTTACAAAAAAAGTGTAAAAAAAAAAATATATATATATATATAAAATAAAAAAAAATAGTTGTCGTTTTAGTTCTCTCGATCTCTATTGTTCTGCTCTTTTTTTACTGTATTCTATTCTGCAATGTTTTATTGTTATTATGTTTTATCATATTTGTTTTTCGGGTATGCAATTTTTTATACTTTACCGTTTACTGTGCTTTATTGTTAACCATTTTTTTGTCTTCAGGTACGCCATTCACGACTTTGAGTGGTTATACCAGAATGATGCCTGCAGGTTTAGGTATCATCTTGGTATCATTCTTTTCAGCCAGCGGTCGGCTTTCATGTAAAAGCAATCCTAGCGGCTAATTAGCTTCTAGACTGCTTTTACAAGACGTGGGAGGGAATGCCCCCCCCACCGTCTTCCGTGTTTTTCTCTGGCTCTCCTGTCTCAACAGGGAACCTGAGAATGCAGCCGGTGATTCAGCCAGCTGACCATAGAGCTGATCAGAGACCAGAGTGGCTCCAAACATCTCTATGGCCTAAGAAACTGGAAGCTACGAGCATTTTATGACTTAGATTTCGCCGGATGTATATAGCGCCATTGGGAAATTGGGGAAGCATTTTATCACACCGATCTTGGTGTGGTCAGATGCTTTGAGGGCAGAGGAGAGATATAGGGTCTAATAGACCCCAACTTTTTCAAAAAAGAGTACCTGTCACTACCTATTGCTATCATAGGGGATATTTACATTCCCCGAGATAACAATAAAAATGATTAAAAAAAAAAAAATGAAAGGAACAGTTTAAAAATAAGATAAAAAAGCAAAAAAAAATAAAGAAAAAAAAAAAAAAAGCACCCCTGTCGCCCCCTGCTCTCGCGCTAAGGCGAACGCAAGCGGCGGTCTGTCGTCAAACGTAAACAGCAATTGCACCATGCATGTGAGGTATCACTGCGAAGGTCAGATCGAGGGCAGTTATTTTTGCAGTAGACCTCCTCTGTAAATCTAAAGTGGTAACCTGTAAAGGCTTTTAAAAATGTATTTATTTTGTTGCCACTGCACGTTTGTGCGCAATTTTAAAGCATGTCATGTTTGGTATCCATGTACTCGGCTTAAGATCATCTTTTTTATTTCATCAAACATTTGGGCAATATAGTGTGTTTTAGTGCATTAAAATTTAAAAAAGTGTGTTTTTTCCCCAAAAAATGCGTTTGAAAAATCGCTGCGCAAATACTGTGTGAAAAAAAAAAATGAAACACCCACCATTTTAATCTGTAGAGCATTTGCTTTAAAAAAATATATAATGTTTGGGGGTTAAAAGTAATTTTTTTGCAAAAAAAAAAAACTTTTTCATGTAAACAATAAGTGTCAGAAAGGGCTTTGTCTTCAAGTGGTTAGAAGAGTGGGTGATGTGTGACATAAGCTTCTAAATGTTGTGCATAAAATGCCAGGACAGTTCAAAACCCCCCCAAATGACCCCATTTTGGAAAGTAGACACCCCAAGCTATTTGCTGAGAGGCATGTCGAGTCCATGGAATATTTTATATTGCGACACAAGTTGCGGGAAAGAGACAATTTTTTTTTTTTTTTTTTTGCACAAAGTTGTCACTAAATGATATATTGCTCAAACATGCCATGGGAATATGTGAAATTACACCCCAAAATACATTCTGCTGCTTCTCCTGAGTACGGGGATACCACATGTGTGAGACTTTTTGGGAGCCTAGCCGTGTACGGGACCCCGAAAACCAAGCACCGCCTTCAGGCTTTCTAAGGGCGTGAATTTTTGATTTCACTCTTCACTGCCTATCACAGTTTCGGAGGCCATGGAAAGCCCAGGTGGCACAAACCCCCCCCCCCCCAAATGACCCCATTTTGGAAAGTAGACACCCAAAGTTATTTGCTGAGAGGTATAGTGAGTATTTTGCAGACCTCACTTTTTGTCACAAAGTTTTGAAAATTGAAAAAAGAAAAAAAAAATGTTTTTTCTTGTCTTTCTTCATTTTCAAAAACAAATGAGAGCTGCAAAATACTCACCATGCCTCTCAGCAAATAGCTTGGGGTGTCTACTTTCCAAAATGGGGTCATTTGGGGGGGTTTTGTGCCACCTGGGCATTCCATGGCCTCCGAAACTGTGATAGGCAGTGAAGAGTGAAATCAAAAATTTTCACCCTTAGAAATCCTGAAGGCGGTGATTGGATTTTGGGGCCCCGTACGCGGCTAGGCTCCCAAAAAGTCCCACACATGTGGTATCCCCATACTCAGGAGAAGCAGCTGAATGTATTTTGGGGTGCAATTCCACATAGTCCCATGGCCTGTGTGAGCAATATATCATTTAGTGACAACTTTTTGTAAATATTTTTTTTTTTTTGTCATTATTCAATCACTTGGGACAAAAAAAATAAATATTCAATGGGTTCAACATGCCAATCAGCAATTTCCTTGGGGTGTCTACTTTCCAAAATGGGGTCATTTGGGGGGGAGTTTGTACTGCCCTGCCATTTTAGCACCTCAAGAAATGACATAGGCAGTCATAAACTAAAAGCTGGGTAAATTACAGAAAATGTACCCTAGTTTGTAGACGCTATAACTTTTGCGCAAACCAATAAATATACGCTTATTGACATTTTTTTTACCAAAGGCATGTGGCCGAATACATTTTGGCCTAAATGTATGACTAAAATTTAGTTTATTGGATTTTTTTTATAACAAAAAGTAGAAAATATCATTTTTTTTCAAAATTTTCGGTCTTTTTCCGTTTATAGCGCAAAAAATAAAAACCGCAGAGGTGATCAAATACCATCAAAAGAAAGCTCTATTTGTGGGAAGAAAAGGACGCAAATTTCGTTTGGGTACAGCATTGCATGACCGCGCAATTAGCAGTTAAAGCGACGCAGTGCCAAATTGGAAAAAGACCTCTGGTCCTTAGGCAGTATAATGGTCCGGGGCTCAAGTGGTTAAGGTAAATCTAAAAGAAATTGAACAAGAAAATTGTATAATGTATGGCCAGCTTTAAGTATGGTTTCCTATCTGATTCTTTCTCTATGTAGTTTATCAGCTTTCCCTACATCAGCTTCCAATTCACTGACTGCTCTGTATCCCCCTTTTATGCTGGCTAGAGTTCAAAGGACATATAGTGCACAATGGCAATTTCCCCCTGCACACAGATTTGTTGGAACCTCGAATCCCGAAACCGCAGGATTCTCCTTGAACTCATGGTAGCAGTGAACCTGCACCTCATCCCTATTAATGATCACTACTGAAATCAAATTTTATGCAAGATACATCAAGGTTATTGGACGCTTTACCCACAAGCTGCAGCAGATGTAACTATTGCTACAGCAGTACTGCAGGCAAACAGCTAAAATCTATTGTTTAAATTAATTTAAAGTGAAACTCCACTTTTGTTGACAAAACACAATATATTGAGATATATACACTGCAAGGTTTTAGGCAAAATTTTTTGAGGATTTCTACCTTTTTTCTGTTATCATGAAATGGCTTCGTGTTTCACCATATTCTCTCCAGGCGGATTCCTAAATGAGAGAGTCAGTCTTGATTATAACCAACTGAACAAATATCAATGTTCTCATGAGAATAGCTGCCGTGTCAGCATTCCTTTAGTAGATAAGCCTTAGTGTAGATTTCAAACTAGCACCAAGTTGGAGCTGACATAGTGCTAAACACCTGACCCTTCCTTTACATGTCATCACTCAGGCATCACTCAGTAATTGAATCTGCACCACAGGGAGGCAGAGAACATTAAAATCCCCTGTGCATGACAGGATGATTATCATTATTTTCTATGGGGCCCATTCACCGCTTTGTGTTTCCCTTCTGTGGTCTTAGAAAAATGTACAGGTGCTTTCTTTGGGGGGCAGCAAATGTGCATATTTTGCCCAGTAGACTTCATCAGGAGTGTTTGAAAAATGCATGAAATTGTAGCTGTACAAGTGTAAACCTAGCCTTAGGGTATACTTCACCAAAAATGAAACACCTATTGCAGGGGATACCTTCAAATCTGACCGCTAAAGTGCAAATGTCTAGGTAAATTTCTGTGTTTTGATTAAGCGCTGTTATCTGTGTGAAACGTTTTAACATTTTTATCATCTGGTGCTCGCTGTGCTGTTTATGCTTTTATTTGTTGATCACCCTAATAAAGATTTTGGCATCCTTCCAGAGTGTGCAGCCATTCATCCATTTTTCCAAGATGGAGACGCAGAGGAGGATCCTACTGGAGTTGTCTCCCTGGCTTTTTTGCTAAAACCTAAAAGTGTGGGAGCTGGGTGCCTCTCCCGGAGATAGATTGTTGCTGTTCACAGAAGGATGCTAAAACACAGGAGTGTCAGATTTGACTTAAAGCTGTTGTAAAGGTTCATTTTTTGTTTTTTTTGCTTTAAATAACAAAGACGTCATACTTACCTCCTCTGTGCAAGGGTTTTGCACAGAGGGGCCCTGATCTTCCTCTTCTGGGGTCCCCCCAGTGGTGCTCCTGGCTCCACCTCTTCTCGAGTACCCCCACGGAGACCCGCATTCCCTGGGGGCACTCATGCGGGCATGCTCCCAAGTCCTGCTGCTGCGTCCATTGACACAGACAGCAGGAATTGGCCCCGCCCCCGGCTCCCGTGTCACTGGCTTTGATTGACAGCAGCAGGAGCCAATGCTCCTGCTGCTATCAATTCAGCCAATGAGGACCCGAGACAAAGGCTTATGCTGCTCTGCTCATCCCCATCGCTGGAACGATCGGGTTCAGGTAAGTAAAAGGGGGGATCTGAGGGGCTGCTGCACTACAAAAGGTTTTTCCCCTTAATGCATAAAATGCATTAAGGGGAAAAACCTTGAGGGTTTACAACCCCTTTAAAGTGGAACTTTAGTCAGAAAATTAAGTCCTGCTAGGTCACATCAGCCTGGTCGTTTTTGGCAGGTATAGATATGTAAAACATTAAAAATAAGTGCCTATACTGTTTAAAATGCCTCACTCTGCTCTGCACATGCTCAGCTGCTCTCTAGTTTTAGGTAGCATGCCAAATTTGTAGAGGCCGATCTGCTGATAGCCTAAAGATTTACTGCTGTTCAGGGGCTCTAGGCTTCAGAAAAATGTCAGCCTCCAGCAAAAAGAAACAGGAACAATGCTGGAGGTAATTTACAGCGCACACTAATTTTGGTAGTAGAATTTTTATTGTGGGATATATGTTTCTTGCTAAGAACATTATTTTTATCAGGTTATTATGGGTAATGTTCCAGTTTAAAGGCCCTTTTTTCTGTGGTGGCAAGTGAAGTGATGGAGTTCTGCTAGTCCTAAGCCTCTCTCCTGTGGACTGTGAAGTAATAAAATACTTTTCGTGCTTCACCTAAAAGTAACTGGCGCCCATCTTTCTACATGTTCCACTATGCCTTAGTGATCTATCCCCTGATGTAAATGTAGCACCCCCCTGGGTCTGTTGGGAGCAGAACGGTACCTCCAGTTACAGGGAGCGGGCTTACATTCACCCCAGGGCTGAGTCCATGGCTATAATGGGAAGTTTAAACAGAATATAGGCGCCAGTCACTTTAAGTACTTTTCAATGCTTTAATTAGAACTTGAGAAAGGTTGAAGGAAAGAGGTTGAGGGGAGGTTTCAGATACCCTTTTTAGCAGCTCACTTACAGACTCCTTGAATCAAAGGACAAAACAGCTTTTCTTCTAGCAGGTCTTGAATACCTGGTTAGGTCTCTCACACAGACCTAGCAACCAGTAAGTGCCTGGATAAGCCTCTCTCAAAGACTTAGCAGCCAGTAGATGCCTGTATAAGTCTCTCTCACAAACTTAGCAGCCAAGAGCTTGTTACCTTGATTGGATTGTAGAGCAGCCTGACAGTACCAGAACCTTTAAGCTGACCCGGCAGTACTGTAAGGTTAGTTTAGATGTAGGCGCGTCCTCCCACCGAGTCACCAGGCTCTTCTGAGAGACCAGCCTTCATCCTGGCTCTCACCAGCAAGGGTCCTCCCCTGGATCTCCTCAGCTTGAGTCGGCTTCTTCCATTCAGGCAAGACAGCCTAAGGACCACCTCAGGAGTAGTAGGCCCGAGACAGGCTTCTGGGCCTACTTGCAGAGCTTGCAGCAACGTAGCCTCAGGCCTGGAGGGCCATGAGGTGAGGACTGATTAGAGCACATGGCATCTGTCAATAAATACACCTTCCCAGAACGCACAGTGGCTAGGAACCTCCTACTGGGCTGTTTCTGGAGAAATAATATTCATTACAGCTCAACCTAGTTGTTATTCTCACACTGTCCTGTGGTACCAGTGACACCTACTGGCAACAGTGGGAAATGCACAACACAGTCAAGTTTAGAACAGAACCAAATAAACTATGTACAATCAATCTGAGCTGTTTACAGCTCAGCCAAACTATACACTTACACTATAGCCCCACTTTTGGGAACAGGGGGCTACATAAATATCAGCCCACCTTATCTTTGGGGGTATTGCCATGCTTCCAGGGGTCAGGGGGTGCTACACATACAAGAAAAAAAGTATGTAAAAAAGTAACACAAGATACACTTGTTTGATCCCAGTAACCATAATAATATACAAAAGTATTCTTATGCCGCGTACATACGATCGGATTGTCCGACGGGAAATGTTCCATGTGAGTTTGTTGTCTGAAATTCCGACCGTGTGTAGGCTCCATCGGACATTTTCCGTCAGAATTTCCAACAAACAAAATTTGAGATCTGCATCTCAAATTTTCCAACAACAAAATCCGTTCTCATAAATTACGATCGTGTGTACACAATTCTGACTGGTAAAACTAGCGTTCATAATGGAGATAGCACATTCCTCACGCTGCAAATTTTAAAATCTTTTAATGCAGCGCATTCTCTTCTTCTTTATAATGCTAGAATAATTAAGTTGTTTTGCTGCTCATATTCACACAGAGTTATTAAAAAATGATTTCTTTATTATTTCTCGTGATCTCCTGAATATGTTTTTTTTTTTTTTTTTTTCGTCAGATCTCCATAATAATGTTTTAAATTTTTGTTTATAGTGTTTTTTTGTTTTTTTATCAAGATCCCCTGCTTTTTTTTTTTTATTGCTCTCCATAATATTATTTTTCGTTTTGTGTCAAGTTACCACAACACCATTATTATCTAGTATTTTTTTAACCTCAAGGAGGTTGGCTGGTGTTGGTGTCTCTTGTTAATTTGACATTGTATTTAGGAAATGTACCCGCCTACTTACAAACAAACTGTCCTTTTTTTAAGTAGAACACATAGGCAAGTATTTGTGAATCCAAAATAGCCATTTATTATTGGTCATAATAAAATAAAGAGGAAGGCAACGCTGGAGAAAATAGTGAAATTGGCGAAGCCTTTGTACCCCAGGGCACACATCAACTAATTTACAGCCAAAATTGGTAGCATGAGGAGTCCATATAATAGTGAGCACAATCTGGTCCTGGACTACAAGAGATCAGGAACAGCAGCAGATGACATATATGTTCCCAGGCTGTGGTCATACAACAGCCTGCGTCTTTTGTCAGACCAGACTGAACCCAGGCCATCACACACTTGTCTTCCTTCCACTCTTCCTTCCAGGCTTGCTTCCAGGCTGTGGTTTTGGAGTTGTGGCAGGAGGAGGTGGAGGAGGATGGTCCAACTCACACAGGTGTGTTTTGTTTGTGAGTTGGCCCCTCAACCCCTTATTTAGGGACATATACATTATTTCCTCACAGATGAGGCGTTGGCCCTCCTCCATTTCCTGCATTTTGCATGCAGCCATGGAGGCAAACTCTCTTGAAGAGTGGGGGTGGTTCTGAGGGCAGCATTAGCCTCCCAAATCAGCCCAAGCGCTGCCTCCTCCACGTCACTCCCCTTCCTGGGCTTTTTAATTGGAAGGCGGAGGGGAGGGACCTGGGATTCGGTCAGGCTACTGGGCAGGGCCACCTCCTGGCTGCCACTTACCCCCGCCACCTCCTGGCTGCCACTTACCCCCGCCACCTCCTGGCTGCCACATACCCCCACCACCTCCTGGCTACCACATTCCACAGCCTACTCCTGGCTGCCACATTTCACGCCCTCCTCCTGGCTGAGGCTTTCCTGTGTATGAAAAAGGGACATCGTTTTATTTTTTTATTCATAAATCAAACACAATTTTCATCTCATGACTGTTGCAAATTGAATGTTAACAAATAGAAAGGACTATCCTTCTGACCCCAGCATTTTTCATTCTTGTCCCAAACATTTTTGGCCCCTACTGTCTATTGATATGTTAAACACTTTATTAAATGAGCAATTAGTGATCAATAATAACATCTAGTTAACATCATTAATTTTACGACAAAAAATCTGTAGAACAATGCTATACCTGGCTCAAGCTGGACTCCTCCACTTCTTCCTGGCTGGAAGGCCCAGTTTGGATGTTGGAAGCCTCAGCTGGGGCCGGAAGGAAGCGTGGAAGGAAGAGTGGAAGGTAGGGTTGAGAGTGATTACCTGACTTCAGTCTGGTCTGACAGAAAACGAAGTCTCTCATAGTACCACAACCTGGGGACATAAATGGCATCTGCTGCTGCTCCTGAGTTCATGGAATCCTGGACCTTTTTGCGCTCCCTATTATAAGTGCTCCTCAGCCCACCAATTTTGGCCTTCAAATAGGGGATGGTTGCCGTGGGGATCTGCGGCTTCACCAACTCAAGCAGTTTCTCCATTTCTGCCTGCCTCTTTTGTTTATAATTATAATGCAGATGTTTCACCTGCCACAGACAGGGCAGCTCCCTGTACTTGTCTATGAATAGGGGGAGGTCATTGAAGCCATCCATTTTCTCTGCAAGACACAACACAAGACAAAACCTAATGTCAGGCTAAACTCTCCTAATCTTGTCCCAATATAGGCCTCAATCTAGAGGCAGTATAGGCCACTAATGCACCAAGTTAAACGTGTACCTTCGTTAGAACAATCGGCACTTCCGATACTCTTTCCTCCGCTCACAGATCGTACGTACGACGCACGCGTGTTACGCTTTATATACACTGCGCATGCATGAAACTCCGCCCGTCCCTGATGTTCTTTCTAGTCTATTCCTCGCCTCTTGTCTTTCGGCCCAGTGGGAGAGCACATGGTGGAGAAAGAGCAAGTGCATGCAGACAGCAGCAACGACGAAAGCCCGGAGCTACGAACAACCTGATCCCAGAGGAGATTTAAGGCCTCAAATATGTCCTTTATAGAGATGGTGGAGATGGTGGACATCTTGAATAGGGCCGACTATGACGGGAAGCATGGACCTTACCCAAACCCAAATGTCAGAAAGGCCAAGATCATGGCTAAAGTTGTGAGAAGTCTGCACAGGAATGTTGGGGTACGACGATCCAAGGATCAATTGAGGAAACGCTGGTCAGACCTGAAATTGAGGGAGCAGGATCAGTACAGAAAGATCAAGAGAGTTCTTCAAAAAAGTAAGTAGTTGTCGTGTGTTCCTATTATTATTATTACTTGCATGCTGCTTCATGTGCTTTTCTTTAGTGTTGTACAGTTTAAAATGGCAACTTTCATGTTTGTGGGCACAGTAATCGTTCATAGTAAACATCGTTCGTTCGCCCACTAATACAATGTTTTTGTCAGATACAGGTTAACTACATTTGTTCAGGCCTATTTGTATTAAAAGAAGTTTATGACATTGTTGTTTAGATGGGTTTGTACTAGAATGAAATGCAAACTTGATTCAGTGTAAGGAGAGGACACTCAGCAGCTGTTTACACATCTGGATGCAGGAGCACTAGTGTGGGACACCAGAACAAACTTTTTAGGGTGTCCTACACAGGTGCTCCAGTGGATACTAGGGGTGTCTCCATGTGTGAAAATTGTACAAAAAAGGGAAGTATTCCAGCTTTATAAAAGGAAAGAAATAATGTCTTCAGCTTGGAACTCTGCCAAAAAAGACAACTGTACGACACTTCCAAGCAATGTTTCATATTACTATTTCTGGCCTCAAATATCTGTGTGCAAAGTATACTTTTTCTTTATTCACATAGGGGAGAAAAGACTTGGGACATCTGAGGACACCAGGGACCCCCCACCTCCGAAAGAAAAGCAAATCCCCCCACCAAAACCGGAAGATGTGGAGGAAGGAGAGGTTTATGAAGTGGGCGAAATAGTGACCACAACAGATGAGTGTCTGAGACCACAGCTTCAGGTAATAGATGGATGCCTACATATTTATAATACATGGTGTGTTTTTTAATTTTAGGTGATGTGGATGTTGTGGAAGAAGATTCGCATTTCACAAGTGCAAGTGCACACGTCCTCATCGGTGAGATCATGGTGTGCAATCGTGATTTACAGAAGATCAAGGAAGATATCAATGATGTGGAAAAAAGACTCAAAAACATCATTGATGTTTTAGGCAGAATCTAAAAAAACCCCAAATTCTTCTAGTTTGTTTGTATTTTTAGTATTTTCACACATTTTAAATATTTTTTAGAAAGCCAAATTTTGAAGATGCACACAGTGTGTCAACATGTGCTATCTACCATCACAGGATATCAAGGTACGCGTTTAGGGGGTGCAACCCCTTCGTCGCAACTAAAGTAGATGAGAGGAAGGGGTTGCAGGGGGGAGGGAAATCCCCGTTTTGACTCTCAATTTGTGTGCATCTTCAAAATTTGGCTTTCACAGGGGTGACATCACCCCATCTGATGAAGGCAACATCAACACAGTTTGGACATACTAATGTCTGATATTGCCTTCACTTTGTCAAAGTTTAACTTTGTAAGTTCCTGAATTGTGTATTGTTTTATGGTTTTAATCATGCCATTTTCGTGACTCACCAAAATTCATTCATGGTGCTGAAAATGATGTATATTTTTAACAGTAAGGGCTCTTTCACACGAGGGATCCGTATGTCCGTTTTTCATCCTTCCGTTTTCGGATGAAAAACGGACATACATGTATCCCTATGGAGCGTCGGATGTCAGCGGTGACATGTCCGCTGACATCCGACCCGCTCCGATCCGAAAAGTGTAACGGAGGAAAAACCTACTTTTCCATCCGTTTTCGGATCGGATCGGGTGACGACGGACACTACGGCCTGTCATCATCCGATCCCCCCATAGGGGAGAGCGGCGCTCTGACAGGTCCGTCGCTGCACAGTGTGCAGCGATGGACCTGTCATCTTCCTGCTCAGCGGGGATCGGCGGAGCTATCCCCGCTGAGCAAGCGGATGTTCACGGGGCGGATCATCACTGATCCGCCCCGTGAGAAAGAGCCCTAATTCATTACATACATTAACAACAAAAACAAGGTGTGTGTGTAGCAGACCCACAACATAATAATAGTTCGCTGAAGAAGAGATTGTCACCTCATGTATCAAATAAATTACGTTTGCACTATTGAAGAAAACGGCCCAAAAAAAAAAGCCCATTGGAGGACCTAGGAGATGGTTAAAAGAAACACAAGCAGTAAATCAAAGGAAATCTTACCATATATACTCGAGTATAAGTCGTTCCGAGTATAAGTCGAGACCCTAATTTACCACAAAAAAATGGGAAAAACTTATTAACCCGAGTTTAAGACGAGGGTGAGAAATGCACAGATACTGTAAGTGGAAAAGAGGGTCAACAATGCCCATTTGCAGCATCACTGTGCCCATTTGCATGCCTCACTGTGCCCATTCGCAGCCATAGGTCCCCTGAACTTCAAAGGGTTCCTAGATGCCCCCTAGCTGCAGCCAAAATTTGGGGTCTCTGAACCCAAAGGGTCCCGAAATGACATTGCTGCAGATGGACACAGTTGACAGAATTTGGGGCCCCGTATCTCGGGGTTACTTAGTGCTAAGAACCCCAAATTTGGTGTGCAAACCCAGTGGAACTAGCACCATAGCATTTCCAAAGCTGGGGTTTCTAGCACCAAGTGGCCCCGAGATACTGGGCCCCAAATATCGGTTCAGAAAATGTCAAGCACTTTTCTGCAGCAGAGAATGACATTTTCCGAACCGGATTTGGGAGCTCGTATCTCAGGGCCACTTAGGGCTAGGAACCCCAGCTTTGAATATGTTATGGTACCAGTTTCACTGGGTTTGCCCACCAAGTTTGGGGTTCCTAGCACCAAGTGGCCCTGAGATACGGGGCCCCAAAGTCAGTTCAGAAAATGAAATTTTTTGCTGCAGAAAAGTGTTTGACTCCAATATAAGTCGAGGGGGGCACTTTCAGAACAAAAAAATGTGCTGAAAAACTCGACTTATACTCGAGTATATACGGTATTTCAGTTTAACTAAAAAAAAAAATATTTTAAAATGTTTATTAAACATTTTCGGGCATATCAATGGCCCCCCCCCATACCCGCAAAGTACTCCATATATTTGATACAGACCTCGCGGGCACTTTGGGGGGGCAAGCCAGGACGGCCAGCATCAAGCGCCGTCAGGGTTTGTTCATTAAGTCTGGCCTCAGGCCCAACTGAGGCAACATAGTTCATTGAATTTCACCTTAAAAAGTTGTGGAGAATGCAGCATGAAAGGATTATATGGTTAAGTTTATATTCTGCCATGTTGATTGCCGTAAAGGAATAGGCGGAACCGGCTGGCCAATATCCCAAAAGCATTCTCAACAACTCTTCTGGCTCTGGCCAGCCGGTAGTTAAAAACCCTCTGGTCCGGGGTGAGGGTCCTCATTGGGAATGGCCGCATCAGGTTATCACCCAGCCCAAATGCTTCATCAGTGACAAAGACAAACGGGAGTCCTTCCACGTTCTCTTCAGCAGGTGGCAATCCAAAGCCACCATTCTGGAGCCGTGTGTAAAACTCTGTCTGGGCGATGACTCCACCATCCGACATCCGGCCATTCTTCCCCACGTCCACATAGAGAAACTCATATGTTGCCGACACCACCGCCAACATCACAATACTATTAAACCCATAGTATGACCCCGAGTTGGGGGGTGGCACGATGTGGACGTGTTTCCCATCAATTGCCCCTCCGCAGTTGGGAAAGTCCCACCACTGGGCAAATTGGGAACCACAGTCTGCCATTAGTACTTTTGCACATAACATTGCAAGCAGATTAAACACAAACATTCTTTGCCAACATCAGTATAACATTTATTTTAACCACTTCAATACCAGGCACTTAGACACCTTCCTGCCCAGGCCAATTTTCAGCTTTCAGCGCTGTCACAATTTGAATGGCAATTGCGCGGTCATGCAACACTGTACCCAAACACATTTTTTATAATTTTGTTCCCACAAATAGAGCTTTCTTTTGGTGGTATTTGATCACCTCTGTGGTTTTTATTTTTTGCGCAACAAATAAAAAAAGACCGAAAAATTAGGAAAAAAAAACAAGTTTTTCTTTGTTTCTGTTAAAAATTTTTTGTAAATAAGTACGTTTTCTTCTTCAATGATGGGCACTGATATGGCTGCACTGATGGGCACTGATACGGCGGAACTGATGGGCACCGATGAGGTGGCACCAATGAGGTGGCACTGATGAGGTGGCACTGACAGGCACTGATGATGGGCACTGATAGGCGGCCCTGATGGGCACTGATAGGTGGCACTGATGGACACTGATAGGTGGCACTGGTATGCGGCACTGATGGGCACTCATAGGCAGCACTGATGGGCACTCGTAGGTAGGGCTGGGGAAAAAATCGATTTGAATCTTGAATCGAGTTGAGAGGTCAAATCGATTAAAATTTTCAGCAAATCGATTTTTTTTTCACCAGGACCAGCGCTGACACCACGCCGGTCCTGAGGAGCTGCGGGCAGGAGTTTTTAGGCGAGGAAGCGGCTTCGGCCTAGTCCGCGAGGCCAGACGCCGCAGACTAGGCCAAAGCCGCGGCCTTGCCTATAAAAGCCTGCCCTCAACTCCTCAGGACCGGTGCGGTGTCCATCAAAAAAAAAAAAACTCGATTTGAATCATGAATCGAGTTTTTTTTTTTTAAATCGCAGATTTTTTTTTTTTTGGAGAAAATCGCCCAGCTCTACTCGTAGGTGGCATTGATGGGTACTTATGGGTGGCACTGATGGGTACTTATGGGTGGCACTGATGGGTGGCATGGATGGGCACTGATGGGCACTGATAGGTGGGCACTGATGGGCACTGACAGGTGGCACGGATGGACACTGATGACACTGATTGGTGGCACTGATGACACTAATGGGTGGCATTGCTGGGCATCACTGAAATATAATGGTGCTAATCAGTGCCCATTTGTGGGCACTGATTGGCACAGATTAGGCACAGACTGGGCACATTGGGCACATGTGGTTGGCCATGGGGTACATACCTGGCTATCCATATGTTGCCCCCTTCCCTGGTGGTCCTGGCGGCTTCCCTGGTGGTCTAGTGTGGGCATTCGAGGGGGGGGGGCTGTGCTGATAAACAACAATCAGCACAGACCCCCTCTGTCAGGAGAGCCGCCGAACGGCTCTCCTCTACTTGCATCTGTCAGACGCGAGTGAGGAAAAGCCGATCAACGGCTTTTCCTATTGACATCGTGATCAGTCGTGATTGGACACGGTTGATCACGTGGTAAAGAGCCTCCGCGGGAGGCTCTTTACCAAGATCGGTGGAGCGCTGTGTCAGATTGACACACCGCTCCACCTATCGCCACGATGCCCGGCTGTCAATCTGCTATAAGTGGGCGGGAAGTGGTTAAGGAGCATTTAAAGACAAAAATATAAGTTCTACTTATCAGATTCCTCACCCCCTCTGATGGCCCAATGTAAAAAATTGAGGGGGGGTATGTTTTGGACAGGTAACCCTCTCCACTTCATTGAGAGCTGAATGCATAAATAATGTGTGTTACTTTGGCCAGCCCCTCCTTACTTACACTATTGGCAGCCCACTGGACAGGTAAGAAGTGTCATAATCCAAAAATATAAATACACACTGTAGAAATTGAAGCACTTTTTTACATTTTGCAATTACCTATCAAGATAATAGGAGAATAAAACTTTAAACAGTACCATTTTAAAGTATTATGGCAGGCCCTTTCACTACATGCTTTGGGGAATCCATACAGAAACCTGACCACAAAAGAGGTAGGTATAGTGTGTATGGGTTTGGTAAAGTCAGCAGATAGAGGATTGGTATTGGTTGACTTAGCGGTGGGGGGGACGGAGGGTTCCAAGTGATTTTGGGACCCCCAAAAAAAGCCTCTGGCACCCTGCATGAATTTAAGCACACAAATAACATTTGTACACATTTTAGGGGGTATTTAGGGTAAAGCACTACTATGGAGCTGACAAAATACATTGTTAAGTCAGTAGGCTAGGTGTGTATGGGCCCAGGATAGCATGCTGGGGAGGTTAGTGAAGGCAAATATGCTTGGAGGACAAAAAAGGAAGTTTAAAAAATTCAAGCATGCATGATAACAAAAGGGACATTCACAGCATATTACAATCATGGTAATTAGGGAATGATGAAAGAAATACAATACATTAGCAAACATTAAAGACATAGAATGTGATGTTAAAGGAGAAAACTTACCCTAATATAGTCCTTTTGCAGGACCTGAATGATGGCAGAACAGGTCTCTGGAATAATGATCCCCAGAGCCTGGGGGGAGATGCCTGTCAAGAACTTGATGCCCTGCAGACTTCTCCCTGTCGCCAAGTACCGCAACGTGGCGACTAGCCTCTGTTCGGGAGTAATGGCTTGCCGCATGCAGGTGTTCTGCCTGCTAATATAAGGGGACAGCAAAGCCAACAAACGGTGAAAAATGGGGTCCGTCATCTGGAGATAATTCCTGAAATCATCAGGATTATTCTCACAGATCTTCCGCAACAAAGGCATATGAGATAATTGGTCACGCTGGAGTAACCAATTCTTCGTCCATGAACTCCACCCCACCCTGGTCATGGACTGGACTTGGGTCAAAGTAAGAACCCCAACACCAAGCCCAGCACGAACTCTACGATGAGTACATACCCGCAACATGGCTTCAAAACGGTTGGCTGGTCAGTACGAACTAACAGAACACACTGAAAATCAGAAAGGCCTGAGAAGAGCGATCTAAAAATCAGAAACGAGTGGACAAGAACGCACTGTAGATCAAATACGTACTATAAAATACACACTGAAAAACAAATGTGAACTGACTACACGCACTGAAAACCAGATACGAACCCACAAGCACAAACTGAAGAGCAGTAACGATCGTAAAGCACGAGGCTGAAAAGCATAAATCATCTCTCACCAAACTTCTACCAGCACGAGATTAGCAGAAGGAGCCCAATGGTGGCGCACTTGGTATTGAACTTCCCTTTTCTAGTGCCTTCACACGTGTTGTACGTCACCGCGTTTTTGATGTTCGGAATTTCCGACAAAAGATTTGTGTGACCGTATGTATGCAAGTTTGAGCCAACATCCGTTGGAAAAAAAACATGGATTTTGTTCTCAAAATGTGCGATCGTGTGTATGCGGTGTTGGTAGAAGTTTGGTGAGAGACGATTTGTGCTTTTCAGCCTCGTGCTTTACGATCGTTACTGCTCTTCAGTTTGTGCTTGTGGGTTCGTATCTGGTTTTCAGTGCGTGTAGTCAGTTCACATTTGTTTTTCAGTGTGTATTTTATAGTGTCTACAACACTCTTTACAACTCTGTCATGCCTCTACATAACAAATGTTGATGCAGGCCACAGATTCACCTGTTTGAAAGAGGATCCAGATTATCTCTGCCCTCCCAGGTCTCCTCCTTTCTATGTGAGTATATACTGCTGTCAGGAAACAGTCCAATACTTTGATTTTTTTTTGTTTTATTGAAGAGAATAAACTTGGTTGGGGGTAGGGGTATTATGGGATGTCCACTTGACTTGCAAAACTTCTTCAGGGACACTTAACTATACACAGTCTCTATGTACAATCTCTATATAGACTCCTCTTCTGCCTCCTGCACAATCTTGCTTGCAGAACAAAATCACAGACCCAGCTGGAACACTGTTTGGATGGGATCTGACAGGGCACTCTGTCAGCTCCAGCAATTGCCCATTA
This sequence comes from Lithobates septentrionalis, assembly GCA_037952835.1. NCBI lineage: Eukaryota > Metazoa > Chordata > Amphibia > Anura > Ranidae > Lithobates > Lithobates septentrionalis. The sequence continues at coordinate 344,863 of JBBDGP010001633.1, read as the reverse complement.
CAGACAGGGACATTGGGCCTCTTTTTGGTGTGTAGAAAAAGTCCCAGTGTCCAGATATTTTCCTGTGGACACTGATCCCAGCACCACCTCTTCAGGTACTGCCAGCCCACCTGGCTGCAGCTGCCACTTTCACTAGCCCTCCTGGCTAATCTTGCCACAGTCATCCAAGACTGTCACACTCACCAGCCACCCGGCTATCGTCTCCCTTGAGATCTCCTGGGCATGCTCACTGGCTCCCGCTGTCCTTAAACCCGCCCCCATGCATCCAGGAATGATTCCTCCATGTGTTGTAGCGGGTCCCTCCAGCACCCGAGCCCCAGACCCAAGGTCACCCCCCAGACTAGGGGACTACCCTCAAGGGCCTCCAACAGCCTCCTTAGCACTCCATCTCCAGCCTGCATCTGAACTCTCCTTCCCCTGCTGGGCTGACTCTGAGTATTTATGAGGTGGCCTGCCTCCTGTCAACCTATCTATTGGGGATTGGTCAGGGCCCTCATAAATACTCCAAGCAGCTTCTCCTAACCTCCCTCCCGATCTTCTGGAAGTTTCTGTAAAGTTCCAGCAAGTAGGGGGAGGTAACAGAGGTGCTGCCTGGTGAGTCATCCCAGCCTTCCTGAGTCACTCACCCTGACCCAGATTCAAACACAGGCTTGGCTGGCAGCCAAGCCAAACATTTTACCTGCACTAACAAAAAAAAATTATCACCACCTAATCTAACACACTAGAGGGTGCTACAAATATAAACTTAGGTTCACACATACTGTATGCAGTGCAGGAAACGCAATGATCCCTGCATGTTTTCCAAACTGCATTGCAATTGCACTGTCTTTGGGATCTGCTGCGGGTGTCAATACAAAATTAACAATACCCCAAATGCACTGCTAATGCAGTGCAGTTTACCAGCATCTGATCGCATGACACAAAACGACCATGCAATCCAGTTGTGGTGTGGCTCCAAAAAAGGCGCCTGTACTTCTTTGGTGTGATGCGGTGCAATTTGAGCCCATTCACATGGTATTCACATGTGTGTTATGGTATCCCTACCAGCAGCCTATACTCACCTTTGCTCTCTGACCACACTTGTCTACCAGTACTACTGGATGTGGGGAGCATGTGCTTAGTTTTGGGCAATCAAACACCCAGGACTGTCACATTGGGGTGAGTCCTCAGCTCTGTGTAAGCTCCAGGTCATGACCTTGATCTTACATAATGCTTCCTCTCTTTGCTTCCTGAGGCTGAGTTGCCTTTGTCACTAGCCTATTTATTGATGTCATGCTTTTTTACACATATAGATGCAGCAACCATTCTCATATATTTTATACTATGATTAGTAGTTCTACCTGTTTATTGCTTGTGTAGCAAGGTCCCAGGCCTCCTTTGGTCTAATGAGGACCTCCAGGGCCAGAGATAGCTGACATCCTTCTGTAGATGGTGGGTTGCATGGCATAGTGGGTGTAATGCAAGGTAGATTGATTGGGCTCCAGACACTTCTTAAATGCAAAATAGATTTTATTTCTCTTAACAGAACTTTGGGAGAGAGGGTTAGGGCCAGGGCACCCTTAGGTAGTTGCAAGATTAATTGGCAGACTCAGAGACTTCAACAGGAGGACAGCCATGCAGGGAAAGGCACCCAGCAAGACGCCACATCTGCATGTGTAAGAATGCTGTCTCCTATGGCAACAGTCTTTAACAGTTCCAAACACAAATTGTAACAGTTCCTTCACTTCCACTACAATCACTTCTTGTAGTTTTTCAGCCCACTGAGCTCCCAGTCTCTCACTAGACTAGATGATTCACAGCCACTGAATCCCTTGAGCTCCTCCAATCTTCACAGTAGTATCTTCTTCAAGCGCTACCCCCACCTCTCTGTTGGGTCCCTAGCTTGGCACTCAAGATACTTCTCAAGCTTCACCCCACTGGCCTGCTCAGTCCCTGGCTTGACACACAAGGCTGCTCTGCAAGCATCACCTCTACTTTCTGGGTTCCTGGCTTGATACCCAATGATATTTCCCGATTCTTCACCATCCCTGGTTGGTGAGAATACTGCTCCGGTACTTGCTTCAGTTACTCACTATGGTCCCTGGTAATAAGGGGGACAGTCCCTTACTGGCGACAGCTTCCCCTCTACCTCCGACCATGAAAGGTTCTCCGGCTGGCAGAACCGTCACTTCTGGTTGGACTGGAAGCCGCAATCCCAACCCTGTGCTGCTCTCTTGCTTCTGGATAGGCCCTCAGACAGCGTAGCAGCCAAATGTGTCTGGGATAGGCCCAAACTCTGGCCTAGCAGCCCGGGCAATACAACACATGTCCACCCAGACAGCCGTCCAGGTGGCACAGAACAACGATCACCTGACTCCACCCAAATATATAGGTTCTTCCAGCAGGCCAAGGGATTTAAGAAAACCCCTGCCCATTGGCTGGGACACCCCATATACCCATAATTTGACCTTGCATTGCCCTTCTCATATCTAATGCCACCAAGAAACCCGGCCACCTAGCGGCAAAAGAGAGAAGTGTAGCAATTACAGACTGTCAGGGCTGGGCTCAGCCCTTCCTTCTCTAAGCTCACCGCTCAGCTAATTGCCAGCTCCTATCTCTCCACAGTGACTCACCTGTTGTTGATATCCTGCTCGTCAGTCCTGCCTACTTAAGCCGTCCAGTCCAGATGATCTCTGCCTTGGCCTTGGCCACATGTCTAGAGATGACCTCCTGTGTTCCTGTTAAAGACTTGCTGGGTTGACATTCCTTTTGGCTCCAGATCCTCCTTGCTTTTCTACTACGCTCCTCTCTGGCTCCCTGACATTTTTGCTTGTCTGACTATCCGTTCTGGTTCCTGAACTCTGGCTATGTTTTGACTATGTTTACTCTGTTTAACTTTTTTATTATTATTAAACAAGTGTGATTTAACTGTAACTTCTGTCTCAGTCTGATTCATGGTTTCTGACAGTAGGCAAAGGCCATGAATGCAGAAGATGCAGTCAATCCACTTGTTGGTAATATTTTTTCCAGATTGGATGAGCAGGATTACCGCATGTATCAGTTTGCCATAGCGTTACAAACGCTCCTGAGTCGCACGGCTCACCTAGAATCTCCCACTGTGGCTGCTCTGGTACAACCTGTGTTGCAGGCCGTCCCCGCTGCTGTTCCAGTCTCTGTGCAGGCACCCGCCTCAAGTATTACCTCTATAAGAGGTATGTCTGGTTCCGCTCCGCTTTCCCATCGATTTGGGGGTGATCCAGTCCAATACAGAGGGTTTTTCAACCAGGTTGAGATATACTTTGAGATGCTGCCCCAGGCGTTTCCCACGGACAGAAGCAAAGTAGGTTTCGTGATATCTTTGCTTTCTAAAAGAGCCTTGGCCTGGGCAAACCCTCTGTGGGGGACACAAAAACCTGTTATCTTGAGTTACCCTGAGTTTGTGGAGTACGAGAACTGTTGCCGACTACGCCATTGAATTCCGAACTCTGGCAGCAGAGGTTGCTCGGATACCATTGAGGATAGGATAGCAGCCCAAGATATACCTACTGAACTGGAGAAGTTGATCAAGTTTGCCATCCTCATTGACTCCAGACTCAGAGAAAGCCTTCATTTTAAGAAACGCTTGCGGAAGCCTTGCCTCCTTATACCGAGTCGGTCTGTGAGGATGAACCCATGCACTTGGGCTTCACGTGTCTCTCTGCTGATGAGAGACACGTGAAGGACCCTTAGGAGGAGGGGGAGATTGTGCCTTTATTGTGGCCAGGCAGGTCACTTTTTGAAGTCTTGTCCTACCCGTCCAGGAAATGCTCGAACCTTGAGGCCCTGTCACAGACAGACCTTAGGTGGCCTTGTTTCGTCCCCAGCTATCCAGAAGGATAAGCCCCTGGTTTCGGTTACCCTTTCTTGGGCTGAGTCGTCCGTCGAGATACAGGCTCTAATCGACTCTGGGGCTGCAGGCCTGTTCATTGATGCTGCCTTTGTATCGAAGCACTCAATGCTACTGCAGCTGCGTGACACTCCACTTGCCATTGAGGCTCTTGACGGGAGACCTCTACAGCCTGCCCATGTGACTCATGAGACTGTTCTGTTGTCCATAGCCGTAGGGGCTCTTCACCATGAGATAATCCAATTCCAAATTATTTCCTCACCTAAGTTTCCGCTGGTTATTGGTTATCCTTGGTTACAGAGGCATAACCCCTCTTTTGATTGGCTCCGTGCTGATGTTCTCTCCTGGTCGCCACAATGCAGTAAGACATGCTTCCAGAAGGTAGCCAAGGTCCTGTGCACCTCTTCACTCTCCTCCTCTCAGAAACAATGAATCAGACTGAGACAGAAGTACAGTTAAATCACACTTGTTTAATGATAATAAAAAAAAGGTAAACAGAGTAAACATAGTCAAAACATAGCCAGAATTCAGGAACTGTAAAGGATAGTCAGACAAACCAAAACGTCAGGGAGCCAGAGAAGAGCGTAGTAGAACAGCAAGCAGGATCTGGAGACATAAGAAATGTCAGCCAAGCAAGTCTTTAACAGGAACACAGGAGAGCGTCTCTAGAGATGTGACCAAGGCGAAGGCAGAGATCATCTGGACTGGACGGTTTAAGTAGGCAGGACTGACGAGCAGGATATCATCAATAGGTGAGTCACTGTGGAGAGATAAGAGCTGGCAAATAGCTGACAGCTGAGTGGCCAGCTTTGAGAAGGAAGGGTTGAGACCAGCCCTGACACCTCCCAGTCGGAGGAGTACCGCGATTTTAGCGATGTCTTTGACAAAGGTCAAGCTGGTAATTTGCCTCCACACTGGTTGTATGATTGCACAATTGACCTTCAACCTGGTGCCATACCCCCTCGTGTCCAGGTTTACCCTTTGTCGGTCTTGGAGGATAAGGCCATGAAAAAGTACAGTGGGGACGGAAAGTATTCAGACCCCCCTTAAATTTTTCACTCTTTGTTATATTGCAGCCATTTGCTAAAATCATTTAAGTTCATATTTTTTCCTCATTAATGTACACACAGTACCCCATATTGACAGAAAAACACAGAATTGTTGACATTTTTGCAGATTTATTAAAAAAGAAAAACTGAAATATCACATGGTCCTAATTATTCAGACCCGTTGCTCAGTATTTAGTAGAAGCACTCTTTTGATCTAATACAGCCATGAGTCATTTTGGGAAAGATGCAACAAGTTTTTCACACCTGGGTTTGGGGATCCTCTGCCATGCCTCTTTGCAGATCCTCTCCAGGTCTGTCAGGTTGGATGGTAAACGTTGATGGACAGCCATTTTTAGGTCTCTCCAGAGATGCTCAATTGGGTTTAAGTCAGGGTTCTGGCTGGGCCATTCAAGAACAGTCATGGAGTTGTTGTGAAGCCACTCCTTCGTTATTTTAGCTGTGTGCTTAGGGTCATTGTCTTGTTGAAAGGTAAACCTTCAGCCCAGTCTGAGGACCTGAGCACTCTGGAGAAGGTTTTCGTCCAGGATATCCCTGTACTTGGCCGCATTCATATTTCCCTCGATTGCAACCAGTCGTCCTGTCCCTGCAGATGGAAAACACCCCCACAACATGATGCTGCCACCACCATGCTTCACTGTTGGGACTGTATTGGACAGGTGATGAGCAGTGCCTGGTTTTCTCCACACATACCGTTTAGAATTAAGGCCAAAAAGCTCTATCTTGGTCTCATCAGATCAGAGAATCTTTTTTCTCACAATCTTGGAGTCCTTCAGGTGATTTTTAGCAAACTCCATACAGGCTTTCATGTGTCTTGCACTGAGGAGAGGCTTCCGTCGGGCCACTCTGCCATAAAGCCCCGACTGGTGGAGGGCTGCAGTGATGGTTGACTTTCTACAACTTTCTCCCATCTCCCGACTGCATCTCTGGAGCTCAGCCACAGTGATCTTTGGGTTCTTCTTTACCTCTCTCACCAAGGATCTTCTCCCCCGATAGCTCAGTTTGGTCGGACGGACAGCTCTAGGAAGGGTTCTGGTCATCCCAAACGTCTTCCATTTAAGGATTTTGGAGGCCACTGTACTCTTATGAACCTTAAGTGCAGCAGAAATTTTTTTGTTTTCTTGGCCAGATCTGTGCCTTGCCACAATTCTGTTTCTGAGCTCTTCAGGCAGTTCCTTTGACCTCATGATGCTCATTTGCTCTGATATGCACTGGGAGTTGTAAGGTTATATAGATAGGTGTGTGGCTTTCCTAATCATGTCCAATCAGTATAATCAAACACAGCTGGACTCAAATGAAGGTGTAGAACCATCTCAAGGATGATCAGAAGAAATGGACAGCACCTGAGTTGAATATATGAGTGTCACAGCAAAGGGTCTGAATACTTAGGACCATGTGATATTTCAGTTTTTCTTTTTTAACCACTTCAATACCCAGCCATTGTCATATGATGTCCGCAGATGGGATCTCCCCATCCTGGGTGGGCGTCATATGACAGCCTCGGCTTTCCGTCGCTACTGCGGTCCCCCGGGGGCCCGCAGAGTGGCGATCGGGGATCCGGCGTGTCCTTCGAGACACCGCCGTTCCCTGATGAGGGTAATGAGCGGGTGGCGGAGTCTAAAAAGCATCGTATCCAATCACAGCCGGTCACTATGCAGAGTGGTGTGCATGCCACTCGTGCACGTCCCTGGGGGCGCGCAACGTGGCGATCGGGGTTGAGGCTTGTCCTCAGCAGGTCACAAATGTAAACAAACTGTAGTGTAACGACTGTTGCTGAGCTCATCTCCTCACACACCGATCCAGTGTGAGGAGGAGAGCGAGCTAACAGTGAGTTACACTTTTACTGTGATTTTACTGTGCCCAGATTGCCCCCCCAAAAAAGAGTACCTGTCATCAGTACCCATTAGAGTACTTGTCATCAGTACCCATCAGAGTACCTGCCATCAGTACCCATCAGAGTACTTGTCATCAGTACCCATCAGAGTACTTGTCATCAGTACCCATCAGAGTACCTGCCATCAGTACCCGTCAGAGTACCTGTCATCAGTACCTGCCATCAGTACCCGTCAGAGTACCTGCCATCAGTACCCGTCAGAGTACCTGTCATCAGTACCTGCCATCAGTACCTGTCAGAGTACCTGTCATCAGTACCTGCCATCAGTACCCATCAGAGTACCTGCCATCAGTACCCGTCAGAGTACCTGCCATCAGTACCTGTTAGAGTACCTGTCATCAGTACCTGCCATCAGTACCCGTCAGAGTACCTGTCTTCAGTACCCGTCAGAGTACCTGTCAGTACCTGCCATCAGTACCCATCAGAGTACTTGCCATCAGTACCTGCCATCAGTACCCATCAGAGTACCTGCCATCAGTACCTGTCTGAGCTCATCAGAGTACCTGTCCATCCATCCCATCAGAGTACCTGTCATCCCATCTGAGTACCTGTCCCGTGAGCCCATCAGAGTACCTGTTCCGTGAGCCCATCAGAGTACTTGTCCCATGAGCCCATCAGAGTACCTGCCTGCAACCAATTACTACCAAGGTGCAGCCCATTAGTCCCTGCCATTCAGCCCATTAGTCCCTGACGTGCAGCCCATCAGTGTCACCCGTCATACAGCCATGTCCAGAAAGGTATACCGCCAGAAGAGGCATACCAAATACTGAGTCTGACCAATGAGAGAAACGGGGAGCTCTCACCACCCAGTTACAGTTCTGATTCCGATTCTGGTTCAGAATATGAACCCGTTGAAAGCAACACATCAGGATTTGAATCAGAGGAGGAAGCAGTTCGTCCAAAAAGACGATGGTCTGAACACCAGGCAGCTACCAGCAGTGCCAACGGCACTAGACCCCAGGAGGAGAGGCCCAGTACAAGCTCTGCTAGACCCCAGAATGAAAGTCCCAGAATTGCACGCCAAAGAATTAGGGCCCAAACCCAGCTACCAGATGCCTTGGCAAACCCATTGTGGCTGCCTTCTAACACAGGGTGAGACACGATCCCCCCTTTCACAGCACAGCTAGGTTTGCAGGTCCACACTGAAGGTTTTTCCCAAATTGATTTTTTAAATTTATTTTTTCCCTGTCGAATTAGTTCAAGGCATCGTGGACCAAACCAATCTTATTGCCCAACAATTTATTGAAAACAACCCCAGCTCAAGCCATGCCCGTCCTTTTGAATGGAGACCCCTAACAGTGGGGGAGCTTAAATTGTTTTTAGGCCTAACGCTCAATATGGGGCTTACAAAAAAAAATGAAGTGCATAAATATTGGTCGGCCAACCCTATCCACCACATGCCAATTTTTTCCTCTGTTATGTCCAGGTCCCGATATGAAATTATAATGCGCTTTTTGCATTTCAGCGATAACTCACAGTGCCCCCCTTGAAATACCCTAAACTTTGATAAATTATATAAAATTCGCCCCCTAACTGATTTTTTTTTTCCAAGAGATTTACCAAATTTTTTATATCCCTGACAAGAACATTTCTGTGGACAAATCCCTGGTCCATTTCATAGGCCGGCTGGGAATCAAGCAATATATCCCCAGTAAGAGGGCGAGGTACGGCTTGAAGCTCAACAAGCTCTGTGAAAGCTCCACCGGATATGTGCACTCATTCCGCGTGTATGAAGGCAGAGACTCCCAGCTCCAGCCCCCTGAGTGTCCATCGTACATGGGAATAAGCGGGAAAATTGTTTGGGAGTTGGCATTCCCACTCCTCCAAAAGGGGTATCCCATATACATGAACAACTACTATACTAGTTTGCCCCCTTTCCGCCACCTATACCTAAAAAAAACTTTGGCCTGGGGTACAGCAAGGAAAAACAGAAAGGGCTTCCCACAGAGTCTAGTCACCACAAGGCTACAAAGGGGGGAATCGGCAAGCTTGAGGAACTAGGAAGTGTTGGCTGTGAAGTGGAGGTATAGGAAAGATGTGTAGATCATGTCCACCATCCATGATGACACCTCGGTGGAACTTCGCAGAAGACGCGGTCCCGTTCAAAAGCCTTCCTGTATCCTTGAGTACAATCAATTTATGGGGGGGGGTGGATTTAAATGATCAAATGTTGCAGCCCTATCTTTCAACCCGAAAATCCCTCTTCTGATACAAAAAAGTTGCAATTTACTTTTTTCATTTGGCCATGTATAATTCTTTCATAATCTACCAAAAATTTACGGAAACACCCACCACCTTCAGAAAGTTTATTGAAGGCATTGTCACTGCCCTGATCTATCAGAAAGTATCCCCCCCAGAAAGCATTTGCTCCGATTGTGTCAGCAGACTACATGAGCGTCATTTTCCTGACCATATTCCACCATCAGGATCCAGAAGACGACACCAAAAAAAATGTTGAGTGTGCACCAAATGAGGAGTTAGGAAAGACACCAGTTTTCATTGTCCCCAATGCCCCTCCCAACATGGCCTTTGCATCGGAGAATGCTTCAAACACTATCACACGCTTGTAAATTATTAGCCCATATTTCTGATAGACTGCCATTTCCCTTTAAATTTCTGTCCTGAAGATTTCCCTGGTGCCTCAACCAACCATATCATTGTCTTCCATGTGAACTGACCCTGGCCTGTTTCTCGACTATGCCTCTGCCCGCCATCTGCATTGTTTATCCGCCATGTTTCTGCCTTTCACGTGAACTGACCCTGGACTGCATCGACTATGCCTCTGCCTACTGTCTATTTCTGCCTTTTACCTGCACTGACCTCGGCCTGTTGACCATGTTTTTGCCTGCCCCTTGCACTGATCTTTCACCCTGCTACACAGGGGTCTCACATATGTGAGGGGCTCCAGAATAGTGTTCTAAGTTGAGAAACCCAGTTTTTGGTTTTCTGTGTTCCCAGAACAGGGTCTGGTTGTCCGGAGGATTCAATTTGGGTGAGAGAAGCCTCTACCCCTGTCCCCATTCTTTCCTGACCGATGCTCTAAGCTTGATGGGTCCTGCCTACTCCCTGGACAAATACTTTGGCTGTACTGACCATATATCTGCCTGCTGCATGTACTAACTATGGAGAGTAGTCCTGCCTGCTGCATGGACAATCCTTTTGCTGCTGCTGACCACATCCCTGCCTGTTATCTGGACCAATGCTTTTGCTGTGCTGACAACATCTCTACCTGTACTGACTATGGACAGTATTCCTGCCTGCTGCCTGTTTTGGTGTCACTGTCCACGTTCCTGCCTGCTGCCTGGACTGATGCTCTCCTCTGGACCACTGCACTACTAAAACCGCAGGTAATCTTTTCTTTACCCTTTCCTCAGCAGAATGTATTTTGGTTTGTAATTGGTATGTACAGTACATGCTATGTGTTAGAAATATGAAGGGCCTTCAACAATGTGATAAGTTGACAGGAATTTATGTGTGTAATTTATGCTCCTAGAAAGCCTGACGGTGCTACTTCAATGTTGGGCCTCTGTATGTGGCCAGGCTGTGTAAAAGTCTCACACATGTGGTATCGCCATACTCGGGAGGAGTAGCAGAATGTTTTTTGGGGTGTCAGTTTTGGTATGTACATGCTATGTGTTGGAAATATCTTATAATTGGACAACTTTGTATAAAAAAAATGCGTTTTCATTTTTTTTTCCACATATTCCAAAAACTTCTGGAAAAAAATGAACGATTCAAAAGACTCATTATGCCTCATAGATTATACGGTGGGGTGTTAGCTTTCCAAAATGGGGTCATTTTGTGGGCGTTTCCATTGACCTGATGCTCCAGGGCCTTCAAAAGTGTGATAGGTTGTAATCAATCATGCTGTGTGAGAGAAATAACTTGTTATTATGACAATTTTGTGTAAAAAATAATAATAATAATAATATTCCCAGGAATTGTGGGAAAAAAATTACAACTTCAAAAACTCACCATGCCTCTTACTAAATACCTTGGAATTTCTGCTTTCCAAAAAGGGGTAATTTGGGGGGTATTTGTACTTTACTGGCTTGTTAGGGTCTCAAGAAGTGAGATAGGCCTTCAGTACATAAGGTGTGATCATTTTTCAATGATTTGCACCATAGCTTTTAGACTCTATAACTTTCACAGAGACCAAATAATATCCACTAATTTGGGTTATTTTTACTAAAGATATGTAACAGTATACATTTTGGCCCAAATTTATGAAACAAAATGACTTATTTGCAAAATTTTACAATAGAAATTAAAAAAAAGTTGTTTTTTTTTCAAAAACTTCTCTCTTTTTTCGCTTATATTGCAAAAAATAAAAAACCCAGTAGTGATTAAATACCACCAAAAGAAAGCTCTGTTTGTGAGAAAAAAATTATACAAATTTTGTTTGGGTACAGTGTAGCATGACTGAGTAATTATCATTCAAATTGTGAGAGCGCTGAAAGCTAAAAATTGGTCTGGGAAGGAAGGGTTTATAAAGGCCCTGTATTGAACTGGTTAATAAATCTGCAAAAATGTTAACAATTCTGTGTTTTTCTGTCAACATGGGGTGCTGTGTGTACATTAATGAGGAAAAAATGAACTTAAATGATTTTAGCAAATGGCTGCAATATAACAAAGAGTGAAAAATGTAAGGGGGTCTGAATACTTTCCGTCCCCGCTGTATGTTGCAGACGCACTTTCTCGAGGTTTCATCCGCAAATCCTCGTCTCCTGCTGGTGCTGGTTTCTTCTTTTGTGAAGAAGAAGAGTGGTGAACTAAGACCTTGTATTGATTATAGGGGTCTCAATCGTTTCATGATTAAGAATGCCTATCCGATTCCGTTGATTACGGAGTTATTTGACCGCCTCAAGGGAGCAACGGTTTTTACGAAGCTTGGTTTGAGAGGGGCATACAATCTCGTGAGGATTAAGGAGGGCGACGAGTGGAAAACTGCGTTTAATACCAGAACAGGCCATTATGAGTATCTCGTAATGCCTTTTGGCCTTTGTAACGCCCCGGCAGTTTTCTAGGAACTTATTAATTATGTCCTCCGAGATTTGTTGCAGTTATGTTTGGTGGCTTATCTTGACGATATCCTCATATTTTCCAAGTCCCTGGAGAGCCACCACACAGAACTTGCCGGAAGTGTTGCAGACTGGGAAGTGCAGGCAGGGTTTCTGGTGAAGAGCTGAAACCAGCAAAGCTGAGAGGATGGACAGCCAGCACAGGTACTCGGAAGCAGCGTGGAGCCAAACAGGAGACAGGAGCGAGGTCATCAGGTAAGCCAGGTTCAGTAACGGGCGGGCAGCGAGGTACCAAGGTATAAACAGGAGCAAGGTCAAACAGGAAGCCAGGATCATGAATCCGTAATCAGAATAATCAGAGTCCAGAAACAGGGTCAGGAAGGCCAGGGTTTCAGCAACAGGAAGTCAAGTCAAACAAACAGGGTTTCAAAATCTCAGGACACAGTTGAAGATCAAGCAGCACCTGTCAGAAATCAGAGCAACCCTTAAATAGGCTGTCAGGTGCCAATTGTGGTCAGATGTGTGTTCCTGCGCAAAGAAATCTGCCGATGCCCGTCAATGGGCGCATGCGCACGTGTGCGTGCTGGGTGCATCCTGACAGTTCTCTTACAACGAGATTGGTGACAGAGAGCTGTTAGCGATCAATTTTGCCCTGAAAGAATGGAGACATCTCCTCGAAGGTACCACTGTGCTGGTTCTCATTCTTACTGACCATAAGAATCTCACATTCTTGTCTGAGGTTAAATGCCGTTCTCCCAGAAGGGCGCGATGGGCTCTTTTCTTGTCTTGTTTCAACTACATTGTCTCATTCTTACCCGGTACTAAGAATGTAAGGGCTGACACTTTGTCACGACAATTTTCCTCCAATTCCAAAGTGGAGTTGGTTCAGGTTCCTGTGATTCCTCCTGATCGTATTCTGGCTACGGTTTGCACCAGTCTCACTTCTCATTTGGGTGACAAAATTCTTGCTGCTCAGGTCCATGCTCCTCTTGAGAAACCTTGTGACTGCTGCTTTGTCCCAGAGAGTCTCTGTACTGCCGTGCTGCAAACTTACCATTCTTCCAAGGCTGCTGGCCACCCTGGGAAGAATCAACTCTTTTGGGCCATTTCCCAACAATTCTGGTGGCCTAGTCTACGTGCTGATGTAACTGCCTTCATAGCTGCCTGTTCCGTGTGTGCTCAGAGTAAGACTCCACGACACCTTCCAGTGGGCCTCCTACAACCGATACCTAATGGAGAAAGGCCCCGGACCCACCTGTCTATGGATTTCATTGTTGAGTTACCCAACTCCCAGGGCAACACAGTTATCCTTAAGGTGGTTGACCGGTTCTTGAAAATGTCCCATTGTATTCCACTTCAGTTCTAAGGAACTGGCTTCCATTTTTGCTTACATGGGCTACCCAAGGTGATTGTCTCGGACAGGGGTAGTCAGTTTGTGTCTCGGTTCTGGCGAGCCTTTTGTGCACAGTTGGGAATTCAGCTTGCTTTCTCCTCTGCGTATCATCCACAGTCTAATGGAGTGCAGAATGAGCCAATCAGTCCTTGGAGCAATTCCTACATTGCTATATTTCTGACCATCATAACAACTGGTCAGACCTCTTACCGTGGGCGGAGTTTGCTCACAATAGTGCCTTGAATTCTGCTTCCCGATTGTCCCCGTTTATGGCGAACTATGGTTTCCAACCTTCCATGTTGCCTGACTCGTTAGTTCTTCAGAGTATTCCTGCATTAGAGGAGCCTCTTCGTGGTTTTTGTTCCACTTGGGCACAAGTCCAGGAGGCCTTGTGACATGCTAATGATAGGTACAGACTCCATGCGGACCGCAGACGCCTGCCTGTGCCTTCCTACCAGGTTGGGGACAGGGTCTGGCTGTCATCTCGCAACCTCCGACTTTGTGTTCCCTCTCTGAACAATTAGCCAAGGCAGCTATGCCTGGCAGGTAAATTTAGGAGCAACCCTGCCTAAACACCAGGGTGCTACATCTGAATAGAGTTTTGTTCTTCCTAGTGGAACTACATGGTTATGATGCAATTTTCTGTCTCTGCGTTCCTGTTTCCAATAAAACAAGGGATCAGCCAAGTGTCCAGCACCATCTTGACTGGCAAGAATCATATCTGCAACAGTTACTAAATATGAAAATGTATGATAAGACTGAAAAAACATACTGGAGATGGTAGCAGGCACATTTCAGTCTGCCTATACTGCAGGGACGTGCCGTGAGGTTAGTGGCTGGTGAGGCACTGGCTAGTATCAGAGCCAGATACACACAGGTTACATATGCCATGATCGTTAGAGCGAGAGCAATAATTCTAGTACTAGACCTCCTCTGTAATGCTGTAATCTGTAAAAAAATTTAAAGCATCGCCTATGGAGATTTTTAAGTATTGAAGTTTGCCGCCATTCCATGAGAGTGCGCAATTTTAAAGTGTGACATGTTAGGTATCTATTTACTTGGTGTAACATTATCTTTCACATACAAAAAAATCGGGTTATCTTTAGTGTCTCTTTTTTATGTTCACAAAAAAAAACGCATTTAAAAAATTGCTGCGCAAATACCGTGTAACATAAAAAGCAACGACCACCATTTTATTCCCTAGGGTGTCTGCTAAAACAATATATATAATGTTTGGGGGTTCTGAGTAATTTTCTAGCAAAAACATGATGATTATTACATGTAGGAGAAAAGTGTCAGAATTGGCCTGGGTGGCAAGGTGTTAACTACCATAAGTAATATACAAAAAAACATTATATATTGTTTTTAAGGTCATTTACTATATTTTCAAAAGCTGTACTCAAGCAGGTGGCTTAATGAACAAATGACTGAAGTTTGAAGTTATAACTTCAAACCAGTAATTTCACAGTAAATAGATAAATAATAATGTAGCGGTGCCCCAGTGGGGTCGCTGAGTGTAGTAGTTCCACCCGTCACCCTGCTTAGCCCAGCATTCACTTCCAGTCACTCCTCACTGAACAATGAACAGTCCATCAGCTTGTTTTTGTTGTTTTATTGAGGGATTTAACTTGGATGGGGTAAAGGGGACATGGGATGCCCAGATAATTGACTTCTGTATTTGCAGTCTCTAAAGCTCCATACTCCTCCAGCACATCCCTTATGAGTCAGCTCTGCTTCCTCTACTGCACAATGCTTGATTCCTGACACAGCTAGGACATGGTTAGGCCCCACTCTGAATAAGGCCTAACAGTTAAAGGATTTGCCATTTGCTGGCAGGAGTCTGCAGTCCCCTTTGGTGTAGCAACCAATAGCAACTGAAAAGTCTTTTTTGTGCTAGCTGTGTTCTAGGTGGACTACTGGTCCCAGTCAGTCCTGTGCAGACTCTGCCAACCCTCCTGGCTGCAGCAGCCTGTCTCAAATGCCAGCAACATCACAGTCTCTCCCTCTGGCTCTACATCCACTCCTGGCATGTCTCTCCCAGATCTTCTGACTCACTCACTAACCACAGATGGATCCCTCCTGATCATTTGCCTGGCAGTGTTCCCCACTGTCCTCTCCTGCCTCTGTTTAGGACACCCCTCGTTTGGGTTGTATGGAGGGGTTCCTTTCCAGCTCTCCGAGCCCCAGCCCAAGGTCACCCCCCCAGAATGAGGGCTCCCTCAAAGGCCTTGACAGCCTAACACTACATCACTCAGTTCTTCCACCCGAACAACTCCTTCCCCAGCAGGCTGACCCTGGGTATAAATAGGAGGCCTGTCCCCTGCCAATCCTAGTTGGGGGTTGGTCAGGGCTCCCAGATACACCTCATGCATAGTTGCCAACATTGTAAAAAAATGTATAGGGACACTTTTTTATCTGTGTCTTATTATATTTAGGTGTGGGGCATTCATTTTAATGCATGGTGTAGAGGGGAAAGAAAAATGCTATGCGTGAAGCGCGCTGTGGCAAAAAATGGCCAGGGGGTTAAAATAAATCGTGGGTGTGGCTTAAAGGGGCATGGCTCAAAGGGGGTGTGGTCCGAGTCTGAGGTAAACGGGGGAGGGAGAAAGAAATAAATAAGGAGGGAAGAAGAGAGAAGGAAGGAAAGAAAGAGGGATGGAGGGACAGCAGGTCCAGATCCTACACCACAATAAAAATATATGTATTCCATAAAGTTTAACAATCAGCAGATAAAGATACTCCAAACACCTGGTGTTAGCGCTTTAATCATCCTGGCACCATGGCTGCTATGGTGTCAGGATAATTGAAGCACATTATTTTTATTATTACATTGTAATATAAAATGAAATAGTTCAACTCCCCATAATGCAGAATAAGTGGGAGCCCTGAGCGTGTCACTTGCCACATCGCCTGTCACCAGATGCCATCAGGTGTCCCTCCTTACATCAGGCATCCCCAACAGAGTCCCTCCTTACATCAGGCATCCCCAGCAGAGTCCCTCCTTACATCAGGCGTCCCCAGCAGAGTCCCTCTTTACATCAGGTTTCCCCAGCGGAGTCCCTCCTTACATCAGGCGTCTCCAGTGGAGTCCCTTCTTACAT
Organism: Lithobates septentrionalis; assembly: GCA_037952835.1. Lineage (NCBI taxonomy): Eukaryota > Metazoa > Chordata > Amphibia > Anura > Ranidae > Lithobates > Lithobates septentrionalis. The sequence continues at coordinate 328,522 of JBBDGP010001633.1, read as the reverse complement.
CAGGCGTCCCCAGCGGAGTACCTCCTTACATCAGGTGTCCCCAGCGGAGTGCCTCCTTACATCAGGCATCCCCAGCAGAGTGCCTCCTTACATCAGGTGTCCCCAGCAGAGTGCCTACTTAGATCAGGTGTCCCCAGAGGAGTGCCTTTTTACATCAGGCATCCCCAGCGGAATGCCTCCTTACATCAGGCGCCCCCAGCAGAGTGCCTCCTTACATCAGGCATCCCCAGCGGGGTGCCTCCTTACATCAGGCATCCCCAGCGGGGTGCCTCCTTACATCAGGCGTCCCCAGCGGGGTGCCTCCTTACATCAGGCATCCCCAGCGGAGTGCCTCCTTATATCAGGCATCCCCAGCGGAGTGCCTCCTTACATCAGGCATCCCCAGGGTAGTGCCTCCTTACATCAGGTGTCCCCAGTGGAGTGCCTCCATAGATCAGGTGTCCCCAGTGCAGTAGACTCCCTTGGCTCTGCCTCTCACAGACTGGCAGCAGGCCACAGGGCGGAGGGTTGGCGGCAGCTCCATGTGGCTAGCAGGTCTCGTTTCCCTGTGTTCAGTGGAGAGGGGAGGGGCCTCCGATCCTTGAAGCTAACCGGCTTCAGTGTACAAGAGAATTATTTACTTGTACACTGAAGAGAGAAGCCAATTGGCTGCACGGATCGGATGCCCCTCCCCTCTCCACTGAACACAAGGGGAAAGAGCCTGCTAGCCGGAAAGAGATCTCGCAGCGGCCATATTTTTGGAGCCAGAAGCAGCTGCGTTACCAAAAACAGTACCGATTTCCCGGGACAAGCAAAATCCCCGGATTTTAATCGGGACGGCCTCAGATCGGGATGAGGGTCCAAAAATCTGGATTGTCCCGGGAAAATCGGGACGGTTGGCAAGTATGCTCATGCCACTCCAATCCTCTCTCCCCACCTCTTTTCCAGAACCTTCCAGAAACCAGAGGGAGGCGCCAGAGTGATGAAGCCACATGTCAGTCACCTGCTGCTGCTCTCAAACCACTCCCAGCCCCCAGGTCAAAAACAAACAGGCCTGCCTAAATTTACCTACACTGGCTGCAACAAAAAAAAAACTACCTCTAGCAACCTACCTAAGATAGAGGGTGCTACAATAAATTATTATGTTATAACATATAGCATAATAATATATGATTTAGCTTGATTATAACAGTACCTTTTCAACAGCAGCAGATTCTCATTCTCCCTCGTAACTGTGAGAAAAACATGGGATTGAGGGTAAATCTTATACCCATAAACCCATGTTTTTTCCTTGTAGTTAAGAGGGCTGGGCTGAAAAGGAGCATTTGTCTTTTAGACACATGTCCCTTCTATGACACTGCAGCGAGAGGCGTGCCTCCACTGCATCATTTTATTAGACAGCTGGGGCTAATGGTACTTTACCATTGGTCCAAGACTCCAAACTATCTATTGAGCTCAGTGCCTCTGACAAGAAGTGAGGAGATGCACTGTGAGCTCATCCTCTCAGTCTGCTGCAAACAGAGTGTGTCAGCTTGTATTTAAACCGGCCACTCTGTATGTAGCTTCTGACGGGCTGTGCAAGGAGCCCCGTATCTCTGGAACTATAGGTTGTAGGAGCCCCACATTTTTACCAGTGGTGTGGTAGGACTTAGGCTACCTACCCCCAAACTGGGGTCTCTGTGACCTCAGATCACCGAGCTACGACCCTTGAAGCTCGATTTTTTTTTATTTTTAATGTTCATGGTTCATGGCTCTGCCTCACCTGCCTTCTCTAAATGCACGTCCGTGCTATACTGTAAGTAGGCATTCTAGCACTTGTGCAGCCTGTGTGACTTCTCTCAGTATGTAGATGACCCTTGATGAGTTTCAGCTTTTTTTTTATTCACTTAAAGTGTTCCTATGTGCTACAGTGCTAGTACAAAGTAAACACGTTTTAAAGGATCCACACTGTTAATCTGTGACATCTTATTAGTCAGGCTTTTCTCAGCATTTTTTGAAGATTTCACGGTGCAGAAGAATATGTGTAAGCTTCATAAATAAAATATAGTAATTGCTTTTACACATTACCATAGCATCAAGGAGAACAAATATTTCCCTCGCTGTAGGAGATGCACAGCTTCTTCTGAAAGACGTAAACACAGCTCGTCCTCTGCAGAGATCACACTAAGTAAAATATTTAAACAGAGTATCCCCTAGAAAGCATCTCTGGTTAATACTCTTTGACCTCAAACACACAGGTTGACACTCAGTATATAGAAAAAGAGTGTCTATAGAGGAAAGATGACAATGTTCCTTCTCACGTCTGTGACTTAAATGCAATAATTATCTCTAATTAGCTATTGTCCTCTGCATTATTAAACATTCACATTATCTGTATTAGCTAAATTAGCATTCAGCTCCTGATGTCACGGACCACTTTCTTAGATACAATTCTCAGCAGAAATCGTACTGCAGCAAAAGATTGTTCTTTTCTTCTCTTTTGAATAAGTTAATTCCACATTTAATTGAAAGGAATTTTAGGGCCAAATAAAGCTGTACAGCACTGTCATCTGGCCTTAAAGTAAAACTCCATGTTTTTGGTGAGAAAAAGGCAATCCATTGAAGACCAAGTACATGCATTGCAAGAACTTTAGCAAAGTTTGGGGCAGATTTTTACCTGCTTCTATCCTCCTGAAACCAAAGCACACCACTGGAAGGCCTCTTTCAATAGGTGGCAGAGGAACAGCTGGATGGGGCAGTTCACAGGCTGTGGCTATGTTGCCTTTTGCATGGTGGCAGTGGAATAAAACGCATAAAATGCAGCATTGCCATTCAAGTCCTTGGGGCCACACTGCAAACACTTACCTCACAGTTGCAGTGCATTAGTCCTATTGCTATCTTACCAACAATTTAAATTGTAATGCATTATTTAAGCATTTTTCTAGAATTGCCAAACTCATTATATACTCCTGGAGTAAATTTATTTATGGTATTAACCTCTTGGCGCCGGCTCCTCCCAGCCCTTTAAGGGGTTTAGAATGTGGGGAGGCAGGGTGGGGTTTATGTGACCGTTGTGATTGGCTGTCACGGCAGTCTCATGATTGGAAAGCTCTCAATCGCAAGTAGCGATCGGGAGATTTCTGTTAGCCGCCGGTAACTGTGTCGGGAGCACACAGGTTGCGCGCACTTGGCACAGCTGTGTCTACACTAATTCACGCAAATATTCAGTCACTCAGCGCTAAAGCCCATTAGCGAGAGGCTGCATATTTGCTTGCGGCCAACACCAAGGGGTAAAGGTTTGAACATGCACTACAGACATCTTTGTAAATAAAACCAAGTTTCATAAACAAACAAAAGAATAGATTTTTCGACAAACAGAAGTACAGCTTTAAAATATCAGAAAAAAACAAAAAAAACCCCCTGTAAATTCTATTGGCTGTAATGCCATTGCACTTATTACCTGAATATATTACCGACATTAAATATTAACCACTTCAATACCAGGCACTTAGACACCTTCCTGCACAAGCCAATTTTCAGCTTTTAGCGCTGTCGCAATTTGAATGACAATTGCGCGGTCATACAACACTGTACCCAAACAAATTTTTTATCATTTTGTTCCCACAAATAGAGCTTTTTTTTGGTGGTATTTGATCACCTCTGTGGTTTTTATTTTTTGCACAACAAATAAAAATTTTTTCTTTGCTTCGGTTAAAAATTTTTGTAAATAAGTACGTTTTCTTCTTCAATGATGGGCACTGATATGGCTGCACTGACGGGCACTGATAAGGCGGCACTTATGGGCACCAAAGAGGTGGCACTGATGAGGTGGCACTGATGATGGGCACTGATAGGCGGCACTGATGGGCACTCATAGGTTGCACTGGTGGGCACTGATAGGTGGCACTGGTATGCGGCACTGATGGGCACTCATAGGTGGCACTGATGGGCAGTCGTAGGTGGCACTGATGGGTACTTATGGATGGCACTGATAGGTGGCATGGATGGGCACTGATGGGCACTGATAGGTGGGCACTGATGGGCACTGACAGGTGGCACCGATGGACACTGATGGGTGGCACTGATGACACTGATTGGTGGCACTGATGACACTGACAGTCAGACGCGAGTGAGTGTCTGTCAGACGCGAGAGAGGAAAAGCTGATCAAGAGCACGCCCCCGCGGGCGCGAGGCGGCTGTTATCCTGCTGGACGTCATATGATGCCCAGTCAGGATAACTGAACCACCGCCCGGCCGTCAATCTGCTATAGGCTGGGCGGGAAGTGGTTAAGGAAACATTTTTTTTTATCTTTCAGCAGCTTGTAAAATTTCAATTTAGTTTTAGTCATAGTCTTTTGACTAAAATGGCATTTTAGTTTGTATTTTTTAATTTTAGTCGTATTTTAGTTGATTAAATAGTGTTAATTTAGTGGATGAAAATATTATAATCAACGACATTTAACACTGCCCACTAGCAGCTTAACCCCTGTTCTTTATACCAGGGTATAGAAGGTCCATCCCAGACTGGCTGGCACCAGGGTAGAGACCATCCTAACCCCCTCTTACAAGGTGATCTGTCTTTCTCAGCTTTGCCTGCTTCCTACAGATTTCACAGCATCGTCCCAATGAGAGATTCCAGCTTCCGCGCTCACCCCCCCCCCCACAATACTCTGTCAGCAGTGGCTTGAAAAGGGGCAAATGTAAATGCCAAACACCATTAAAATCAGCAATTTATTGCACTAACATATTTCTCAAACATATCGACATGTAAAATCCAAAGCACAGCATTCACAGGTCTTATTCCCAAGGCCTGACCTGCGTTTCATGTTTCTGACTGATTCAGGAAATTTCTTTATTAAAGCTGAAGTTTAATCAGCTTTTATTTTGTTTTCCCTGGTTCATCCTTCCATCTATCAACATGCTAATGAAATTCCTAAATTAATCGTTCTTTTAGACCCAGTGAACACATCACTAGGTCTCTGCTTCTTTATGCAACAAATGCAAATCATGGCTGGTGGGAGGGGCTGCTAAGGTGCTGTATATAGCTTCCTAAAACATCCCAGCACCCTTTTAGTACTCCTCCCAGCTCGGCGCTGATGCAAGCAATGCACTATCATTTGGGAGGAGTTATGCAAGTTTTAAAGTGCCTTGATGGGTGGATGTCATTCTGGAGGAGGGGGCAATGCTAAGCAGGCTGCATTTGCAGCCGCCTCCCCCCCCTTCTGCTGCCAGGATCACACGGCTCTCCAATCCAAAGGATCTCTACAGTTTGCAGCTGTGTCTACACACTTCTCCTGAGACAGGTTAGCCACAATGGTCTTTGTAACTTCCTTATCCTGTTAAACCCAGCAGTGTCCATAAGAGCTTGCTTACTTTCCCTGCTCAACTTATGTTTCACTACAGGCACATCTGACAGCCTAACAGCACCGCAAAAAGAAAATACAATCTATTTACATCCATAGGTAGGTGCGTTCTGTCATCAGCCTACCTGTCTGCCACCTCCAATATTTGGTTACCAACACCAGATTATCCCCCTAACGTATTCACTCCCGCCACTCTCCGCTATTGCGTTGCACAAACTACACATTCCCACCCTACCGCCATGACACTGGCTCTACATAGGCACAATACATGCTGTGTAGGGGTGGTCTCCACATGTGTGTGTATGCATGTGGACATGTATATGTATGCATGTGTATATATATATATATATATATATATATATATATATATATATATATATATATATATATGTGTGTGTATGTGTATATATATGTGTACAGATTTATGTGAATATATACATATATTTATTTTGTGCATATTGTTTCTTTATCTATGTATATATATGCATATGCGTTTTAGATTTTTATGTACATTTGATATATGCATTTTTGTATATATTTTTGTGGATTTCCATTTGAATGAACACATTTCTGTTTTTGCACAAACCACATGGCCATCTTTGTGCCCCCATTTGTGCTTTCAGTGAACAGGGGCATACCTCCACATATCTGTTCCAGCACAGCGTTTTACGTGCTGGCAGAGTTTTTACACGCATGCGCATGTCCTTTGGACAAAAGCACAACGGGTTTTACCATGTGGAGAGACAATATCTCTCAATGTGTCTCAGTGCACTTTTTACTTCATTTACCATCGCCCCTTCCCCCCCCCCCCCTCTCATATGCATATGTGTGTTTTTTTTTTTTTATGCATTTACATGCGTTTGTATTATGCACGTGTATGTATATGCATGTATGTGTACACGGGTATGTGTGTGTACACTTATGTATGCGTAGATTTTTTTCATTTGTATGTATTTAGACTACAATCTCATGTTCTGTGCTTCAAAATCCCACTACCTATCATTAATTTTTTTGTACTGATATGGTAATTTTTATTTCTAATATATTTATATTATATACTTTTTATAATTTTATGAATGCATTTTTCAATGTAAACTTATCTTACGTCTCCAGTCTGTAGTGTACGGTATATATTGTTCTTATTTATACCCCATCTAGAACACCTGGGTATGGAACTTGGAATAATCAATTGTCCATCACAGGACACATCCTTCTACTAGCAACACCACCTCTCCCCATGTACACATGTCGGCCTACTGGCCCATACAGACTGTGCTCCAGTTCTCCTGGCTCTGATGAAGAGGTTTTCCTCGAAATGCGTCAGCCTTTCTTAAATACCTGCCTCAATATGGGCACACCCCAATTTTAACTTCCTAGTACTTATTTTGTTACCTGTTTTTCCTTTTTTTTTTTATAATATTATGTAGTATTTGTATGATTTTATATCTATATGACTATATGTCTGTATTCTTTTACATAAATAAACCATACATTTCTTGATGTAAGCGTCTGATCACGCGCCTTCCATCCACTTCCTACTAAACAGTCCTTTCCAGACCACCTCTGGTCAGCTAAGGCAGCGGGACACGCTCCATCATCTCCCCCAGTCCTATCTCTGACTACAATACTACCTTTGTTTTACAGCAAACGATCTCACAAGCGCAGGAGTATTTTTCACCATATCTTGTTCACACTTTTGCATTTGCGTGCAGATTTGTTTAACCACTTCAGCCCCGGAAGAATTGGCTGCTCATTGACCAGGCCATTCTTTGCGATTCAGCACTGCGTCGCTTTAACTGACAATTGCGCGGTCGTGCGAAGTTGTACCCAAACAAATTGATGTCCTTTTTTTTTCCCACAAATAGAACTTTCTTTTGGTGGTATTTTATCATCTCTGCGTTTTTTATTTTTTGCACTATAAACAAAAAGAGAGAGACCATTTAAAAAAAACAAAACAATATTTTGTACTTTTTGCTGTAATAAATTGCCCCAATTTTTTTTTTAAAAAAGCTAATTTTTTTCCCTCAGTTTAGGCCGATATATATTCTTCATACAAAGAAAAAATTGTGCGCTTGCATTAGATATTTAAATCTATATTACTACATGATTATCATAAGTAGATAAACAAATAAATGAAAAAAAATAAAAAACACCATCAAAGTTAATTGTGAGTGATTTAGAAAGTCGCTATGCTACAGAGCAAACAGCGACATGTAAGTCAAATACTAATATTGACCATTGCATACATATAAACCAACAATAAAGTTATAAACTGGTGTGCAAAAAAGAAAAAACAAAGGTTATTCCACCCAAGTGCAAAGTCATAAGTGAAAAAGTTCAAAATTGCATCCTGAGTCGCAGGAAAAATGCATATCCAAAGTTCATGAATTGTATTCCTTAGTGTGTATAAAGGAATAAGGGGACGTGAAGGGACCTCCAACCACCAGTGGATCCGAAGGTTGATAATAGATGTATCCTTACCAGACACGTTGGACCTCCTTTATAGCAAGGTCTTAGAAGCATGCATGCAGTTTTAGCCCTCTGCAGGGACAGTAGATGTCAGCTCACCACACAGCTGGAGATGGTTCCGACACTTCCGCATTGATGTAAACACTCCCTCGTTTGGACTCGTAGGTAAAGAAGGGGAGAAAGAAAAAACTCCAATGGTATAGTATGTAAAAAAAGGGGAATTTTATTGCCTCAGACAACTAGGCATCTTTAAAAGCCGGCAAAATATAAAAACAACAGAGACGCCCGTGCTAGGTTACATGGGGCTCTATGGCGATCTGGCATACAATGCGTAGCCACGTCCTACATGTTTCGTGATAGGTCACGTCTTCAAAGGGGCACAATATAATATATATTCTTCTACATATTTTTGCTAATAAAAATCACAAAAATGTATGTTGATTGGTCTGCGCAAAAGTTATTGCATCTACAAAATAGGGGATAGATTTATGGCATTTTTATTTTTTTTTACTAGTAATGGCGAGGATCTGCGATTTTTATTGAGACTGCAACATTATAGCGGACACATCGAACACTTCTGACAAACGTTTGGGTCGATTAACAATTATACAGCGATCGGTGCTATAAAAATGCACTGATTACTGTATACTGTCACTGGCAGGGAAGGGGTTAACACTAGGGGGCAATCAAGGGGTTAACTGTGTTCCCTAGGTGTGTGTTCTAACTGTAGGGGGTGGGAGTGATTATAGGAGCTCATAGGAACTCACAATCTCTCTATCCTCTCCTCACAAAATTGGGATGTGTGTGTTTACACACACACGTCCCTGTTCTGCCTCTCGTGTCCGTGATCGCTCATGGCCAGCGGTCATTGCGACCGCCGGTCATAAGCAGCGGCACGCGCGTGCCTGCTGTCCCCCTTGAAGGGACCGATGTATAGCTATGACGGTTCGCGGGATAATGCCGACCTGCCGCAGTATAATGACGGCGGCTGGTCGGCAAGCGGTTAAGTAGGCCCACATGTGATATTGATCCTCTATGATTGAAAGATACAAAATGCAATTAATGAAAAGAGCAGTTCAAGGACAATCAGGCTAGGGAAGAAAGGGCTAGAGTATGCTGGACTTTCTTCAGCCAGGAAATGAGCAAGGCCTTAAAGGAGAAGTATGGCCAAAGCTTTTTTGGCTACACTTCACCTATGGATCACAGGAGTGCAGTTTGTTCTGCACTCCTGTGATCCATTTTCATGTCGGGTGACGTCACTCAACCACTCTAGGCTCTTTAAAGATCCCAACCATATGGTCAGGACCTACCCAGATGCCGGGACTGGTACCTGGCTCAGACTCTCAGGGATCTGAGTTAGCCCCTCCCACCCCCTCTACAGCCCAGCTCTCCAGTTAACGCTGGAGGGGAGAGTAGAGCGCCACTGACTGACAGTCATGGCTCTCTGCTCAGAGCGGAGCGGGAGAGAACAGAGTGATCAGCAGTGTTAGATCACTCAGTTCTCACTACAGGGCCGGCGGGGGACAGATGCAGCATTGGATCAATGCTGCATCCCCCTACAGTAGGTGAGTTTAATTGTTTTTTTTTTTTAAATCCTAAACTTCTCTTTTAACTGACTTGCTGCAGCTTCTAATGCACATTTTTGAGAAGATCAGAGTAAGCAATTTTGGTTTAAGATAGATGCTTGTACAACTGTGCAAGACTGAAGCTAAGGCTGGAGTTCAGCTTCAAGGGAAGTAAGACCATTTACGAGTGGACTAAGCACAAATGTATAATGTCATCATAAAATACTGTGCAACAGAGACTTATGCCGTGTATACACACGCCGTGTGTGGGCTTCATCGGACCTGCAGCGGACTTTTTCAGTCGAAAATCATCAGACGGACTTTAGATTTAAAACATGTTTCAAATCTTTCCGACGGATTAGAGTCCAGTCGAAAAATCAGTTCGTCTGTATGCTGGTCCGAGGGTTGAAAACCAACGCTAGGGCAGCTATTGGCTACTGGCTATGAACTTCCTTATTTTAGTACGGTCGTACGTCATCACGTATGAATCCGTCGGACTTTGGTGTGATCGTGTGTAGACAAGTCCGTTCGTTGGAAAGTCCGTCGGAAGTCCGTCGAAAGTCCGTCAGAAAGACCATCGGACCTTTGATGCCGAAAAGTCCACCCGTGTGGGTGGGGAGACTGGACTTACACTGTTTGAAAGCTAATTAGAGGAAAGGGACACCCCCCCCCCCCACATAAGCAGAGGAACGAAGGTACATGTGGAGCTGTAGTGCGAATAGACAAGCTCCCTGCTAATCTCCCTCTAAGCACCCTCCCACAAATTTTCAGCTACTGTTATCTGATGTGTTGGAGAACTTGTTAGAAGTGACTCATGCTGATAACAGAGGAACGGAGCACCAGAGAGAAATGGCACTTAACGGCAATAAGTAAGCACTACAGATAGATGTGCTTAGGTCGAATTTCATGAATGGGGTTTACAACCACGTTAAAGTGGTAGCGGGGTGTGATCTCTTTCAGGAATGAGTTTATTTGTGGAAAAGAGGTGGGGTTTGCCCATTAAAATTGAATAAGAATTGATCATAGTTGTCATAGATGTCCCTATCTGCCTGTCCGCACATTTTTTTTGTTAGTGTATGCATGCGACAGTACAGACAACATGCTGTGCCGAAAGAAGTCTGGGCCCAGAAAATCAAGTAGCTGAAGACTTTGAACGCAGAAGACGATTGGAAGAAGATGAAAGCGCCAGTGACAGAGGGGAACTTTGACATTGCGATGGAAGGGAGAGCTTTGGTAGGTAAATTTGCCATAACTTGCTAATATGCTGTGAATACTAGCACAGTATACTGTAGCTAAAAGCTCCTGAAGGCCCAATTGTTTTTGCTTATCAGTTTACTTCTGTACCGCTACCCCCATAAGGGCCGCTGGTGAAAGTGGTTGTCTCCCACCCTGCCCAGCCAGGCACACAAATTTCCAGTTGCTCAGAGACAAGAAATAGTCTTTGCAGCTTTGTTTGTTTTTTTAATTAGGGGATTTAAACTTGTATGGGGAAGGGTGAATATGGGCTGTCCATTTGATCAATGAGAATGTATGGACTTGAACTACAGTATATACACTCCAGTATATACATTTTCTCCTATTCTAACTCCAGCACACACTTGCTTGCAGACTATTACTCTCAGGACCAGCTAGCACAGGTTTCAGGCCCAGCACAGTCTCAGCTCGGACTGGTTGAATGCCCTTTGCAGGCAGGGATCGTGGGCCCTTATGGTGTAGTAAAAATGGAAGTCTTTAGTGCTAGCTGTCCTATCTGTGGCTACTTCTCCCAGTACAACCTCTTCAGGCACTGCCAGCCCTCCTGGCTGCAGCTGCCCCTTTTCACTGCCTGTGCCTCCACAGTCCTCCTGATTGGCTCTGTTTCCATCCCAGACTGCTCCATTCCAGTCCTCTCAGGCATGCCTCCCAGTCCTTCTGACTGTGTGTAAAGCGCCTCTCAAGCCCCCTCAGTGTGAAAGCCCGAGTGCTTTCATACTGCGGGGGTGAGCTTGCAAGACGGGAAAAAAAGTCCTGCAAGCAACGTCATTGGGGTGATGCGGGAGCAGTGTATACACTGCTCCTAACTGCCCCTGCCATTGAAATCAATGGGTAGCGCTGCTGAAGTGCCTGCAAAGCGCTTTTAACTCCTTGTTAAGCCCTTCTTTGGGGTTAAAAGTGCCTCATTCCTGCTCGCACAGCGCCGCTAAAAATGAGCTGCGCTTTACTGCTGCCGTGGGGAGGTGTTCAGTGTGAAAGGGATCTAAATACAAGTTTTGCAGGCACATGAAACTGTAAATGGCCCATTAATTCTGATAGACAGACACTGGCCAGATGTCAGCCATATTTCAACATATATAGAATAAGCATGATCTTGGGGAGTACACTGTATGCCTTTTATGAAGGTCCGCAGCATTCTGTGACTGCAATTGGATGAATGTGGCATGTGAGGGAACCCTCCAGACTGATAAACATTAGACTAAGGTTTCACTTAAGGGGCAGGGGGAATGGAAAGTCAAAAATCTGAGGTAAACTGTTGTATATAGTTTTGCTATACAAAGCAAACCTAATTCTTCTTTTATACTAGTTATGGCACATACAAGATTCTAAAGCTTCAACCATTCAGTACTCGCTGGGCAACAAGAAAATACAACTTTCTTTCCTAAATTATTTGGATTTTTTTCTATAAAGAACAAAAATTATATTATGTAGCGCTATTATTTTATCTCTCTGCGGCACCAGTATAGTATTTAGGAGCAGAGTCTCCTCCATTTAATTGAGGCTTGTGAATAGCAAGTGAAATCCCAATTGAGAAATATATCTCCACATAGATAGTAGGGGTGCAACAGATCAAAAAACTCACGGTTCGGATCGTTCCTCGGATCAGTAGTCACGGTTCGGATAATTTTCGGATCAACAAAAAAAAAATCTCACCCCACTGTAATATCCACAATCTCCCTATTGGCATGGTGTGGCAGAGTATTGGCAGAGTATTGTCAGGGCATTGCAGAGTATTGTCAGGGCATTGCAGAGTATTGTCAGGGCATTGCAGAGTATTGTCAGGGCATTGCAGAGTATTGGCACTGCTGCCATCCGATCTCTCCCCTGCACTGTACAGATCAGTACACAGAGGGGAGAGAGGAACCGGCATCATGACATGACGCCGGTTTGTTACAAGTTATCGCTCCGTCATTTGACGGAGCGATCACATGCTAAACGGCCGCCGGGTGTACCAAGGTGGCCGCTGCTCCAGAGCTAGGCCGAAGCCGCTGCCTTTCCTATGGCCGAGGCCACACAGCGTTCCGCGGATCGCGGGTGTCCCGTACGGATCAACCTCCGCGGATCGGATCACGGATCGATGACGATCCGTTGCACCCCTAATAGACAGTAATCCACACAGCAATGTATTTGAAAGTCCATGTATTGAAGAAATAACATTCAGTGAACCATCCAACATAAGGTATTTTCCAAACAGGTACATGAAATCATTAACGGTCTCTATGTATGTCTCAGTGAGGTGAAGCTGCAGCACTTACACAGTCTGTTCTCTCTTAACAGGAATTCTTCTGCCACATGTCCCTCTCTCCACCCACTTACCCACAAAACCTCTGCTCTTCTTGATGACCTTATTATTGGTGAGAGAGAGGGAGCAGAGCAGCCATATTGGAAAAGGGCAAACAAACACTGCATAACAAGAGTATACACTTGGTAAATGGGCAAAGAAATGATCACATCACTACATTCTCCCCCTGTTGAAAATCCTTCCGACCCAGCAATGATATACACTCAAAACAACAAGACATCAAAAGTTAACATCGTTGTTGCCTTCTGCAGACCACTTCATCAGAAGCAATCTATTACAGAGATTAGCTGCAAAGGAAATATGGTTAGTAACAAATATCCATCATTCTAACCAGTAGAATGAGCTGCAATCATGTCCATTGGCATAGCAGGGTTTTCCCAAGGTGTCATAAGTAAACACTGGTGGAGGTCGTTGAACACGATCTCCTCTCATCAAACCCTCAGGCATTAGTCCAGATAACTCAAGCAGCATTAGTGGGAAAACTTGGTGCTCCAACCATGCCTGGAACTGTAGGAACAAAGTTTTGGGCTGTTGGTTCAAAAACAGGAATAACTGGGTTCAGACCTCCTATCTGAAGAAGGCCCCCATCAGTAATAGGTAAAGGAACCTGTACAGGAAACTCTGGTGGAGATGTAAACCAGTCAGTGTCATCACTCTGGTTTCCACGATCTGCACAAGGCCCTTTATTAGAATCTGTAACAATATAAGATTGTGACTACTCATCAACAGTAGCAACTTGTGGTACTGGAAGAAAGTGATTCCTATGCCAGGCTTTGATCCGACCCTCAGGTCCTCGAATCCTGTAGAACGGAATTCTAGGCAGTTTTTCTATAACTTCAAACAACTCCTTTTGCCAGCGATCAGCTTATTTATTTTTGGCTGAAGGTCGCAAATTGCAGAGAAGCACTTTATCACCAGGTTGTAAGTCTTTGTAATGAACTTTGGCATCAAAATGCCTTTTATTGGCAGCATTTATTTTTGCAGTATTTTCCTCAGCCATTAGATAGGCCTCTTTTAAACTCTGTTTAAGTGGTGCCACATACTGGTAGTGATTTCTATTTTCCACTCCATCAGTAGACACACCCAACTGAATGTCAATAGGGAGATGGGCTTCTCTCCCAAACATGAGAAAATAAGGAGAGAAACCAGTTGATTTATGTCTGGTACAATTGTAGGCATCTACATGTTGGCTCCAGGTTTGCTTAGCACCATTAGGGAGGGTACCCCACATGTTCAACAAGGTGCGATTGCAACGTTCAGGGAGAGCATCACCCTCTGGATGATAAGGTGTGGTGCGGCTCTTCTCGATGTTAAGCAATGTTAACAGCTCTTTAATTAGGCAACTTTCAAAGTCCCGCCCCTGGTCAGAGTGAAGTTGATTTGGCAATCCATAATGAACAAAAAACTTTTCTCACAACACTTTAGCTACAGTTACTGCTTTCTGATCTTTGGTGGGATAGGCTTGAGCATATCGGGTATCGTGATCAGTCACAATCAAAACATTTCCCACACCACTGCTGTCATTGTCAATACACAAAAAGTCCATGCACACTAAATCCATTGGACCAGAACTTTTCAGGTGTTCCATAGGAGCAGCTCGAGTAGGCAAAGTTTTCCATTGCAGACATCTCACACAACGGCGGCAATAGTCCACAACAGATTCTCTCATTCGTGGCCGAAAGAAATGGTCTTGGATTAGTGCTTAGGTTTTTTCAACTCCTAGATGTCCATGTTGGTCATGCAAACTTCTCAAAACAGATTTTCTGTAGACTTGAGGGAGCACTAGCTGTCTCCTTCCAGGATGGTCATGGAACAAATGTACCCTGTATAAAAGTCCATCAATTATTTTGAGTTTATCCCATTCTTTAAGATAGTAGGTACTCTGCTCAGGTAGAGTTTTTCTCATGTAATTAGGATCTTTGCGGAAAACAGATACTCTAACATGTCTGATTACTCAATCTCTCTTTTGTAGAAGGATCATATCTTTCTCTTGCAGCTGGATGTTTTCTGGTACCCCTAAAGCAGTGGGGCAGCAATACATGTTTGGGATACACTCTTCACCAGCTCCCAAGGAGTCAATAACTCGTAAGTCAGAGAAAACAATATTGTCTCCTTGTACAGCAGCTGTAGCACAGTAGGCAGCCACAACAGGCCCAGGTACTTCCTCCCATTCACTTTCTTCTAAGTTCATTGGCAACCCAGGGTGCCTAGAAAGCATCATCCCCCAATATTTTTGGGCCCTGGATTGTACTTGAGAGTGAAATGGTAATTAGACAAGGCAGCAATCCACCTATGACCAGTGGCATCCAGCTTAGCTGTAGTCAAAACATAAGTGAGGGGGCTGTTGTCAGTTCTCACCTCAAACTGAGCCCAATACAAGTAATCATGCAGCTTTTCAACAATAGCCCACTTCAGGGCAAGAAATTCCAGTTTGTGAACAGGATAATAATTTTCTGCTAGGCTTAGACTGCGACTAATATAAGCAACAGGCCTTAGTCCCCCTGGGTACTCCTGATGTAGGACTCCTAATCCATCATAGCTGGCATCTACATGCAGAATATATGGCTTTTGTTGGTCTGCATAAGTCAACACTGGTGCTTCTGTAAGACTTTTCTTAAGCTGTAGAAAAGCGTCCTCACAAGCAGATATCCACCTCTCACTGAAATTAATTTTGCTGGTTGTGTCAATGCTAGAGTTTTTTTTTGATCAAGTCATTAAAAGGGCCAGGCAGTCTTGGAATAGCCTCTAATGAAGCAGAGATAATAGCCAGAAAACCCCAAGAAGGACCTCAGTTCTTTCAGATTTGTGGGACGGGGCCAGGTTACCACAGCCTTCACTTTAGCAGAATCAGTTGCTACCCCCACAAAGTTTACTGAAGAGCGAGCAAACTTACATTTGTCCAGGGAGAGTTTCAGACCTTCTTTCCTCAGACGATCTAGCACTTTAAACAGTCTCTGGTCATGCTGTTCCAGAGTGGAGTCAAAAACAATTATGTCATCTAGGTAGATAATACATTGGGTGGGACAAAGGTCTCCCAATATTCGATCTATTAGATGCTGGAAGGTTGCAGGTGCACCTCCTAATGCCCTGAGGCATGAGAGCAAACTGGAGAAACCCCAGGGGGCAGGGACACAGAGCCTTCACTACATAGTGGGTTAGATAGGCACCTTTGGTGATTGGACACTGGTTAACCCCAATTAAGGAGAATTCCTTCCTTATATAACCCCTCCCACACGGGGAACACCTCAGTTTTTTCGCCAGTGTCTTAGGTGGTTGGTCACGTAAAACATGTGCTGTGAAGAAAGCTCTAGTCAGGTCCCTGCAGGGGCTTAAAGGGCTATGCTGACCGGATCCATATTTTGGGCCGATATTTTTGACTCCAAAGATGGTGTGGTACCCGGGCCTCGTCATCTGAAGAAACAAGGTTTTGCCTGTAAGTCTCTACTTGGAGGACTGGGCTCTGAGAAACCAGGCTTGGTGTACTTATTAAACAGTGGCACGAAAGTTCTGGTAGAGTTTTTTACAGGTCCAGGTAAGAGGTTTCTCTGAGTAGGAATCCAAAAAACTCTGAAGGTTGGCACAACGCTACCCGCCGTGATGGGTGAAGGCTGGAAACTGTCTGTTCTCAGGAGTTCCTGTGGCGGGGACAGGTAAGAGAAGTTATATATATATATATATATATATATATATATATATATATATATATATATATATATATATATATATATATATATATATATATATATATTTATATATATATTTATTTATATATATTACATTTGGATTTCTTCAGAGTAGTTGCATGTCTTTACCTGGGTCCGCCACTAGAGGGAGAAAGAGCAGCCTGGTGTTACTTACATGCCTTTCCAGGATATACACTTAGTGAAGCCAGTCTCCAGACCGCTCACCTCCTCCACTGCAAGCTCTGCCACAGTCTGTCTGAGGGTCCAGCGATGGTCCACGATGGTCCTCCCCCCCCATCCCCGCCGCTGCCATGACGGTCCTACAGCTCCAGGCGGGGAACACAGGGGGGGGCGTGGTTGTGGCACCTAGCACGCCCAGTGTGCAGGTGCCAGGCGGCTAATTTAAAAGCCCAGAGCGTCAGAGCTCTGTAAACAGGTGGACACAGAGTTTGGGCAGTAAGCATCCTAAGTGTTCGGATCCAGGCTAACCTAAGACACCTACTCGGTATCAGGTTGTGCAGTATTGGGCATATATGTGTATTGTGAGACTTTTAGCACAACAGTGATTGCATATGTACTAGTACCTCTGCTTTGTAGCTTTGGACTATGTCTCCTCGTAAGAGGGTCTCAGGGGGAGGTAACAAAGGCAGAAGGAAGTCACCGCCTACGTCTAGGGGTCATAAAGATGCCTGTAGATTACCATCCTCCCCTGCAAGACTGGAGCCAGCCTCACAGGATGAGTCAGTGCCCCTGTCAGGTTTTGCAGCCTCTCCCAATGTTGCAGCCCCAGTGTATGTCATGGAGGATTTCCTTAAGGCTACATTGGAGGGTTTTGAGGGAAGGATTATGAGTTTTATTTCAACTTCCTTAAAAGATAGCAGGAAAAGGGGTAGATCCCCTCCCTCTGCTGCACTTTCTCTTTCAGAAGATTCTTCTGACAATGAGGAGATATCCCTATCCAGAGATAGGGATCAAGAGCAGTCAGAGGATTCAGAGGAAGAGGAGAGAGTTTCCTCCTCTCAGGCACTCAAGAGGCAGGTCCAGTATTACACTGAGTTGGTGCGCTCCACATTCAGAATGCCCTCTGCTGAAGCCGCCACATCCTCTGTTTCCTCCTTGGAGGTCAGAAAGATCCCACAGACTGCTTTTTCCTTTTCAATTCATCCTTTAATGGATAAATTGTTATATGAGGACTGGGGACATCTCGATAAACTGTTTTCTCCTCCTAAAAGGTTTTCTATGCTTTATCCTTTGCAGGAAAGCTTCACCAAGGAGTGGGAGGTCCCTTCCGTAGATGCGGCTGTCTCTTGTGTGAACAAAAACCTGACCTGTCTTCTGGACAATGCTCAGGTGTTTAAGGATCCTACTGATAAGAAGCTGGAAACCTGATTAAAAACCTCCTTTTCCATGGCTGGCGCTGTAGTCCAACCTACAGTCGCAACTGTGGGTTTGTGTCAATTCCTCAAGGAACAGGTTAAGCAGATGCTTAGTCTCCTTCCCAGTGAGGAAGTGGAGAACTATGCAGACATTCCACAGGTGCTGTGTCTTATGATTGATGCCATTCTGGATTCTGCCCAGCAGGCATTTCGTTTGTCTCTCCTGTTGGTACACATGCGCAGGTCCCTTTGGCTTAAGAATTGGGCAGCGGAGCTTTCATGCAAAAAATACTTAACTGGCTTCCCATTCAAAGGGGAACGCCTATTTGGGGATGACCTAGATAAATTCATCCAAAAGATTACAGGTGGTAAATCTACACTTCTACCAGTCAAAAAGAGTAAACGTCCATCATTCAAGCGATCTTTCTCCTTCCCCTGGAGCATCAGGCTCTAAGCAGTGGCAACGGCCTTCCCAATCTGCTTTCAGAGGAAAGGCCCAAGGTCATGCCCAAGGGCAGAAAAAGACTTGGGCACGAAAGTCTGCCAAGCAGAGCCCCAAAACATCCCTATGAAAGGGCCCCCCCACTCAGCCGAGTGGGGGGAAGGCTCCTACTGTTTTCAGGAGCCTGGTGGGAAGAGGTTCAAGACAAGTGGGTAGTCTCTTCAGTATCTCTGGGCTACAAGATAGAGTTCCAGGAGCTTCCACCAGCTTGTTTCCTAAGGTCAAGGGTTTCCAAAGATCCAATAAAGAGAAAACCGCTACTTCTGGCCTTAGATCGTTTGCTATCCCAGGGGGTGATAGTAGAAGTGGACCCAAAAGATCATGGTTCAGGGTTCTATTCGGATCTCTTCACCATTCCAAAACCAAATGGGGATGTCAGACCCATCCTAGATCTAAAAGATCTGAATCAGTTTCTGCACATTTGATCCTTCCGAATGCAGTCAATCCATTCAGTGGTCTCCAACCTTCAAGGGGGAGAATTTATGGCATCAATAGATATCAGGGATGCATATCTTTATGTGCCGATATTTCCCGCTCACCAAAAATATCTAAGGTTCGCGGTAGACCAGCGCCATTTTCAATTTGTGGCCCTTCCTTTCGGTCTCGCTACAGCTCCTCTCTTAGCAAATCTAAGAGCTCAGGGCATAACCGTGGTAGCTTATCTAGACGATTTGCTACTCATAGAGCAATCAGTGGCGCGCCTGAACCACGCTGTCTTCAAGACAGTAAAACATTTGGAAAGCCTAGGTTGGATAATCAACCTAGAAAAGTCTTCCTTGCAACCTTCAACAAGGTTGGAATGTCTGGGCATGATCATAGACACCGCTCAAGGCAGAGTGTTTCTACCAGAGCCAAAGGTCAAGGCCGTAAAAGCTCTAGTCCGCCTAGTGTTAAGCAAAAGGAGTCCCTCCATTCGGCTATGTATGAGACTGTTATGAAAGATGGTCGCCTCTTTCAACGCTGTGCCCAGTTTCACTCAAGGCCTCTGCAGAGAAGCATCCTCACTGCTTTGAACAAGAAGCCTCATGCCTTGGATCTTCCTATGTGCCTATTCCCAAGGATACACAAAAGCCTCAATTGGTGGTTACGAACAAGAAATCTTTTGAAAGGCAAAGCCTTTTTTCCACTACCATGGAAAATCGTAACCACGGATGCCAGTCTGACAGGCTGGGGAGCAGTTCTGGAAGAAGCATGCATGCAGGGAAGATGGTCCGCAACCGAAAGGCGCTTGCCCATCAATATTCTAGAAATTCTGGCAATTTACTTGGCCCTCATGGACTGGTCTTACAGGCTACAAGGTCATCCTATTCGGATACAGTCCGACAATGCCATGGCAGTGGCTTACCTCAAGGTGGCACCAGAAGTCTGGATGCCCAAATGAATCGCATTCTTGCATGGGCAGAAAGCCATGTTCCCTGCCTATCTGCGGTATTCATTCCAGGGGTGGAAAAATGGCAAGCGGATTTTTAAGCCGCCAGCAACTATGCCCAAGAGAATGGTCTCTACACGCCGACATATTTCAGATCATGTGTCACAAGTGGGGTACCCCGGATGTAGATCTGTTCGCGTCCAGATTCAACAAGAAACTGGACAAATTTGTGTCAAGAACAAAGGATGTACTTGCTCAGGGGTCAGACGCTCTGACAATTCCATGCGATCAGTAAAATCTAATCTATGCCTTCCCTCCAAAGCCGCTTCTTCCGCGGTTCCTGGGGAGAGTCAGAAAGGAAGCAAAGTCGGTCCTTTTGGTAGCCCCAGCTTGGCCCAGACGACCTTGGTATGCAGAGATCATAAAGATGGCAGTGGGCAGGCCTTGGGTCCTCCCACTCTGGCCAGATCTACTCTCACAGGGTCCAATTTACCACCCTGCTTTACGAAGTCTAAATTTGACGGTTTGGCTGCTGAGACCCACATTTTAAAGGATCGTGGGCTCTCGGAGTCAGTTCTTTCCACTCTGATCAATGCCAGAAAGCCGGCCTCCAGGCTTATTTACTACAAAATCTGGAAGGCATATGTTTCCTGGTGTGAACCTAGGAGATGGCATCCTAGAAAGTATGTCATTAGCAGGATCTTGACCTTTCTTTAGTCAGGCCTAGAGATGAAATTGGCCTTGAGCACTATTAAAGTCCAAATTTCGGCTTTGTCAGTATTTTTTAAGAAGCCAATTGCTTCACATTCCCTTGTCCGGGCCTTTGTTCAGGGGGCACTGCGATTGAATCTGCCAGGCAAACCTCCAGTATGCCCATGGGATTTGAATTTGGTGTTATCTGCTTTACAGGGACAACCCTTTGAACCATTGCACCATGCTCCTTTAGCACTTTTGACAAAAAAATGAGTCTTCTTGGTAGCCATATCCTCTGCTAGGAGAGTATCAGAGTTGGCAGCTTTTTCTTGCAAAAAGCCTTATTTGATTATTCACAAGGACAAAGTAGTTATGCGTCCTCATCGGTCCTTCCTACCCAAGGTGGTTTCAGGATTCCATTTGAATCAGGATGTGATCCTACCATACTTTTTTCCAGATCTGCAGTCCGCGGAAAAATAATCTTTGCACATTCTTGAAGTGGTAAGGGCAATCAGTATCTATCTGCAGGCAACCGCTCAGATACGGAAAGCTGATTGTTTGTTCATCCTGCCAGAGGGCCCTAAAAAAGGTCAGGCAGCGTTGAAATCTACTATTTCTAGATGGATTAGACAGGTTATTTTTCAAGCTTATGGTATAAAGAGGAAGCCTCCTTCTTTTCATGTGAAAGCGCACTCAACTAGGGCTGTTAGTGCTTCTTGGGCAGTGCATCACCAGGCCTCCATGGCTCAGATCTGTAAGGCTGCGACTTGGTCTTCAGTCCATACATTCACCAGATTCTATCAGGTGGATGTAAGAAGGCAAGAGGATGCCGCCTTCGGGTGCAGTGTACTGCAGGCTGCAGTTTAGTTCCTCTGGTCCGTTTGCAGTCTATGTTTTTGATCTGTGTCTTCCTCCCCTCAAATGAGCATTGCTTTGGGACATCCCACTATGTACTGAAGGCTTTTTGAATACAGCTTACCTGTAAAATCCTTTTCTTGAGAGTACATCACTGGACACAGAGCTCCCGCACTTCTATGGGTTTTACGTGGATACCTATTGCTTTGCTACAAAACTGAGGTGCTTCCTGTGTGGGAGGGGTTATGTAGGGGAGGAATTCTCCTTAATTGGGGTTAACTAGTGTCCAATCACCAAAATCTAACCCACTATGTAATGAAGACTCTGTGTCCCGTAAAGCACTCTCAAGAAAAGGATTTTACAGGTAAGCTGTATTCAAAGATCCTGTTTTCTTGATCTTCCTCACTCATTGGTACTTGGTAATAACTGGATCTTAACCATTTGCTGCCTTGCAGGGCATCAAGAGTTTCCTCAATGCGAGGTAGCGTGTTTTGATCTGAGACCGTTCACCGATTTAGAGTCCTATAATCAACACATATTTGTACTCCACCATTTTTCTTTCTGACCACCACTATTGAGGATGCATACAGGCTTTTAGACTCAACAACGATGTTTTGATCTTTCATTTTGTGCAAGCACTCTCGAACATCATCAAGATCTTTAAAAGGTATGCGCCTGGGTCTTTCTCTAAAATGGGGTGCTATCTGTTAGGCGAATACTGTGCTGAATACTTTTAGCACACCCAACATACATGTCATCAGTTGAGAAAACATCATCGTTGTCACGGTAGGCAAGTCACCTCCGTCCGCCGGGCCGCTGGGCGCATGCGCGGGGGGTTACTGCTGAGACGTGCACCCGTGCGCGGCCTGATGGTGCGGCGCGCGCGGGTGCACGGCGGCCCGCGGGTGCGCGCCGTCGCCCGTGCGGGTGCTCGGTAGCGCGTCACGCTGACGCGCTCACTGGGAGGTACTTCAGACGACACCAGCACCCAGTCGGGTTGCTGGTTTGTCGTCAGCTTCCCTGCCTGTGTTTTGTGAATCTTGCTTGCTGTTACTTGCTGTTGCCGAACCTCTGCCTGGATACCCGACTACTCTGCTTGCCTGATACCCTGACCCTCTGCTTGGATACCCGACTACTCTGCTGGCTTGATACCCTGACCCTCGGCTTGGATACCTGACTACTCTGCTTGCTGGATACCCTGACCCTCTGCCTGGACACCCGACCTTGTTAATACCCTGATTCTCTGCCTGGATAAAGTCCCCTCTTGCTGCTGCCATCCTGACCTCTGGCCTGTTACGTGATCACTCCAGACCAGTTGGACTTTTGGTCTTCTGCCTTGCTCTCAAATATACCTTCCACGGGACGGACACCCCCTTGATACTCTCAGTTCCAAGGACGCTATTGCCATAAGCTTGTGTTCTCTTAACCTCTTCCCTTGCACCCTCAGGCACTTCCTCAGAAGACTCTCCACTCAAGTCATTCTACAGTTTTCCGGAGACTCGTGCCTCCGCGTGCCCCCGATCCCCTGTCTCACTCTCGGGGGTTCGGGTGCGCGTGGTCGTAAGGGCAAGCCGCTCTCGGCATCTCGGCCTTGGTGAGTATTGGCGTGACAGTACAAACCAGCCAGATGTCCGAGGCCGACAGAGCGCGCTCTCCCTTGGAGATCTTATGCCAACAAGTCTCCGCCTTGGCTGAGTCAGTACAGAGGCTACAAGAGGGATACACACAAGTGGATAGTCGCCTCCAACAACTGACGGGGGCCTTTCCCCCTGCTGCTGCAGCTCCCGCACCTAGTAATGAAGGACCGCTCCCTCAGGCCACTGCTAGTCCTACAGTAGTGATGGCACTTCCGGAACCTAGGGTTCCCACTCCGGAACGGTTCTCAGGGGATCGTAAAAAATTCAGGGCCTTCAAGAACGCATGCACTCTCTACTTCGCGTTGCAACCTCGAACCTTCGCATCAGAAGTGGTCAAGGTGGGATTTGCAATTTCCCTGTTGTCAGAGGAACCTCAGGCCTGGGCACACAGCCTGATGGAATCAGGAAGTCAGGTGCTTAATACTATTGATACCTTTTTTGAAAGTATGGCCCAACTATATGATGACCCACAGCGTATGGCCACCGCTGAAAATATCTTACACCGCCTAGTCCAGGGAAGGAGACCAATTGAGGATTACACGGTGGAATTCCGTAAGTGGGCGGCCGACACTGACTGGAATGAGCCAGCCTTGCGTCACCAGTATCGCCAAGGTCTGTCAGAACTCCTCAAGGATGAATTAGCCAGGATGGAGACTCCCGCATCATTAGAGGAATTAATTCAGGCAGCAACCAAATTAGATCGGCGCTTGAGGGAACGTCGGTCTGAGCGATTCCAAAATCCTCGCCCAGCATGGGCAACCCCAAGACCCCAACCCGTTCCAGGATCTTCACCCATTACAGCTGGGTCTACTGCACTTTCTGATCCCGAACCGATGCAGCTGGGTTTAGTACGCCCACCGCTAACCTCAGAGGAGAGACAGCGGAGACGGCAGTCCAACTTGTGTCTCTATTGCGGGGGTGCCGGCCACTTCCTGCGCAACTGCCCGATAAGGCCTAGTAAGTCCCTTCAACCTAAAACAATGACCTACCAAGATAACAATTCCTCTAAATCTTATGTGATGTTGTTTATCTCGTTACAGCTACCGGAAGGGGAATCCCGCCTCCCGGCGATCATTGATTCCGGCGCATGTAGCTGCTTTATGGACGCTGCCCTGGCCCGAACCTTGCATGTGCCTCTACAGCTTAAGACACAACACTTACAAGTCCACTTGGCAGATGGGTCTCTTCCCAGTTCAGGCCTAATCACCCAGGAGACTCAACCTATCCTAGCCACTACCGAGTCAGGACACCAAGAACTTTTACGCTTAGACCTCATCCACTCTCCCATGTTCCCAGTCATTCTGGGATTACCTTGGCTACAAGCCCATGACCCTCTTATCCAATGGAGCTCGAAGACGGTCTCTTTTCCTTCCGCCTACTGTTCTCAACATTGCCGTCCTCAGAGATCCCAGATCTGTGCTACGATCTCAGCTCCTCCGATTGACCTCCAGCATGTTCCCCAGGAGTATCACGAGTTTCAAGAAGTCTTCAGCAAACAAATGGCCGATTGTCTCCCACCGCATCGGCCATACGACTGCCCAATCGACCTGTTGCCAGGATCAGAAATTCCTTTTGGGCGTATCTTCCCTCTTTCCGAAACAGAGCTGGAGGCTCTTAAACAATATATAGATGAGAATCTAAAGAAGGGGTTCATCCGTCCCTCATCTTCGCCTGCCGGAGCAGGTATCTTTTTTGTCGGTAAGAAGGATGGTTCCCTTAGGCCCTGTGTGGATTACCGGCAGTTGAATAATATTACCGTCAAAAATCGATACCCGTTACCGCTCATTCCAGAGTTATTCCAACGCTTTAGGTCAGCCAGAATCTTCTCCAAGTTGGATCTCCGAGGGGCGTACAACCTTATCCGAATCAGAGCTGGGGACGAGTGGAAGACAGCTTTCAGGTCAAGGTTCGGGCATTTCGAATACTTGGTGATGCCCTTTGGGCTCTGCAATGCCCCGGCTACGTTCCAACACCTAGTGAACGACATTTTCCGCAAATACCTAGATGACTTCCTCGTAGTCTACCTGGATGATATCCTAATTTTTTCCCCTACATTGGAACTGCACAGGGATCACGTCAAAACCGTTCTGACCATTTTGAGACAGCACAAGCTTTACCTAAAAAAGGAGAAATGCGAATTCGAAAAATCAGTGGTGCAATTTCTAGGGTTTATCATTTCAGCAAACGGAGTGGAGATGGATCCTCAAAAGATACAGGCTATCCAGGAGTGGCCAGCCCCCTCTGATAAAAAAGGGGTTCAACGCTTTATCGGATTCGCTAACTTCTATCGGAAGTTTATTGTCGGATTCTCTGCTATAGTGGCACCCATCACTCAGCTAACACGCCGGCACGGATCATTCCAGTGGTCCCAAGCAGCACAGGAAGCTTTCATGAAGCTAAAGGATCTGTTCAGTTCCGCTCCTATTCTCCGGCATCCTGATCCTTCCCATCCGTTCGTGTTGGAAGTGGATGCATCAGAAATAGCCACGGGGGCAATCCTTTCTCAGAGACAGGGACCCAAGGCCATTTTACATCCAGTCGCATTCGCTTCTCGGAAACTCAGTGCAGCAGAATTAAATTATGACGTAGGTGACAGGGAACTGTTGGCCATAAAATTTGCCCTGGAAGAATGGAGGTACTTACTTGAGGGGGCGCTCCATCCGGTGATGATTTTCACCGATCACAAGAATCTTGAGTACCTCCGAGCAGCAAGACGCCTCAAACCCAGACAAGCCCGTTGGGCCCTGTTCTTTTCGCGCTTCAATTTCCACATCTCTTACAGACCTGGCAAAAAGAATGGTAAAGCGGACGCTCTCTCCCGAATGTTCTCAGCAGAACTCCAGACCTCAGAACCAAGTACAATTCTAGCACCTCACAACTTTCTTGGTTTGACACAGACAGACCTGATATCTTCGATCAAGAGATCATCCGATACATGTACTGATCCAGAGGTACAAGCCCTAAGGAAAGATGAGGGTCTCTTTTGGGTCCGGGACAAAATTTTTGTGCCTCAACAAACCCGGGTAACCACTCTCAAGATGTGCCACGATCATAAATTGGCTGGCCACTTCGGGGTCAGGAAGACAGCTGACTTAATCTCTCGCTCCTTTTGGTGGCCAGGTTGGAGACGGGATTGCAGCGAATATGTGGCCTCTTGTCTCCGCTGTCAGCGTAGCAAAGGTCAGAATGCCAGATCCTGGGGCTTACTTAAACCGCTCCCTATTCCGGAACGACCATGGTCCGACGTGTCCATGGACTTCATTGTGGATCTGCCAGCCTCAGAAGGCTTCACTACCATTTTTGTTGTGGTCGACCGTTTGTCCAAAATGGCCCACTTCATACCCATGATCGGTACTCCCTCCGCAGCTGAAACAGCCAATGTTTTTCTAAAGGAGATCATAAGGCTGCACGGGGTACCAAAGAATATAGTGTCTGACAGAGGTGTGCAATTCACATCCAAATTCTGGAGGGAACTTTGTAAGGCCCTGGATATTAGAGTATGCCTCTCATCAGCCTATCATCCGCAGAGCAACGGCCAAACGGAGAGGACAAATCAGACTTTGGAGCAGTATCTCCGTTGCTTTTGTTCTGGATCCCAGGATGACTGGTCTAAACTTCTTCCATATGCAGAATTCGCATATAATAACTCAGTCCACGCGGCTACCAACCAGACGCCCTTCTGGGCCAACTGCGGGTTCCATCCCACGTTCCTGACTAAGGACATTCCTGAGGTAACAGTTCCTGCAGTACAGGACAGAATAATATCCTTACAAGCCAATTTTCAGGAGATTCAAAGCATGTTACGAAAAGCTCAGAGAATCTACAAGGAACAGTATGACAGAGGCAGGAAGGAGAATCCAAAATTTAGCATAGGAGAAGAAGTCTGGTTATCCACCTCCAACCTCAAGCTGCAGTTACCATCCCGAAAACTAGGACCTAAATTCATTGGTCCTTTCCCTATCAAGAGGATTATCAATCCTGTGGCCATGGAATTAGCCTTGCCCAAGACGTACAGGATCCACCCTGTCTTTCATGTATCTTTATTGAAACCTGTTGTATCCAGTCCATTTCCAGAAAGAGGAGAGGTTCCTCCCCCACCAACCAGGGTGGACGGTGAGAACGAGTTCGAGGTGGAGGCCATCTTGGGTTGTAGAAGGAGAGGCAGACAGCTACAATACCTAATCCAATGGAAGGGATACCCACCTGAAGACAATTCATGGGAACCTGCGAAGAACTTACACGCTCCTCGTTTGATTCAAACCTTTCATCAAAACCATCCGGAGTTGATGTCTAGCTTGGGCGTCCGGTGTCCGCCCCTAGGAGGGGGGCACTGTCACGGTAGGCAAGTCACCTCCGTCCGCCGGGCCGCTGGGCGCATGCGCGGGGGGTTACTGCTGAGACGTGCACCCGTGCGCGGCCTGATGGTGCGGCGCGCGCGGGTGCACGGCGGCCCGCGGGTGCGCGCCGTCGCCCGTGCGGGTGCTCGGTAGCGCGTCACGCTGACGCGCTCACTGGGAGGTACTTCAGACGACACCAGCACCCAGTCGGGTTGCTGGTTTGTCGTCAGCTTCCCTGCCTGTGTTTTGTGAATCTTGCTTGCTGTTACTTGCTGTTGCCGAACCTCTGCCTGGATACCCGACTACTCTGCTTGCCTGATACCCTGACCCTCTGCTTGGATACCCGACTACTCTGCTTGCCTGATACCCTGACCCTCTGCTTGGATACCCGACTACTCTGCTGGCTTGATACCCTGACCCTCGGCTTGGATACCTGACTACTCTGCTTGCTGGATACCCTGACCCTCTGCCTGGACACCCGACCTTGTTAATACCCTGATTCTCTGCCTGGATAAAGTCCCCTCTTGCTGCTGCCATCCTGACCTCTGGCCTGTTACGTGATCACTCCAGACCAGTTGGACTTTTGGTCTTCTGCCTTGCTCTCAAATATACCTTCCACGGGACGGACACCCCCTTGATACTCTCAGTTCCAAGGACGCTATTGCCATAAGCTTGTGTTCTCTTAACCTCTTCCCTTGCACCCTCAGGCACTTCCTCAGAAGACTCTCCACTCAAGTCATTCTACAGTTTTCCGGAGACTCGTGCCTCCGCGTGCCCCCGATCCCCTGTCTCACTCTCGGGGGTTCGGGTGCGCGTGGTCGTAAGGGCAAGCCGCTCTCGGCATCTCGGCCTTGGTGAGTATTGGCGTGACAATCGTATTCCATTAGCTGCTCACCTAGCGCTTGTTTGTTCTCTGCAGGACTATCAGCATCATTCAGGTGAAAGTCTAATTTGGTTTCTTTCTCCTTGACCTTGGCAGGGTAGGAGCTAATGGTTTCCACTGGGTAATAATAGGCTACCTCTTTGCAGGCTGGTATTATAACTGGGTATGTGGTAATGTTCCGTACAGTAACAACATCCATTCTTGGATATTTTAAACAATAGTACCAGAAAGGAAAGACTATCTTCCAGCCATTCTTTGCAGACTCTTTTGTATCAATCTCTAGCAGGAAAAAGTTACCAGTTGTACTTTGTGAAATTTCCACATAAACCCGCAACACTCTCACTACTCCGGCTGGAAGCTCTATGGCAGTGGTTCTCAACTCCAGTCCTCAGGACCCACCAACAGGCCAGATTTTAAGTATTACCTTGGGGAGTTGCAGACTAGAATACTGCAATCACTGAGCAGCAAGTGATATCACCTGTGATGTATTTCAGCTATCCTGCAAACTTGGCCTGTTGGTGGGTCCTGAGGACTGGAGTTGAGAACCACTGCTCTATGGGATGCCATGGATTTCCCACACACCCTTCCAGGAAGATCAGGAGCAAAAGTTCCCTGTTGGGGCTGAAGAAAACCATATTAAAGCAGCCTCAACGGCTTCCAATTTGGAACCCACAATCATAGGAGCATACTCGTTACCCCAAGGTGGAGGGCTCACATAAGCAATGACTTAAAGTGGGGGATCCTCATCAGCTATCACACCAGGAATGCGAAGCTCAACTTCTAGACAACCATCCATAAAAACAGGATTTTCTCACACAAGCATAGTGTCCACAGGTTGCAAAGGGAGGTGGTTCAAATGTTGCTGATAGAAGGGCCTGTATATGATAGTTAGCTGAGAAACAGTATCCAACAGAGCAGTAGTGGGTATATCATTAACAAACAAATTAATTGAAAGTACATCTGTGGCCTATTCCAGGTAGTTTGGTAAACCATTTGTTTTCTTGATTTTTCCCTGTTTTCTTTTGTACACATGTCCAGCTTTACTGTGAATTTCAGAACTATCAGCCTGACGAACTGTGTGGCCTGCTTGTCCACAGCAGAAACATTTAATGTGGAAGAGAGGCTTATCACTGGAGGTTTTATCAGCAACTTCATTGTTTTTAGCAGCAGTCTCATTTTTGTACTCCACCAAAGAACTCTGTTTAACTTTGTTCTTAGAAGGGGTACTAAAACGGCTATCAGATTACTATTTCTTTACTACAGTCATAGTTTCAGTGAAAGTAAAGTCTCTCTCTCTCAAAAAACTCTTATGCCGCGTACACACGAGCGGAATTTCCGACAGAAAGAGTCCGATGGGAGCTTTTCATCGTATATTCCGACCGTGTGCATGCCCCATCTGACTTTTTCCGTTGAAAATTCAGACGGACTTAGATAGAGAACATGTTCTATATTTTTCCGACGGAACAAATTACTATCCGAAAAAACGCTCGTCTGTATGCTGTTCCGACGCACCAAAAACGACGCATGCTCTGAAGCAAGTACAAGGCGGACGATATTGGCTACTGGCTATTAAACTTCCGTTTTCTAGTCCCGTCGTACGTGTTGTACGTAACGCACTCTGGGCGGTCGGAATTTGGTGTGACCGTGTGTATGCAAGACAGCTTGAGTGGAATTCCATCAGAAAAACCTTCAGTTTATTCCGACGGCAAAACCGGTCGTGTGTACAGGGCATAAGGACCGGTGACATTGGGTGATGTGGCAGTAGCCCCTTTATTAATTGAACAGTCCTTAATTTGTCAACATCCGTATGAGAGATTACCTTTTCAGTGAGCAACCTCCCTAGAAGCACTTCTAGCCTCCTCACAAACACAGAAACATCCTCGTCCTCTTTATGCTTTGTCTGTTTAAAATCAGCAAGCATCTGATCACGGTGCAGTCCATAAGTATCTGTCAAAACATCAATATATTCTTGAGCACTGGTACTCACATGAGTGTCTTTGTAAGCTCTAATGATAATAGATGCTGGTGGTCTTAAACTTTCCATGATGCGCTGTTTTTTCTTTTCCTCTGAGCAGGTCCATTCCTCTATCACATGAAAGACAAAAACAGAACATTCCATAGCTCAACTCACCCACCAGTCTGCCAACTGACCAAATTAACCTATCCAACAGTCTGCGTTAAAAACAGGGGTTTAGTTAGCACGCATTTGCAGACGCATGCATAAGATGCAAGGCCTCTTCCAGGCACCCTGTGTATGCTTGCAGTCCTAACACTACTGAATTTATAAGCGTCTCCACAATGGAAGCACATGCATTAAATGGATAGATGAGGGGCAGGTGGGCCTGGAGGCAGCCCAATCCCCCTTAAAGGAACAGGAACACACTGGACACCCAGCAAGAGCACAATGGCAGCAAAGGTGTACAGTGTGTCCCCGGACCAATATACACCAATAAAAAACAAATGGCCCCTGCCCCCACCTATAACTGGCCTTCACAGCAAGGAGCACATGGAAGGGCTATCACATGAAAGACAAAAACAGAACATTCCATAGCTCAACTCACCAACCAGTCTGCCAACTGACCAAATTACCCTGTCCAACAGTCTGCGTTAAAAACAGGGGTTTAGTTAGCACACATTTGCAAACGCCTGCATTAGCTGCAAGGCCTCTTCACGGCACCCTGTGTATACTTGCAGTCCTAACACTACTGAATTTATAAGCGTCTCCACAATGGAAGCACATGCATTAAATGGATAGATGAGGGGCAGGTGGGCCTGGCGGCAGCCCAATCCCCCTTAAAGGTAAAGGAGCACAGTGGACACCTAGCAAGAGCACAATGGCAGTGGGTGGGTGGGATGTGTATTGCGCCAATCCCTGCTGCGCCAATCCCTGCTGACCCTCCTCTCCTATTCATCCCATGTGATTGGCGCAGTACACATCCTACCCACACAAGCAGCAGCAGTAATAAGATGCCCCGCCTTGAGGTTCTACCTTAACCCCTGCAAAGCACCAGAAGAAAGTCAGAAACTCTGAAGGGGAAGGTAGAGGGGGAGTTGTTCTTCCATTTGTAGATTTGGCCCAGTGGCAGCCTGCCAGAATCTGTCAGCTTCCCTGCACAGCTCTTCTGGAGGAGACCATATCCGTATAATACATTACTGTACCCTCCTGCCCCCTGTACTGTGTCCACTTACCCTCCCCATGTACTGTACCCTCCTAACCACTGTACTGTGCCCTCCTCCCCACCCATACTGTTCTCTCCTGCCCCCCCCGTACTGTACCTTCCTGCCCCCCTTCTTCTGTGGCCCCCTGTACTGTACCCTCCTAACTGCTGTACCGTCACATCCTGCCCCCCCCTGTACTGTGCCCTCCTGCCTCGCCGTACTGTACCCTCCTCTTCCCCCCATAAGTTTGTAAGTTATGTTGTGTTTGTTTCCACTAATGATGATTTTTGTGTATTTTTAGTGAAAATAATTTCTTTGATATTTTTTAGAGGGGTCCTGTCAGGTAGGTTGTACGGGGCCCCATGATTTCTAACAGCAGCCCTGCCGATGTGACAAGTACATGACAGTCCTGGTCTCTTCTATATCAATACACCGGGCAGACCGGGACTGTCATGTACTGTACTTGTCGCATAGGAGACCACTGCGCAGCGGCACCCGAAAGTGGAGAAAGAGTCCCCTTGACTGGGGAAAGTTTTTATTTTAATTGCTACAGCCTGCAGATCACAGCGCCCAGTCTTCTCTCTGGCTCTGCCCACCCCCCTCCTGCTGGTGAAGTCTCTAAATGGGATGGCTCCCCAGGACCAGCAGACCAGCTCCAGCAGCCAGACCCTTGGCCCTAGCAGCCAGACCCCAGGCTCCAGCAGCCAGACCCCAGAACCAGCAGCTGTGTGAGAAATATATCTCCACATAGACATTGAAGAAATAACATTCAGTGAACCATCCAACATAAGGTATTATCCAAACAGGTACATGAAATCATTAACAGTCTCTATGTATCTCTCAGTGAGGTGAAGCTGCAGCACTTACACAGTCTGTTCTCTCTTTGCAGGAATTCACTCTTCACTCTTCTCCTTCTGCCACATGTCCCTCTCTCCACCCACTTGCCCACAAAACGTCTGCTTTTCTTGATGACCTCATCCTTGGTGAGAGAGAGAGAGAGCACAGCAGCCATATTGGAAAAGGACAAACAAACACTGCATAACAAGAGTACACACTTCCATGGTAAATGGGCAATAAAATTATCACATCACTACATTTTTTTCTAGAATCTTCTAGTTGACAACTGCTTATTTTGAATTACTATTATGAGAAAGGGGCTCCCTCTACTGGCAGATTGAGAGCTCTCCAAGATAATTTCAAATAACATTCAGCAGGACAAATTCTCCTAAATCTTCTCCAAGCATGAAGTGTCACGTAACCAGGCAATAATTGTTGATAAGCTGAGTATTGTTTTCTGTGAAGTCCATTTGAACTGTTATGCAGTAATTGAAGACATATGTTGGTATATTTGTTAAATAAGTGGTAATTGTACACTAGATAAAGTGTATCATTAATATACAGGTCATAGAGGGAAGAGGGGTGAAGGAAAGTGAAGGAAGGAAAGGCTTGCCTGTAACTAACCTGGATATCTCCTAAGCCTGCATCGTTTAGGAGATATCCCCTGTATCAGCATGTGCCGACATCATCGGCACATGCGCACTAAAGCAATGGCATGTACGTGCCATTGATTCAGTGAGTGTGCCGTTACCGGCGGCTCCCGCGCGCATACGCGTGAGTGACGTAATCGCAGCTCCAGCCAATTACAACGTCGGAGCCCGCGATACCCAGAAGTAGCTCCGAGAGCGATGTCGCTGGATGGAGCGGTTTATGAGAACTGCGGGGGCTTCGATCTAAGCATATTAGCTCATTATGCCTTTGTCTTGCAGGTTTTTTTTTTTTGTTAGTGGGTTTACAACCACTTTAATGTAAAGGTCTCATAGAGTGGGAGGATAGCTTTGAGGGGGTTATGTGCAGGATAAGTGTATCACTCTCCTAGGTAGATGCTAGGAGATGCTAGGATAGGTAAATAAATGCTAATGCTTGTTTTTGACAGGTAAGTTTAGTTGTCACACTGTAGTCAGTGTGGCCGAGATTTTGATTGAGGTAAAAGCATAGTTTGGCTCACTGTACTCAGTGAGCTGCAATTGTTTGGTAAGGCCTGATCTGTACGCTCTGCTAGTCTGCTAGATAGCGCCCTCTGGATCCAGACAACTTGAGAAGTTTCTGAATAATAGGTGTGGAGCTATGCAGATAGCAGCATGAAGGCAGGCTGGAGGACTGTATTTATTCTTAGAGCACACAGAGCTGTGGGTCTTGTGCCAGAGTGGAGGAGTCCAGCCTGAGGGGGTAACGCTGCTCTCTCAGGTACAGAGGTACAGGCTGCCATATGGAGGCCTCAGGTGGGTGACCTGAGGGAGGAATGCTGAGACCCGGGTGCTTAGAAGAAGCTGACTGAGGGGAGCTGTCTGCCACAGATCTGTCTGGTATCACTGGAGGGCATGGTTTGGAAGATGGGAAGGAGGCACCCACCTGTCCTTGGGCCGGATGTTGCTCCAAAACAGCTAATTTGCATGTTTGTTGTCAAAAAGTCTGATCGTGTGTACGGGCCTTTAGTTCTATAAAGGTGGTCGTACGCTATACAATCTGATTGTACAATCTCTGTGCGATCTGCTTTAGATTTACCAAAACTATATAATAGAAGGAGACACCATCTATCCAGTCACTCTGTATCCAATCAGGCAGGCCCTTACACTACATATTTGATGGTAGATGTAAAGGAGATTGTACAATCAGATTGTTTAGTGTATAGTGAGCTTTACAGAACCCAGGACATACAGTGCCTTGCAAAAGTATTCACCCCCTTTGCATTTTTGGTGTTTTGTTGCCTCACAACCTGGAATTAACATGGATTGTTTGAGGATTTGCAACATTTAATTTACAGAACATGCCCACAAATTTGAAGATGGTTTTTTTTTTTTTTTTTGTGGAGCAAAGAACAAATAGGACAAAATAACAGAAAAAGTCGAAGTGCATAACTATTCACCCCCCTAAAGTCAATACTTTGAGGAGCCACCTTTTGCGGCTATCACAGCTCCAAGTCGCTTTGGATAGATGTTCTGTTGGATTGAGGTCTGGGCTTTGACTAGGCCATTCCAACACATTTACATGTTTCCCCTTAAACCACTCAAGTGTTGCTTTAGCACTGTGTTTGGGGTCATTGTCCTGCTGGAAGGTGAACCTCCGTCCTAGCCTCAAAACACACACAGAGTGGTACAGGTTTTGTTCATGAATATCCCTGTATTTAGAACCATCCATCTTTCCCTCAACCCTGACCAGTTTCCCAGTCCCGACTACTGAAAAACATCCCCACAGTATGATGCTGCCACCACCATGTTTCACTGTGGGGATGGTGTTCTTTGGGTAATGTGATGTGTTGGGTTTGCGTCAGACATAGCGTTTTCTTTGATGGCCAAAAAGTTAGTTTTATGTATACATTTTTCTAATTTTACTTCACCAACTTATTGTGTTCTGATCCATCACATATAATTCAGATTAAAAAAACATTGAATTAAAAGCTGTAATGTAACAAAATAGGTGAAAATTCAAGAAGGGTGAATACTTTTGCAAGGCACTGTACTTCTCCTGTTTTCATTTTCACAGCTCTATCCACATAGGCTGTTATCTGATCGCTCAGCTCCCACACACTGTGCCAAGCAAACGATCTATGATTCTGTATTTAGTGAGAACGATATTTACTGATTGCATAGGAAAACCATGCACCTGATTAGGGGTGATAGTGATGTGCTGGAGTAGGAGGGTAGATGATGCAAGGTGTGTGCTAATGAGGTCAGCTGGTAATCTCCTTCCTGTTTCACGTCCCAAGGTCCATTCAGGAAGTAATGAAGACGTTTTTTCATACAGCCAGCTGGACACCAAGATAAGGGGTGTGAAGATATATAGAACATTTTTTTTATTTCTGCAAAAGAAGTACACTAATGGTATATTGATACATAGGGAGCTGGAATTTAGAAAAAAAGGTGAACTTATCCTTTAAAGTCCAACTCAAGCCTTGAACTTTTTTCTGCCTTTTGGGTTCAGCTCATAAAACTAAATCATCAGGATGAGGATCTTTATTTAAAAAAAAAGTGCTAGCTATTTTCAGTTGAGTGCAATAAAATAAAATACAGTCACACATTAGAGATAAATGGACGCACTTGAAGCATTATTGATATCCTGGACAGAAAGGTCCTGCTGTCTCTCCACTGTAAAGGGGTACACCTTCTTTAGACTTTTACAGTCGAGACAGTGCACACAGACAGAACATTAGTGCAGAGTTCCAGCTCCTGGTTTTTGACCTCTGAGAGGGATCTATCTTATGGAGGGATCTATCTAAGAAATGGATCAGACTTGGAGGCAGGGCCTTCTGTAAGGCAGGGCAAAAGGGTCAGCTGCCCTGGGCCCCATCATTTTTGTGGGGCCCAAAGCAGCTGCCTCATACTTGCCAACTATCCCAGGTCAAATTTCCTTGTGATAAATAAAGGATGCAGCGCTATGATTACACAAAATAAAATTAGTGGTAGTGTAAATAATCTCACAAAAGAAAACTAAGGCAGTTACCAAAACTGAAAAGACATAAAATGAGTTATGTCTTTTACATAAATAAATTTGTGCTAAAAAAGTGATATTAAAGAATTCCTCATATCATAAAATAAGTGCCACAAAAAGATAATTACCCCACCAAAAAAAAGACAAAATATGTGATAAATCAAAAATAGGTGAGTAAAAATCAACTAAATTAAAATTAAAACACTAAATGACATCCAAGCACTGTTTAACCCCGCAATTAGGGATGAGCCGAACACCCCCCTGTTCGGTTCGCACCAGAACTTGCGAACAGGCAAAAAATTCATTTGAACACGCGAACACCGTTAAAGTCTATGGGACACGAACATGAATAATCAAAAGTGCTAATTTTAAAGGCTTATGTGCAAGTTATTGTCATAAAAAGTGTTTGGGGACCTGGGTCCTGCCCCAGGGGACATGGATCAATGCTAAAAAAAGTTTTAAAAACAGCCGTTTTTTCGGGAGCAGTGATTTTAATAATGCTTAAAGTGAAACGCTAAAAGTGTAATATCCCTTTAAATTTCGTACCTGGGGGGTGTCTATAGTATGCCTATAAAGGGGCACATGTTTCCTGTGTTTAGAACAGTCTGACAGCAAAATGACATTTCAAAGGAAAAAAAGTCATTTAAAACTACTCGTGGCTATTAATGAATTGCCGGTCCGACAATACACATAAAAGTTCATTGATAAAAACGGCATGGGAATTCCCCACAGGGAAACCTCGAACCAAAATTTAAAAAAAAAATGACGTGGGGGGGTCCCCCTAAATTCCATACCAGGCCCTTTAGGTCTGGTATGGATATTAAGGGGAACCCCTGCCAAAATTTAAAAAAAAAAATGGCTTGGGGCCCCCCTCAAAATCTATACCAGACCCTTCATGTCTGGTATGGATTTTAAGGGGAACCCCGCGCCAAAATAAAAAAAAAAAACGTCATGGGGCCCCCCAAAAAATCCATACCAGACCCTTATCCGAGCACGCAACCTGGCAGGCCGCAGGAAAAAAAGGGGGGGGCGAGAGAGCGCCCCCCCTCCTGAACCGTACCAGGCCACATGCCCTCAACATTGGGAGGGTGCTTTGGGGTAGCCCCCCAAAACACCTTGTCCCCATGTTGATGGGGACAAGGGCCTTGCCCGGTGGTTGTGGGGGTCTGCGGGCGGGGGGCTTATTGGAATCTGGAAGCCCCCTTTAACAAGGGGACCCGGGATCCCGGCCCTCCCCCCTGTGTGAAATGGTAAGGGGGTACTTGTACCCCTACCATTTCACAAAAAAACTGTCAAAAATGTTAAAAATGAAAAGAGACAGTTTTTGACAATTCCTTTATTTAAATGCTTCTTCTTTCTTCTATCTTCTATCTTCTATCTTCCTTCGTTTTTTTTCCTCCATCTTCTTCTTCTTCTGGTTCTTCTGGTTCTTCCTTCAGTGTTCTCGTCCGGCATCTTCCTCCGCGGCGTCTTCTTATCCTCTTCTCCTTGGGCCACTCCGCATCCATGATGGCATGGAGGGAGGCTCCCGCTGTGTGACG
The DNA here is from genome assembly GCA_037952835.1 of Lithobates septentrionalis. Taxonomy (NCBI): domain Eukaryota; kingdom Metazoa; phylum Chordata; class Amphibia; order Anura; family Ranidae; genus Lithobates; species Lithobates septentrionalis. The sequence continues at coordinate 291,091 of JBBDGP010001633.1, read as the reverse complement.
CTTCTCTCTTCATCTTTTCATCTTCATCTTTTCTCTTCATCTTTTTCTCTTCATCTTCTTGTCTTCATCTTCTTTTCGGCCGCTCCGCATCCATGATGGCATGGAGGGCGGCTCCCGCTGTGTGACGCTTCTCCTCTTCTGACAGTTCTTAAATAATGGGGGGCGGGGCCACCCGGTGACCCGGCCCCCCTCTGACGCACGGGGACTTGACGGGGACTTCCCTGTGGCATTCCCCGTGACGTCAGAAGGGGGCGGGGTTGCGTGCTCAGATAAGGGTCTGGTATGGATTTTTGGAGGGACCCCACGCAGTTTTTTTTTAAAAAAAATTGGCCGAGGTTCCCCTTAATATCCATACCAGATCTGAAGGGCCTGGTATGGAATTTAGGGGGACCCCCCACGTCATTTTTTTTAAAAATTTTGGTTCGGGTTTCCCCTGTGGGGAATTCCCATGCCATTTTTATCAATGAACTTTTATGTGCATTGTCGGACCAGCAATTCATTAATAGCCGCGAGTAGTTTAAATGACTTTTTTTCCTTTGAAATGTCATTTTGCTGTCAGACTGTTCTAAACACTCAGGTCACTCAGGGCACAACGAGCACGCTGCACACGGAACCCCCGACTCAGCTCTTCCGCAGCCTACTAGTGCTCGGACCACGTCAGGTACCCGGATGCGGAAGAGCTGAGTCAGGGGTTCCGTGTGTAGCGTGCTCGTTGTGCCCTGAGTGACAAAGCTGGGACCCGAGTGGAGTGTATTATCACAGATCTAGCTATTACTGCAGATGCCGCTATAGGTTTTTGGGAGACCTTTATAATCCCTGTACCTGGTGAGACCACCTGGGTGGTCATCTGAGTCGGTAAGGAGCCTCATTACTCACTCGGGTGTGCTAGCATTTGGGATATTGAACCTATCTATACCACACTTTCTGGATTAGCATCTTCACAATGTTCATGGACTGTTTATTTTTCTAAATTTTTGCACTGCTTGTGATGGGACTTTATATATATTTGTTTAATTAATTATGGTGTTAAACAGTGCTTGGATGTCATTTAGTGTTTTAATTTAGTTGATTTTTACTCACCTATTTATGATTTATCACATATTTTGTCTTTTTTTTTTGTGGGGTAATTATCTTTTTGTGGCACTTATTTTATGATATGAAGAATTCTTTAATATCACTTATTTAGCACAAATTTATTTTATTTATGTAAAAGACATAACTCATTTTATGTCTTTTCAGTTTTGGTAACTGCCTTAGTTTTCCTTTGTGAGATTATTTACACTACCACTAATTTTATTTTGTATAATCATAGCGCTGCATCCTTTTTTTATCACATGCACTGGAGTTCTTGTATCTGGCTCTTTGATGCTGGCTGCTTTGTTGATTTTGGATTTTCACCTTTTAAATATTTTTATCTATAATAATTGGTTTTCTAGCGCAGCGTTAACCCTTTTTTTTTTTTTACAAATTTCCTTGTCCCTTGAAGTTTTAGTCCCATGCTGTGTCCCGATATCTCAGTGTGAATTTCTGTTACTAATGCTGCTTAGCTCTGCCCATTGCTGTGTACAGATGACTCACCTGCAGACCCTGTGTTTACATGTAAATAACCTGCATTGATAGGTAAATAGCGACAGCATTAATATGTAAATATCCGCGGTACCTGCTGCATTGATTTGTAAATAGAGGCGGCGTTCATATGTATATCATGCCCCCCTGAGGTCATATCCACCATCACTTCTGCTGAATGCTGCCCACTGGGGAGGTAAAGGGGTAGCTTGAAAGTCCTGCCTACAACTGTGGTCATTAAGCCTAACATCAGCCTGTTCTGCAAAGGTAAGCAAATTGAAGGTGGAACCCTTTTTCAAAATAACATGAAGCCACAGCACCGAGAATTGTGGTGCATGTGAATACGCACATCTCAGCAGATGCGTGAGGGTGTCATTAACAATTAATGGCACAGCTGTATATCTGCTAAAGAGCAGCACATTTCTGTTGTGTCAGGAAAGCAATTTTGCATGTGTTCCCTACACACACAAATGTGAAAACAGGCTAAATGTCTCAGTTACATTAGTGGTCAGTGTAAATCTTCTAATTACGTCGGGGCTTGGTGTACAATCCTTTCATTCACACCAGAGGCGTAACTAGAAATCACAGGGCCCCATAGCAAAATGTTGCATGGCCCCCCCCTAAAAAAAAAAAAATGAACTAATGCAATTGAAAAACAGATTACCACACTCACATATATTAAGAGCTTTAAAGTGCTGGTGTCAGTGCTCCCTTATCTCAGTGCTGGTGTCAGTGCTCCCTTATCTCAGTGCTGGTGTCAGTGCTCCCTTATATCAGTGCTGGTGTCAGTGCTCCCTTATATCAGTGCTGGTGTCAGTGTTCTCTATCTCGGTGCTGGTGTCAGTGTTCTCTATCTCGGTGCTGGTGTCGGTGTTCTCTATCTCGGTGCTGGTGTCAGTGCTCTCTATGTCAGTGCTGGTGTCAGTGCTCTCTATGTCAGTGCTGGTGTCAGTGCTCTCTATGTCAGTGCTGGTGTCAGTGTTCTCTATGTCGGTGCTGGTGTCAGTGCTCTCTATGTCGGTGCTGGTGTCAGTGCTCTCTATCTCGGTGCTGGTGTCAGTGCTCTCTATGTCAGTGCTCTCTATCTCAGTGCTGGTGTCAGTGTTCTCTATCTCGGTGCTGGTGTCAGTGCTCTCTATGTCAGTGCTGGTGTCAGTGCTCTCTATGTCAGTGCTGGTGTCAGTGCTCTCTATGTCAGTGCTGGTGTCAGTGTTCTCTATGTCGGTGCTGGTGTCAGTGCTCTCTATCTCGGTGCTGGTGTCAGTGCTCTCTATGTCAGTGCTCTCTATCTCAGTGCTGGTGTCAGTGTTCTCTATCTCAGTGCTGGTGTCAGTGCTCTCTATGTTGGTGCTGGTGTCAGTGTTCTCTATGTCGGTGCTGGTGTCAGTGCTCTCTATGTCGGTGCTGGTGTCAGTGCTCTCTTTGTCGGTGCTGGTGTCAGTGCTCTCTATCTCAGTGCTGGCGTCAGTGTTCTCTATCTCAGTGCTGGTGTCAGTGCTCTCTATGTCGGTGCTGGTGTCAGTGCTCTCTATGTCGGTGCTGGTGTCAGTGCTCTCTATGTCGGTGCTGGTGTCAGTGCTCTCTATGTCGGTGCTGGTGTCAGTGCTCTCTATGTCGGTGCTGGTGTCAGTGCTCTCTATGTCGGTGCTGGTGTCAGTGTTCTCTATCTCAGTGCTGGTGTCAGTGCTCTCTATGTTGGTGCTGGTGTCAGTGTTCTCTATGTCGGTGCTGGTGTTAGTGCTCTCTATGTCGGTGCTGGTGTCAGTGCTCTCTATGTCGGTGCTGGTGTCAGTGCTCTCTATCTCGGTGCTGGTGTCAGTGCTCTCTATGTCGGTGCTGGTGTCAGTGAGGGAGGTAGCAGTGGAGAAGCCAATCAGCTGACAGTGCCAGCGCATCCGGCCTACCATGGCAGAGGATCAGCCCTGGACTAGTACCTCCCAACCCCCCCCCCCCCAGTGGAGCCCTGCATAGGCAGGGGTAAGGGCAGGGTGGAGAGAGGGGTCAGGGTCTGTCAATCCCAGGTGGACACACTAGGACACTGGCACAGGACTGAGCTATCCTTACTGTCAGAGCCCTTTCACACTGGGGCAGCGTCGGCGGTAAAACACCGCTATTATTAGCGGCGTTTTACCGTCGGTATGCGGCCGCTAGCGGGGCGGTTTTACCTGCAGAGGCGCTTTGCCGGCGGTATAGCCGCGCCGTCCAATTGATTTCAATGGGCAGGAGCGGTAAAGGAGCGGTATACACACCGCTCCTTCACCGCTCCGAAGGTGCTGCTGGCAGGACTTTTTTTACCGTCCTGCCAGCGCATCGCTCCAGTGTGAAAGCCCTCGGGGCTTTCACACTGGAATGCAAGCAGCGGCACTTTCGGGTCGGTTTGCAGGCGCTATTATTAGCGCAATAGCGCCTGCAAACCGCTCCAGTGTGAAAGGGCTCTAAGTGACACATGACCAGGAGGAATGGAGTTACGGGGGATGGGGGCAGGGGTGGATATAAAGACCAGTCTCTGACTGTGGCTAAGGGATGCTGCAGGAACATGGATGGGTGGGGGGGGGGTGGCTCTCTCTCATAAAAGAAAAAAAGTGTTGGTGGTTGCTGGCTGCAGAAAAGGTTGTGGCATGGTGGTAGCTTTGCCTCTCCCTGCAGCTGGAGCCCCTGATTCCCCCCCACACACACACACTGATTGACAGCCCCAGAGAGGGGCAGCCCAGTCACTTCTTCTCTCCTACCTTCCTTTCCGTCGGATCGACTCCACACAGTGCTTGTGAGGGCTCATCCACTGTGCCTTCCTCTCCTGGTCAGCCAGATGCCTCCTCCGCGGTGCCTTCCTCTTCCTCTCCTCGTCAGCCGGTGTCTCCTCCGGGGTGTGCGGAAACCGCCGCACCGCTGAGCACTCCAGTGGTGGGGGGGGTGACGGCTGGGGAGGGGGGGGCGCGATCTGTGTCTCCCGAGCAGAGGGAATTGTGCTCAGGCTGCTGGAATCTCCTCCCCCCTCTCCTCCTGAAGACAACACAGCGCTGGCCCCGCCTCCTCCCCAAGACGGCTATGCTCCGACCCCTCTCTCCACTGCTTGGCTGTGCTTGGAGCTCACAGGCAACCCGCTGCTGATCGGAGCTTAACGCCGCGCCCGTGGTGACGTTTTTCAGCAGAGGCGGCTCTTCAACTAGCCTAATTGCCGAATTAGAGAGCCGCCTCTGCCGGGGCCCTACACGGCTGCAGGCCCCATAGCGCATGCGTGGGTTGCTATGGCGGCAGTTCCGCCACTGATTCACACTAGTGGCCAGTGTGAAGGTCCCCCTTACATTGGTGGTCAGTGTAAATTCCTCCTTATGTTAGTGGTTACTGTGAATGCTCCTATTACATTAGTGGTCAGTGTAAATCCCTATTACATTAGTGGTCGGTGTAAATCCCCATTACATTTATGGTCAATGTGAATCCCCATTACATAGGAGTTTTCTGTCTCTCGATGGTTCCCCTCACCTCCCCAGTCCATGGTGTGCAGGCAGTGAGCAGATGATGTGCTGTAACCTTTAGCAATCAATAAGTGAGCAATAATGATGTGATCTTGCAACCAATCATTGAGTGGTAAGGATATGCAGTAACCCGTATCAACCAATTAGTAAGCAGTAATAATGTGCAGTAACCGCTAGCAACCAATTGGTGAGTGGTTAGGATGTCCAGTAACCTTTAGCAACCAGTGAGCAGTATTGATGTACAGTAATCTCTAGCAACCAATCAACAAGCAGAAGTCATGTGCTGTAACCTCTGGCAAATAATAAGTGAGCCCTAATGTGTGCAATAACCTCTAGCAGCCAGTCACTGAGTGGCAATGATAGACTGTAACCTCTGGCAACTAATCGCAATCGCTGCCTGATCTGATTCAGTAAACTGGTTTTGAGTCTGGCTGCTATTTATTGTAGACTCAGAGCAGGTGGAGAGTGAAATTGCATGGGGGGGGGGGCAAGAAAATGTTTGCCCAGGGTCCAATCAATATTAAAGACGACCCTGCTTGGAGGGATCAACTTCTATGAAACATACTCCATAAGTCAAACACATTAAAGATGCAAACAGATGCATAATATTTTTGTAACACAGTGCACCACAAAGTACTGGCTTGGTACATACCAAGTTTCTATTGGGCTTTAATGGACAAGATCTTTATCGGGGCCCTGTGCTAGACTCATGCAGGGCAAAGAAACTACCCTCACTTTATTGCATATATATATATATATATATATATATATATATATTGAACTGCCGGACACAGCAAGCATAGTTGCCAACATTTTAAAAATGTATAGAGAAAACTGGAAAGGGGGATTTCTATGGTGCCACAGATTTAACCACAATTTCATTTTAATTTAAACAGCACCTGTTTGGAGCAGAGGAACGCTGTAGGGCCTTTTGATGGGGTTTCATTTCTTTGTCAGCCTGAATATACTCCTGGCTATTCTGCTTGGAGCTGTATGCTCTTTCTCTATTTGGAAACTCCAATGCTGTGAATATAATCCTTTTCATCATATATATGTGTCAGATGATGCTACAATCTCCTTTGGGCAATATCCGGATATTGATTTAAGGCTCGATTTCATCTTCTTTGGTGCCCACCCTGCGATCCCCATTGTTGGACTTGATGCTCCCCTCTCTGCTCCCCTTTTCTGAACAAACAGGATTCTGATCAATTTGTTTATCATATACATGTTAGTCAATATATTGCCTTACAGCTCTTGAAGAAGCAATTAGCAAAACACGTTGAGCCAACAGGCATTTATATAGCTTTATCAGCTCTATATGCACTATATTGTTTGTGGTCATGCTGTGTTAATTTTATATACAGTATCTCACAAAAGTGAGTACACCCCTCAAATTTTTGTAAATATTTTAATATACTTTTCATGTGACAACACTGAAGAAATTACACTTTTCTACAATGTAAAGTAGTGAGTGTACAGCTTGTATAACAGTGTACATTTGCTGTCCCCTCAAAATAACTCAACATACAGCCATTAATGTCTAAACCGCTGGCAACAAAAGCGAGTAGACCCCTAAGTGAAAATGTCTAAATTGGGCCCAATTAGCCATTTTCCCTCCCCGGTGTTATGTAACTCGTTAGTGTTACAAGGTATCAGGTGTAAATGGGGAGCAGGAGTGTTAAATTTGGTGTTATCACTCTCACCAGGGCCAGATTAAGAGCATCATGGGCCTGGTGCTGAAGATCTCGGTGGGCCTTTTTATGGAAACAAAATGAAAATGCAAACAATTTTTCGCTAAAACGAATTAAATATACTCTCACCAGTAATACCAGCCGTGCAGCCTCTGAGCAGCAGCAATACCACCTGCTATGCGGTTTCTCACCAGCAGCAAGATAGGGAGACCACATTTCCAAACTGTCATTTAGGGACAACCCCCTCTTCCCAAAAAAAGATGAGGGAGGAGGATGTAGTCTCGGGGTTGGCAGGGAAATCGGCAGTGGAGGTGATTTGTCAGGCAAATTGCTGGTGTTAGTACTTAAAATCAATCATCCTGACACCATGCTTGATATGGTGTCAGGATGATCAAATTCCATTATTTCAGTTACTACATTGTAATATATAGTGAAATAGTTCAACTCACCATCATGCAGAATCAGTGGGAACCTGAGCTTGTCACTTGCCACCCATAGCCTGCCACCAGATGTAGATTATCACTTTCCACAGTTGCCTGCCGCTAGATGCAGCATGTCACTTGCCACCAGCAGCCTGCCACTAGATACAGTGTGCCACTTGCAACCAGATACAGTGTGCCACTTGCTACCCACAGCCTGCCACAGATACAGTGTGCCACTTGCCACCAGTAGCCTGCCACCAGATACAATGTGCCACTTGCCACCAGATACAGTGTGCCACTTGCCACTAGCAGCCAGCCACCAGATACAGTGGGCCACTTGCCACCAGCAGCCTTTCACCAGATACAGTGCGCCACTTGCCAACCACAGCCTGCCACCAGATACAGTGTGCCACTTGCCACCAGATACAGTGTGCCGCCTGCCACCAGATACAGTGTTTCACATGCCACCACCAGCCTGTCACCATATACATTGTGCCACTTGCCACCAGATACAGAGTGCCACTTGCCACCAGCAGCCTGCCACCAGATACAGTGTGTCACTTGCTACCAGATACAGTGTGCCGCCTGCCACCAGATACAGTGTTTCATATGCCACCACCAGCCTGTCACCATATACATTGTGCCACTTGCCACCAGATACAGTGTGCCACTTGCCACCAGCAGCCTGCCACCAGGTACAGTGTGTCACTTGCTACCAGCAGCCTGCCACCAGATACAGTGTGTCACTTGCCACCAGCACCCTGCCACCAGATACAGTGTGCCACTTGCCACCAGCAGCCTTCCATCAGATACAGTGTGCCACTTGCCACCAGCAGCCTTTCACCAGATACAGTGTGCCACTTGCTACCAGCAGCCTGCCACCAGATAGTGTGCCACTTGCCACCAGATACAGTGTGCCACTTGCCACCAGCAGCCTTCCATCAGATACAGTGTGCCACTTGCCAACCACAGCCTGCCACCAGATACAGTGTGCCACTTGCCACCAGCAGCCTGCCACCAGATACACGTGTGCCACTTGCCACTAGCAGCCTGCCACCAGATACAGTGTGCCACTTGTCACCTGCAGCCTGGCACCAGATACAGTGTGCCACCAGCAGCCTTTCACCAGATACAGTGTGCCACTTGCCACTGACAGCCTGTCACCAGATACAGCGTGTCACTTGCCACCAGCAGCCTGCCACTATCAGCGTGCCACCACATACAGTGTGCAACTTGCCATCAGATGCAATCTGCCACTTGCCACCAGAAGCCTGACCCCAGATACAGCGTGTCACTTGCCACCAGCAGCCTGCCACCAGATACAGTGTTTCACATGCCACCACCAGCCTGTCACCATATACATTGTGCCACTTGCCACCAGATACAGTGTGCCACTTGCCACCAGCAGCCTGCCACCAGATACAGTGTGTCACTTGCTACCAGCAGCCTGCCACCAGATACAGTGTGTTACTTGCCACCAGCAGCCTGTCACCAGATACATTGTGCCACTTGCCACCAGATACAGTGTGTCACTTGCTACCAGCAGCCTGCCACCAGATACAGTGTGTCACTTGCCACCAGCACCCTGCCACCAGATTCAGTGTGCCACTTGCCACCAGCAGCCTGCCACCAGATACAGTGTGCCACTTGCCACCAGCAGCCTGCCACCAGATAGTGTGCCACTTGCCACCAGATACAGTGTGCCACTTGCCACCAGCAGCCTTCCATCAGATACAGTGTGCCACTTGCCACCAGCAGCCTTTCACCAGATACAGTGTGCCACTTGCTACCAGCAGCCTGCCACCAGATAGTGTGCCACTTGCCACCAGATACAGTGTGCCACTTGCCACCAGCAGCCTTCCATCAGATACAGTGTGCCACTTGCCAACCACAGCCTGCCACCAGATACAGTGTGCCACTTGCCACCAGCAGCCTGCCACCAGATACACGTGTGCCACTTGCCACTAGCAGCCTGCCACCAGATACAGTGTGCCACTTGTCACCTGCAGCCTGGCACCAGATACAGTGTGCCACCAGCAGCCTTTCACCAGATACAGTGTGCCACTTGCCACTGACAGCCTGTCACCAGATACAGCGTGTCACTTGCCACCAGCAGCCTGCCACTAGCAGCGTGCCACCACATACAGTGTGCAACTTGCCATCAGATGCAATCTGCCACTTGCCACCAGCAGCCTGCCACTCCCTCCAGGACTCTTCCAGGATGGAAAGAAGGGACAGGGCCTGCATAGTCAAACAAATCCCTGGAGCCCCCACCCCTCCTCATCTGGAATGGTATGGTTGTGTGTAAAATAAATGCCAGCAGTATTGATCAGACCAAATTCTACAGAGGGGGGTGTGTACAAGCCTTTGGGCTCACACTGGTGTGCTGCAGTTTGGGCGCACTGCTTGTGTAGCTGCAGTTTTAGCTGCAGACCTATTGCTTTATATCAGGTTGCATATTTTTGCTGCATTTTCTGACAGTGCGCCAAAGATAAAATGCAGCACACAGGAATTTTGGTGCGCTTTCAGAACAAACATGCAACCTAATAGAAATCAATAGGACTGTGGGTAAAACGCAGGAAAACTGCAGATACACCAGCAATGGGCCAAGACGCAGCAAAGCAGTGTGAACCCACCTAAAAGCACAAAGAGCCAAATCTACATATTGGCTGCAGTTATAAGAGCCATTGCTGAAGATAAAGGTAAAAGAGGGGGAGAGAAGGGAGATAAGAGTCCAGTCACTGAGCTCACACTTGGATGGGAAGCTTATCACTCAGATATGTGTTCAGTTCACCTTCTATCTGCCGGCTGCTCTGTTCATAATTTCCCAACCCACACGGCTCCTTCACTGCACACAGGGCCAGATTAAGAGCATCATGGGCCTGGTGCTGAAGATCTCGGTGGGCCTTTTTATGGAAACAAAATGAAAATGCAAACAATTTTTCGCTAAAACGAATTAAATATACTCTCACCAGTAATACCAGCCGTGCAGCCTCTGAGCAGCAGCAATACCACCTGCTATGCGGTCTCTCACCAGCAGCAAGATAGGGAGACCACATTTCCAAACTGTCATTTAGGGACAACCCCCTCTTCCCAAAAAAAGATGAGGGAGGAGGATGTAGTCTCGGGGTTGGCAGGGAAATCGGCAGTGGAGGTGATTTGTCAGGCAAATGGCTGGTGTTAGTACTTAAAATCAATCATCCTGACACCATGCTTGATATGGTGTCAGGATGATCAAATTCCATTATTTCAGTTACTACATTGTAATATATAGTGAAATAGTTCAACTCACCATCATGCAGAATCAGTGGGAACCTGAGCTTGTCACTTGCCACCCATAGCCTGCCACCAGATGTAGATTATCACTTTCCACAGTTGCCTGCCGCTAGATGCAGCATGTCACTTGCCACCAGCAGCCTGCCACTAGATACAGTGTGCCACTTGCAACCAGATACAGTGTGCCACTTGCTACCCACAGCCTGCCACAAATACAGTGTGCCACTTGCCACCAGTAGCCTGCCACCAGATACAATGTGCCACTTGCCACCAGATACAGTGTGCCACTTGCCACTAGCAGCCAGCCACCAGATACAGTGGGCCAATTGCCACCAGCAGCCTTTCACCAGATACAGTGCGCCACTTGCCAACCACAGCCTGCCACCAGATACAGTGTGCCACTTGCCACCAGATACAGTGTGCCGCCTGCCACCAGATACAGTGTTTCACATGCCACCACCAGCCTGTCACCATATACATTGTGCCACTTGCCACCAGATACAGAGTGCCACTTGCCACCAGCAGCCTGCCACCAGATACAGTGTGTCACTTGCTACCAGATACAGTGTGCCGCCTGCCACCAGATACAGTGTTTCATATGCCACCACCAGCCTGTCACCATATACATTGTGCCACTTGCCACCAGATACAGTGTGCCACTTGCCACCAGCAGCCTGCCACCAGGTACAGTGTGTCACTTGCTACCAGCAGCCTGCCACCAGATACAGTGTGTCACTTGCCACCAGCACCCTGCCACCAGATACAGTGTGCCACTTGCCACCAGCAGCCTGCCACCAGATACAGTGTGCCACTTGCCACCAGCAGCCTGCCACCAGATAGTGTGCCACCTGCCACCAGATACAGTGTGCCACTTGCCACCAGCAGCCTTCCATCAGATACAGTGTGCCACTTGCCACCAGCAGCCTTTCACCAGATACAGTGTGCCACTTGCTACCAGCAGCCTGCCACCAGATAGTGTGCCACTTGCCACCAGATACAGTGTGCCACTTGCCACCAGCAGCCTTCCATCAGATACAGTGTGCCACTTGCCAACCACAGCCTGCCACCAGATACAGTGTGCCACTTGCCACCAGCAGCCTGCCACCAGATACACGTGTGCCACTTGCCACTAGCAGCCTGCCACCAGATACAGTGTGCCACTTGTCACCTGCAGCCTGGCACCAGATACAGTGTGCCATCAGCAGCCTTTCACCAGATACAGTGTGCCACTTGCCACTGACAGCCTGTCACCAGATACAGCGTGTCACTTGCCACCAGCAGCCTGCCACTAGCAGCGTGCCACCACATACAGTGTGCAACTTGCCATCAGATGCAATCTGCCACTTGCCACCAGAAGCCTGACCCCAGATACAGCGTGTCACTTGCCACCAGCAGCCTGCCACCAGATACAGTGTTTCACATGCCACCACCAGCCTGTCACCATATACATTGTGCCACTTGCCACCAGATACAGTGTGCCACTTGCCACCAGCAGCCTGCCACCAGATACAGTGTGTCACTTGCTACCAGCAGCCTGCCACCAGATACAGTGTGTCACTTGGTACCAGCAGCCTGTCACCAGATACATTGTGCCACTTGCCACCAGATACAGTGTGTCACTTGCTACCAGCAGCCTGCCACCAGATACAGTGTGTCACTTGCCACCAGCACCCTGCCACCAGATTCAGTGTGCCACTTGCCACCAGCAGCCTGCCACCAGATACAGTGTGCCACTTGCCACCAGCAGCCTGCCACCAGATAGTGTGCCACTTGCCACCAGATACAGTGTGCCACTTGCCACCAGCAGCCTTCCATCAGATACAGTGTGCCACTTGCCACCAGCAGCCTTTCACCAGATACAGTGTGCCACTTGCTACCAGCAGCCTGCCACCAGATAGTGTGCCACTTGCCACCAGATACAGTGTGCCACTTGCCACCAGCAGCCTTCCATCAGATACAGTGTGCCACTTGCCAACCACAGCCTGCCACCAGATACAGTGTGCCACTTGCCACCAGCAGCCTGCCACCAGATACACGTGTGCCACTTGCCACTAGCAGCCTGCCACCAGATACAGTGTGCCACTTGTCACCTGCAGCCTGGCACCAGATACAGTGTGCCACCAGCAGCCTTTCACCAGATACAGTGTGCCACTTGCCACTGACAGCCTGTCACCAGATACAGCGTGTCACTTGCCACCAGCAGCCTGCCACTAGCAGCGTGCCACCACATACAGTGTGCAACTTGCCATCAGATGCAATCTGCCACTTGCCACCAGCAGCCTGCCACTCCCTCCAGGACTCTTCCAGGATGGAAAGAAGGGACAGGGCCTGCATAGTCAAACAAATCCCTGGAGCCCCCACCCCTCCTCATCTGGAATGGTATGGTTGTGTGTAAAATAAATGCCAGCAGTATTGATCAGACCAAGTTCTACAGAGGGGGGTGTGTACAAGCCTTTGGGCTCACACTGGTGTGCTGCAGTTTGGGCGCACTGCTTGTGTAGCTGCAGTTTTAGCTGCAGACCTATTGCTTTATATCAGGTTGCATATTTTTGCTGCATTTTCTGACAGTGCGCCAAAGATAAAATGCAGCACACAGGAATTTTGGTGCGCTTTCAGAACAAACATGCAACCTAATAGAAATCAATAGGACTGTGGGTAAAACGCAGGAAAACTGCAGATACACCAGCAATGGGCCAAGACGCAGCAAAGCAGTGTGAACCCACCTAAAAGCACAAAGAGCCAAATCTACATATTGGCTGCAGTTATAACAGCCATTGCTGAAGATAAAGGTAAAAGAGGGGGAGAGAAGGGAGATAAGAGTCCAGTCACTGAGCTCACACTTGGATGGGAAGCTTATCACTCAGATATGTGTTCAGTTCACCTTCTATCTGCCGGCTGCTCTGTTCATAATTTCCCAACCCACACGGCTCCTTCACTGCACACAGAGAGAGAAGAGAGAGGGGAGGGGGAAGACAGAGCCATTTGTGTAGGGGGGGAACTGTGCACTGTGACACTAATAACCACAGTAAGCCAACACAGATGCAGCCAGACACCCCTACATTTACACACAGCTTCTCCTGTCCCATAGTTGTTTATGGACAGGAGAAATCAGGCTTATACTGCTGGCTGGGAGGGCCGATTTTAAGGCAGGGGCCTGGAGCTGCAGCTCCATCAGCCCCTATGTTAATCCGGCCCTGACTCTCACTCCCTCATACTGGTCACTGGAAGTTCAACATGGCACCTCATGGCAAAGAACTCTCTGAGGATCTGAAAAAAAGAATTGTTGCTATACATAAAGATGGCCTAGGCTATAAGAAGATTGGCAAGACCCTGAAACTGAGCTACAGCACAGTGGCCAAGACCATACAGTGGTTTAACGGGACAGGTTCCACTCAGAACAGGCATCGCCATGGTCGATCAAAGAAGTTGAGTGCATGTGCTCAGCGTCATATGCAGAGGTTGTCTTTGGGAAATAGATGTATGAGTGCTGCCAGCATTGCTGCAGATGTTGAAGGGTTGGGGGGGTTAGCCTGTCAGTGCTCAGACCATACGCCGCACACTGCATCAAATTGGTCTGCATGACTGTCGTCCCAGAAGGAAGCCTCTTCTAAAGGTGATGCACAAGAAAGTCCAGTTTGCTGAAGACAAGCAGACTAAGGACATGCATTAGTGGAACCATGTCCTGTGGTCTGATGAGACCAAGATAAACTTATTTGGTTCAGAGGGTGTCAAGCGTGTATGGCGACAACCAGGTGAGGAGTACAAAGACAAGTGTGTCTTGCCTACAGTCGAGCATGGTGGTGGGAGTGTCATGGTCTGGGGCTGCATGAGTGCTGCACTGGGGAGCTACAGTTCATTGAGGGAACCGTGAATGCCAACATGTACTGTGACATACTGAAGCAGTATTCCAACATGATAACGACCCCAAACACACCTTAAGCGCAAGGTGGAGAAGCGCAAGATCTCTAACATCCACCAGCTCCGTTATGTCATCATGGAGGAGTGGAAGAGGACTCCAGTGGCAACTTGTGAAGCTCTGGTGAACTCCATGCTCAAGAGGGTTAAGGCAGTTCTGGAAAATAATGGTTTCCACACAAAATATTGACACTTTGGGCCCAATTTGGACATTTTCACTTAGGGGTTTACTCACTTTTGTTGCCAGCGGTTTAGACATTAATGGCTGTGTGAGTTATTTTGAGGGGACAGAAAATTTACACTGTTATACAAGCTGTACACTCACTACTTTACATTGTAGCAAAGTGTCGTTTCTTTAGTGTTGTCACATGAAAAGATATAAAAAATATTTACAAAAATGTGAGGGGTGTACTTAATTTTGTGAGATACTGTATGTTTGTCTGTATATGGGAGTCAACATTAGTTCACTCCTTTTTTATATTTTTCGAACAATAAAATGTTTCATATTTTTTATTAAATGTTATATCTGTGGCACCATAAAAATCCCCCTTTCCAGTTCTCTCTATACATTTCTAAATAGGGATGAGAGTGCCTTTGATCTCCTGAATTAGTGTGACTATTTCAACATTTCAATTTTTTTTGAGAACTGGGTGACAGCAGAAGACTGGATGACAGCAGGGCAGAGGACTGGGTGACAGCAGAGGACTGGGCGACAGTAGAGCAGAGGACTGGGCGACAGCAGAGCAGAGGACTGGGGACAGCAGAGCAGAAGACTGGGTGATAGCAGGGCAGAGGACCGCGTGATAGCAGGGCAGAGGACTGGGTGACAGCAGGGCAGAGGACTGGGTAACAGCAGGGCAGAGGACCAGGTGACAGCAGAGGACTGGGTGAACGCAGGGCAGAGGACTGGGTGACAACAGAGCACTGGTGACAGCAGAGCAGAGGACTGGGCGAGAGCAGAGGACTGGGCGAGAGCAGAGGACTGGGCGATAGCAGGGCAGAGGACTGGGCGATAGCAGGGCAGAGGACCGGGCGATAGCAGGGCAGAGGACCGGGCGATAGCAGGGCAGAGGACTGGGCGATAGCAGGGCAGAGGACCGGGCGATAGCAGGGCAGAGGACCGGGCGATAGCAGGGCAGAGGACCGGGCGATAGCAGGGCAGAGGATTGGGTGACAGCAGGGCAGAGGACTGGGTGACAGGAGGGCAGTGGACCAGGTGACAGCAGAGGACTGGGTGAAAGCAGGGCAGAGGACTGGATGACAACAGAGGACTGGGTGACAACAGGGCAGAGGACTGGGTGACAGCAGGGCAGAGGACTGGGTGACAGGAGGGCAGTGGACCAGGTGACAGCAGAGGACCAGGTGACAGCAGGGCAGAAGACTGGGTGACAGCAGGGCAGAGGACTGGGTGACAGCAGGGCAGAGGACTGGGTGACAGCAGGGCAGAGGACTGGGTGACAGCAGGGCAGAGGACTGGGTAACAGCAGGGCAGAGGACTGGGTAACAGCAGGGCATATCTGTGGCACCATAAAAATCCCCCTTTCCAGTTCTCTCTATACATTTCTAAATAGGGATGAGAGTGCCTTTGATCTCCTGAATTAGTGTGACTATTTCAACATTTCAATTTTTTTTGAGAACTGGGTGACAGCAGAAGACTGGATGACAGCAGGGCAGAGGACTGGGTGACAGCAGAGGACTGGGCGACAGTAGAGCAGAGGACTGGGCGACAGCAGAGCAGAGGACTGGGGACAGCAGAGCAGAAGACTGGGTGATAGCAGGGCAGAGGACCGCGTGATAGCAGGGCAGAGGACTGGGTGACAGCAGGGCAGAGGACTGGGTAACAGCAGGGCAGAGGACCAGGTGACAGCAGAGGACTGGGTGAACGCAGGGCAGAGGACTGGGTGACAACAGAGCACTGGTGACAGCAGAGCAGAGGACTGGGCGAGAGCAGAGGACTGGGCGAGAGCAGAGGACTGGGCGATAGCAGGGCAGAGGACTGGGCGATAGCAGGGCAGAGGACTGGGCGATAGCAGGGCAGAGGACTGGGCGATAGCAGGGCAGAGGACTGGGCGATAGCAGGGCAGAGGACTGGGCGATAGCAGGGCAGAGGACTGGGCGATAGCAGGGCAGAGGACTGGGCGATAGCAGGGCAGAGGACTGGGCGATAGCAGGGCAAAGGACTGGGCGATAGCAGGGCAGAGGACCGGGCGATAGCAGGGCAGAGGACCGGGCGATAGCAGGGCAGAGGACCGGGCGATAGCAGGGCAGAGGACCGGGCGATAGCAGGGCAGAGGACCGGGCGATAGCAGGGCAGAGGATTGGGTGACAGCAGGGCAGAGGACTGGGTGACAGGAGGGCAGTGGACCAGGTGACAGCAGAGGACTGGGTGAAAGCAGGGCAGAGGACTGGATGACAACAGAGGACTGGGTGACAACAGGGCAGAGGACTGGGTGACAGGAGGGCAGTGGACCAGGTGACAGCAGAGGACTGGGTGAAAGCAGGGCAGAGGACTGGATGACAACAGAGGACTGGGTGACAACAGGGCAGAGGACTGGGTGACAGCAGGGCAGAGGACTGGGTGACAGGAGGGCAGTGGACCAGGTGACAGCAGAGGACCAGGTGACAGCAGGGCAGAAGACTGGGTGACAGCAGGGCAGAGGACTGGGTGACAGCAGGGCAGAGGACTGGGTGACAGCAGGGCAGAGGACTGGGTGACAGCAGGGCAGAGGACTGGGTAACAGCAGGGCAGAGGACTGGGTAACAGCAGGGCAGAGGACTGGGTGACAGCAGGGCAGAGGAGTGGGCGACAGCAGGACAGAGGCCTGGGTGAGAACAGAGGACTGGGTGACAGCAGAGGACTGGGTGATAGCAGAGCAGAGGACTGGGTGACAGCAGAGGACTGGGTGACACCAGGGCAGAGGACTGGGTGAAAGCAGGGCAGAGGACTGGGTGACAGCAGAGGACTGTGTGAACGCAGATCAGAGGACTGGGTGACAGCAGGGAGGACTGTGTAAACGTAGAGCAGAGGATTGGGTGAACGCAGGGCAAAGGACTGGGTGACAGCAGGGCAGAGGACCGGGTGAACGCAGGGCAGAGGACTGGGCGACAACAGGGGACTGGGTGACAGCAAAGGGCTGGGTGACAGCAAAGGGCTGGGTGACACCAGGGCAGAGGACTGGGTGACAACAGGGCAGAGGACTGTGTGAAAGCAGGGCAGAGGACTGGGTGACAGCAGAGGACTGTGTGAATGCAGATCAGAGGACTGGGTGACAGCAGGCAGAGGACTGTGTGAATGCAAGGCAGAGGACTGTGTGAATGCAAGGCAGAGGATTGGGTGAACGCAGGGCAAAGGACTGGGTGACAGCAGGGCAGAGGACTGGGTGAACGCAGGGCAGAGGACTGGGCGACAACAGGGGACTGGGCGACAGCAGAGGGCTGGGTGACAGCAGGGCAGAGGATTGAGTGACAGCAGGCAGAGGACTGAGTGACAGCAGGCAGAGGACTGAGTGACAGCAGGCAGAGGACTGGGTGACAGCAGGCAGAGGACTGGGTGACAGCAGGCAGAGGACTGGGTGACAGCAGGCAGAGGACTGGGTGACAGCAGATCAGAGGACTGGGTGACAGCAGATCAGAGGACTGGGTGACAGCAGATCAGAGGACTGGGTGACAGCAGATCAGAGGACTGGGTGAACGCAGATCAGAGGACTGGGTGAACGCAGATCAGAGGACTGGGTGACAGCAGGTCAGAGGACTGGGTGACAGCAGGTCAGAGGACTGGGTGACAGCAGGTCAGAGGACTGGGTGACAGCAGGTCAGAGGACTGGGTGACAGCAGGTCAGAGGACTGGGTGACAGCAGGTCAGAGGACTGGGTGACAGCAGGGCAGAGGACTGGGTGACAGCAGGGCAGAGGACTGTGAGAAATTGTGTTGAAAACTGCTCTGCCCAATTTCTCACAGTCAGGACAGTGCTACACAAGAAAACAGATACCATCATAGTCAGCTAACAGCACTTTTTCACTTCCATCTAAAAATCTAGAGAAAGCAGTAAAAAAGCTAACAAAGATCAAGGTGGTATCTGGTTTTTAATGTAGCACTGTCCTGACTGTGAGAAATTGGCAGAGCAGTTTTCAACCCAATTTCTCACAGTCCAGTGGCTGCATTAAAAAAATAAAAATGGCATTTTTAGAGACTTTTTTTTACCTCCATGCCACTCTCTGCCCAGAGGGACCGAGCGATTATCCCTGAGGGACTGCCCCCGCCCCCCAAGTGACAGGCAGGATCGGCTCTTGGCTGGCCATGCCCCCTCACGAGTGCCGACCAGTGACAATGAATATTAGTGGAGTAGAGCTAACACAACAGGAGATGAAAGTGTTGGATAAAAGGCTGAAGTTTGACAAACTGATAAGACCTGTGGATAAGGGTGGTGCAATAGTGGTACAATCGAAGGAAGCCTATAAGAATGAATTAAATCGACAACTACAATATGAGAATACCTATCAAAAATTATTAAGCAATCTGACGGTGACATATAAGAAGGTATTGAATAAGGACATGGAAAAAGGTTTAAATAGGGAAATCTTACAAAAGGCGGGTTAGGTCTACCGGACTTTGAGTTATACCATACGTCCGCAGTTATCTCCCGTATCCTCGAGTGGTTCCCCCGCCCCATGACAAAGCTACCACATTTGTGGAGCAAGACCTATCCACATACGACCTAAGAGCGATTCTCTGGGGATACGATCATTTGTTTAAATCAATTACAATGCTGTCCCCCCTTACTAGGGACGCCCTGGCGATTTGGTACCGTAGGAAATATAACTATTCACTATCTTCTGAACCCAGCCCCCTTACCCCTTTGTTTGACAACCCAAAATTTCCGGAAGGCCATTCCACCCACCTCATAGACAATTACAATAGAGATTCTTGGCCCACGGCACGGCATTTTGTTGACATCATCCTAGGTACCTTTACATCTACCCCAACAGATGCAACCTCCAGAGTGACTTGGCTCACTCGTAGACACCTGAACGCTTTCTGCAAACAGATCCACGATTCTAAACAAATTCATAGACCCCTGACTGGGTTTGAACAACTCTGCACTCTATCGGAGACTCCACGACACACTTTATCACTTATATACAAACTCATTTTAGAGCACACCCATGGAGCCCTTCCTAATTACACTACAAAATGGTCAGCGGAGGTTGGGATTAAAATAACCGAGGCAGATTGGAGTAAAGCCTTTGTTTTCACAAATAAGACCTCAATCTCAAGCTATATGCAGGAGAAAAATTATAAAATCCTATTAAGGTGGTATCGGGTCCCCACAGCCCTTAGGGTCATATTCCCTTCTAGTTCAGACATGTGCTGGAGATGCAACTCAATGAAAGGTACATATATCCATATCTGGTGGGAATGTGATGTGCTTCTACCATTTTGGACACAGATCTTCCAAATCTATTCAGAGATCTATGACAAACCTCTAATGCCTTCTCCTACCATTGCCCTCCTCTCCATTCTACCCGGGACCATAAAGTCACAAAAAAATAGTTTATTGAAGTTTTTCATTATCGCAGGGAGGCAACTCATACCCAGGCACTGGAAAACCGCTACGCCCCCGTCTAAAATGGAGTGGGTCAGTGAAGTAAACAACATTATGTTCTATTCTTTTCTTTCTCTCGGATTTCCTCTTATTCTTAACCTCTCTTTTCATGTCTCCTACGATCTCCCATCGATGCAATCTTCTCTACAAGTTTGCCCTCCCTCTGTGGGGGATTATTTTTGTTTTTTACCCTCTACATGTTAAAATGTATTGCACTTTATTATAGATAATATATTTGACAGTCACTCGTCTCAGTTTTTCTACTTATTCTCCCTGAGTCCGAGGATGCAGAAGGTTCCCAATGGGGCTCCCTGGACCGGGGTATATAACTCCTACGAGTCAACTGTCACACATGTATGGGTCTCATACAAAGTTATATTTTAAGTGATCATTGTTCGATCACTTGATTGCACTATTCTGACTTTTGTATTTTTATATCTTGGTATACCAGGAGACCTGATGTCAGGTTAATGGCATTGTTCATACTTTTCCTTTGTTACTTTGTCTTATATACTTGTTGAAAAATTAATAAAATCTAATTGAACCAAAAATAGGGAAATCTTGACTAAAAAAGAAGGTAGATACCTTCGGCCGGATACATGTAGGATCCCAGTTATTTATATACTCCCTAAGATTCATAAAGATAAGACAAATCCACCTGCGAGACCCATTGCAATTGGGATCAATTCAGTAGGAGCAAGAATGGGTGAATATATAGATTGGTATCTACATCCTGTAGTGCGAAGAACAAAATCTTACCTTAGAAACACGAAGCATCTCATCCAGTTATTAATGAGATTCATTTGAAGGATGGCCCTATTTATCTAGCTACGGCTGATGTTACATCATTGTACACCATCATTAATCACCATGAAATGGGCCCTAAGGAAATTCAGTGAATTGAAATGTGTCCAAAGATGCTTTCTTTTACCCACTTCAGCCCCGGAAGGATTTAACCCCTTCCTGACCAAAGCATTTTTTGCGATTCGGCACTGCGTCACTTTTACTGACAATTGCGCTGTCGTGCGACGTTGTACCCAAACAAAATTGAACAATACAGAAGTGTGGAATACAGAATACATAACAGAGGGAGAGTTGTACAATAAATGGTCTGAATACTTTGCATCCAGGGTTCACTCATATATCCCTGTATGTATGTAACCACTCGAATGTGAGGTTTTATGCATACAGATGTTGCATCTGTCAGCATGTCATTGTTTGTAGAGGCTGCTGCCCACAGCTGAATGCAAGCACATGTGGCTCCTGGGTACAGAACTATGCTCCTTCTTGCTGATATGTGAATGAGGCCTAAATCCCCCCCCCCCCCCCCATAAAGTGGATGTGCACTACACACATTGTAGTAATGCACATTGTGTGTGTTTGTGCACTGCGATGGGTGTGTATTATGGTGCCCATTGTGCACAGGCTGGTATATGTTGTGCACATGCACTTTGAATCGGGCGATGCCACAATGCATAGGTATGAAGCCAACCTCTAGTGTTTTTACTATAACTTGCTTGTTTTATGAGTTTTTTCACTGCTTGGTTTCACTATTGGAAATAACATTGTGATAAACATTTGTGCAACTATATCACCTATAAGACCAATAACACCATCTTTTTATTCTACCTGTCCCGTGCTTTCAGGAAATGTATGGTTTGGGAGTTTTTAAAAAAGTCTAAAAGCTGTAGATTAAAAAATATGAAAAATTTCAAAAATGTTCTGGCCGTCTGAACTTAAACATCGATTGCAGGCCTTGGCAGCAAAAGGGCTAAATGATAACTTAACCAAAGAAAAGAAAATTAAATATATAGCAGCTTATTAGTCCCTAAATTTAGTGGCTGCATTAGTTTTATTTCTCAGGCTGAGAATGTTAGCAAGGACAGCATATACATGTTGATCTTGCCAGAAAAGCAATGTGCTTATGACTTCATGTGATCTGCTCTTAAGACAATGTTATCTTTCCTATAAAACCTTGTTCAGCATCCTTCATGTAACATAGATGAGCAAAGGCAGATTTATTAGTAGTCCAGCATGGGTGGCAAACATGACCCCCTCCATAGATACAGTGAAAGAGTTATGCCCTGTACACACGGTTGGATTTTCCGACGCAAAAAGCGCGATCGGATTCCGATTGTATGTGGGCTCCATCTGACTTTTTCCGTCGGAATTTCCAACACACAAAGTTTGAGAGCAGGCTATAAAATTTTCCGACAACAAAATCTGATCGGTTAAATTCCGATCGTGTGTACACAAATCCGACGCACAAAGTGCCACGCATGCTCAGAATAAATTAATAGACGAAAGCTATTGGCTACTGCCCCGTTTATAGTCCCGACGTACGTGTTTTGCCTCACTGCGTTCAGAGCGATCGGATTTTCCGACAACTTTGTGCGACCGTGTGTATGCAAGACAAGTTTGAGCCAACATCCGTCGGCAAAAATCCATGGGTTTTGTTGTCGGAATGTCCGATCAATGTCCGATTGTGTGTACAAGGCATTAGAGTAGTGACCCTAGGACAAGAGGTATGTTATTCACAGGATTACCATGTAAAAATAAAGGGGGAAAAAAGCCTAAAAATAATAAAACCAATGCGTCTAATGACTGGTAAGCTTAAATGTATTACTTATTATTATTATTGTTCTTTCGTTTAGACAAGTTTTAAATCTACATTTTCATGTTTGTAATGGCGGCCAACACTGTCCAACATCCTACTATTGGGTTGTAATACAATACAGTAATACAGTAAAAAACCCTTATTGTAGTTTAATCAAGACAATATGTTTTTTTTTTTTTTTTTTTTTTTGCTGCAAGGAATTAATACCAAATTCATTTTCTCATTCTGAAATGAGGCAGAATGTTTGGTTTTAAAGTTAAAAATGAATTCTTAAATCATTTGGTAAAATATATTGCTCAAAGTACAGCCTCATTAAGCTCAGCATCTATGAATAGTAATATGGGGAGATTGAGGGGCTAGTGCCAAACATTAATTATGTTTTAACGTAATAATTCTGCCTTCCAGGTACCATCATGGAAGAGAGGTCTAACAAACTGCTGAATTTTTATATTTCAAAGTATTATTAAACACCATTCTAAAATAGGGTGTTACTAAAGCAGAAATAACGATAACTTGATGTTTAGATTGAAGTTCTTGCAATGTACAGGTAATTGTTCCTCTTTATTTTACTACCATGCCTATCCTAAGGGAAAATTAAGCATCTGGAGAGACATCCTATAAGAGGTGCCAAGCAGCAGCTGACTATTTTCTTGCATCCTAAAGCTGATTCTGGCTTTAGGAAATACATTTAAAAAATGTAGCCTAATAGAGTTAAAAATAAAAATCAGATTTATGCTGTAATACTCAGCTTTAGTCTAAATCTGTCCTTGGGTTTAATTATCCTTAAAGTATGGGGAGCTTTTCTAAAGCTAGACTTTAGCTTTAATTCTGATATAGTAAGAAGAGCAGCTCATGATATTGTCACATATTCTCTCCCAAACACCTAAAAGATATGAGGAACTGTTCCCCTGCTCCCAGCATACACCAATGGCAGGAACTCATACAAACTTTAACATGTTAGTTTTTAATCACTTGACCTCCGAAAGATTTACCCCCCTTCATGACCAGGCCTTTTTTTGCGATGCGGCACTGTGTTGCTTAACTGACAATTGCGGCACTGTTCCCACAAATAGAGCTCTCTTTTGGTGATATTTGATCACCTCTGCATTTTTTTGTTTTTGGGCTATAAACAAAAAACTTTTGAAAAAAACAATATTTTTTACTTTCTGCTAATTTCTTCATAAATTTAGGTCAATATGTATTCTGCTACATATTTTTGCTAAAAAATCCTAATAATTGTATATTGATTGTTTTGCGCAAAAGATATAGCATCTACAAACTGTGGGATATTTTTATTTATTACTTTTTTTTACTAGTAATGGCGGCGATCATCCACTTATAGCGGGACTGCAGTATTGCAGTGGACATTCTGACACTAACTGACACTTTTGACACGTTTTGAGGACCAGGGGAAGGGTTAACATCAGGGGCAATCAAAGGGTTTACTGTGTGTGATTTAAAGGTATATGGCCTCCCTCCCCAAGAGTTAGCAGATGATGTGGGGTCCCCAGCAGAAGCGCTGGCATCAGGGCAGAGTGCTACCAACCTCTGCCCAGCACTGGCAACAACTCCAGAGCTCCAGGGAGCTGGGGCAGGTGGCCTCTCTCCCCAATGACAAGCTGATGTAGTGTAGCTCCTACTCCCAGCTGAAGCACTAGTAACAGGGCAGAGAGCCACTGGCTTCTGCCTAGCACCTACAGTGTTTCCACAGCTCCAGGGAGCAGGGGCAGTTGGCCCCTCTTCCCAGCAGCAGATTGAGCCTCGAAATAGTAAAGACCTCCTAGCTGAAGTGCTGGCAGCCAGACAGAGGGTCCACAACCTCTGCCCCACACCTACTGATGACAACTATTACCCACAGCAGAGAATAGAAATTATGTGGACCAACTATGTGGGTTCACTCTGCCCGGCTAACGCATGTACAGACCAGGTGGAGGTTAGGGACCTTGTTAGACTACATTTCGATAGGGGAGAAATGTGACATATCCAACTGGGACAGAGGCTTTTGGAGAGGACTAGGGGCAAGCCTCCTACCCACTGACTATGCCCATAGAGAGAGAAAATCATTCTCTAATGATGGACAACAACATGATAAACCTGAGAGCGTGGCTTGGATTATGGTAATTCTCTGATTAGGGACAATAAAACTTCCCTTCTGGAGTGGATGGGAAGGTATAATACTAATCTTGTACGGGTTAATGGTCAGAGGAAATATGGTGTCCCTCCTGAAGATTGGGTTGGAGAGGCTTCTCCACTTGGGACAAAAATATTTATCAACAATATCACTCAAGAAATTTATAAAGATAAATTAATATGCTGCACCAGTCGCAGCGTATCTTCGAGCAGGGTGAGCGGACCGGGCGTCTCCTGGCATGGTTGTCTCGGGAGCAGGCGGCGACGACCTCTGTGGCTAATATTAAAGAGGCCTCGGGCCGGCTGCTGTCTGATCCTAGAGACATAAACAGGTGCTTTGCCTCATATTATGAGGACCTCTATTCTTCCAGAGTACAATACTCTGTTGACGAATTACAGACGTACATAGATGCCATTGAGCTGCCCCGCCTGTCGGTAGCAGCTAGACAGAGACTTGACGCTCCGTTCACCCTCAAGGAGATCCAAACGGCTATTGGCTCCCTCCAGTCGGGAAAGACCCCGGGCGATGATGGATTCCCTGTGGAATTTTATAAAGAACACGTTGACACCCTTGCCATTAGACTGCTCGAAGTCCTCAATGCCTCCTTCGATTCTGACTCCCTGCCTCCTTCCATGTCTAGAGCTGTTATCATTGTGATTCCCAAGCCTGGAAAGGACCCTGATCTTTGCTCCTCATATAGGCCTATATCGCTCCTTAATGTGGATGCAAAGATCCTTGCAAAGGTTTTGGCTACCAGGCTTAATACAGTTATCTTATCCCTAATCCATGGTGACCAGACTGGGTTTATGCCAGGCAGGGGAACAGATATCAATTTGCGTAGACTGTTTACGGTGATTGCGAGCTCGACTGGTGGGGGGGGACCTGGCGTGGTGGCCTCCTTGGACGCGGAGAAGGCCTTTGACTCGGTGGAGTGGGAATATTTATGGCATATTCTACCTAGATTTGGCATGGGACCTAAATTTGTAAAATGGGTACGCCTTCTGTACTCAGGTCCGACGGCTAGAGTTCGCACAAACGGTGTTTTGTCTGCATCATTCCCACTCCACCGGGGCACCAGGCAGGGCTGTCCGCTTTCTCCGGCTCTCTTCGCCCTTGCGATTGAACCATTAGCGGTGATTCTCAGGGTGGCGACGGCGGTGAGAGGCATGTCGTTTCCCCCCCTGACTGAAAAAGTTTCACTATATGCAGACGATATGCTCTTATACCTTCAAGATGACCAGCAATCACTAGGGGCGGCTCTGTCCATTATTAACCAATTTGGCGTGTTCTCAGGAGTCCGGGTAAATTGGGACAAGTCGCTCCTGTTCTCCCTGTCGGGAGTCCCTAGGCCGATAGACTCAACCACCCCCCTGAAAAGGGTAGCACAGTTCAAATACCTGGGTATACAGGTTCAATTAGACCAACGGAAGTATTTAGAAGATAATGTCTACCCCATCTTACAGCGCTTTATCCAACGATGCTCAGTGTGGAAAACACTTCCACTGACCCCGGTGGGGAGGATAAACCTAATTAAGATGTCCTTCCTACCAAAGTTCCTGTATGCCTTCCGGCATACCCCAGTTCCCATCCCTAACTCTTTCTTTGTCAAATTGGACCAGGCTATCACGTCTTTTGTCTGGGCGGGGGCAACTCCCAGAATAGCTAAACACACTTTACAGCTGTCGCTTATGGAAGGTGGCCTCTCCCTACCAAATTTCAAGAAGTATTACTGGGCGGCGGTATTAGTGTCTGTGCGCTGGTGGTTTACTCAGGACAAAGCCAACCCAGCGGTTAACTTAGAGGCGGCGATTCTTGGTTCATACTCAGAACTTAGCAACCTAGTGTACAGGGGATCGAGATACAGCCCTCGAGTTACCACGCCGATGAAGACGACGGTGAGGGTTTGGGGTCAAGTATCAGGCTACCTTAACAATCGTAATGCTGTCTCACCATATACACCATTATGGGGTAATCCCAAACTGCCGCATTTCCAGTCCATCCCCGACCCGCAGGTATGGGCCAGATACGAGATCCGGACAATACGCCATATTTTCAAAGACGATCGCCTTATGTCGCTCACAGAATTAAAAGGTAAATATCATCTTCCCTCGTGGATGTTCTTTAGATATGTACAGCTCAGTCACGCGGCCAGGGCTCAGTTCCCTAACGGGATAGTTATTGCCACACACTCAGTTGAGTCCTTACTTACAATAACGGATATTGACCGTATACTGTCTTCTATATATATCAGGCTCACTTGTAAAGACACCTCCACATTGACCCCACTGTTCACTAAATGGCAGCTAGATATCCCTGAACTGACTGAGGAAGACTGGTCTGAAGGCTTGCAGCAGTGCATCCCACTCATGATCTCAGCAAGGGACAGGTTTATCCAGATGAAATTCCTACATAGAGTGTACTATACCCCGCATAGGTTAGCCAACATTTATCCAGGAGTAGAAGATGTTTGTCCTAAGTGTAGGCAGTCGGTGGGAACTTTCTTCCATGTTGTATGGTCATGCCCGATCCTTCAGACCTATTGGCGGGAGGTGGTGTCAGATATAAATGGGGTGGCAGGGCTACACCTGGATGTAGACCCGCTTGTGTTTCTACTAGGCATTACAGACAACCTGGCAACTACTAAACACACAAAGCTATTCGTGTTCTATGCAGCCTACTATGCCAGGAAAGAAATCCTGCTCAGATGGAAACTGCCTGACCCCCCTACTGCAAGGGCATGGCGGGCGCAGGTGAATGCAATACTACCAATGTATAAACTCACATACATGGGCAGGAACTGTCCTCATAAGTTTGAGAAGATATGGGCGGCTTGGGTGGAAGCTAAACATCTGACGGTTTAATTTTACCCCGAAACAATTGATGGGTAACAGATATGCGGTGCTAATAGGGGGGTGAACATACTGGAGTAGGTGGATGGTTACTGGACCCTCCTCTTCTTAATCTCTTGATTTCTTGGTGGGAGCCTCTCTCCCCCCCCCCCCCCCTCATATAGGGAAAGAAAAGGCGTCTTATATGTGCTAAAACTGCAGGGCGAGAGTGTGCTTTAACATGTAGGGTCCTTTCATGCATGGATTATACTGATTCCCTTGAGGATTGGTTCTTTAGTCTGTCCACGGTGTTAGAAACTTACATATCAAATGATATAAGTCTTTATAAACCTACCAGTATAATTTGTAAACCCTGTTTTGTTGTACTCCTGTCTGCAATGTATGACTTGCATTTTCAAGTGTAATGTATAATACATTCAATAAACATTACCTGTGTTAAAATAAAGATAAATTAATTCCACCTTTCCAGACTGCTGGAACATTGAAAGAGTTTGTATTAGACTGTTGTTGACTGGTGCAGGAGAGTCTGAGGTGGGGGGTATCACTGTTTATGTTATGTGTTTATTGTTAAGTGTGTCTCTCCAATTGTGTGCCTCCTAGGTGTGAATTCCCATTGTTAATTGAGTCACCTATTGTTTCTGCCTGTCTGCTCATCTCTTGGAGATGTAATTAACCATTTCGCGCCGGCCTATAGCAGAATAACGGCCGGGCGGTGGTTCTGTTATCATGACTGGGCGTTATATGACGTCCAGCAGAATAACTGCCGGCGCGTGCCCGTGGGGGCACGCATTGCGACGATCGTTGTTGCGGCGTGTCAGTCTGACACACCGCTACACTGATCTCGGTAAACACAGAGACTCTTTACCATGTGATCAGCCGTTCCAATCACGGCTGATAACAATGTAAACAGGAAGAGCTGTTGATCGGCTCTTCCTCACTCGTGTTTGACAGACGTTAGTAGAGGAGAGCCAATCGGCGGCTCTCCTGACAGGGGAGTCTGTGCTGAATATCAGCGCAGCCCCCCGCGGATGCCCCCAGACCACCAGGGATGCCCACAAAGGTACCCAAAAAGGTATGCCACCTTGGACCAACAGGGAGATGGCAATCAATTCCCATCAGCAATGCGTGCCAGTGCCATCAGTCTATCAGTGCCGCATATCAGTGCCCAGCAGTGCTGCCTATCAGTGCCACCCATAAGTACCCATCAGTTCAGCCTTTCAGTGCCCATCAGTGTCGCCTATCAGTGCCCATCAGTGCCACCCATGAGTGCCCATCAGTGCCGCCTATCAGTGCCCATCAGTGCTGCATATTAGTGCCACCCATCAGTGCCCACAAGTGCTGCCTATCAGTGCCCATCATCAGTGCCTGTTAGTGCCCATCAGTGCCACCTCATTGGTGCCGCCTCATCGGTACCGCCTTATCAGTGCCCGTCAGTGCCGCCTTATCAGTGCCCATCAGTGAAGGAGAAACGTACTTATTTACAAAAAATGGGCAGGAAGGGGGGTAAGTGCCTGGTATCAAAGTGGTTGATATTGTGATCACTTTACCTCATTATCAAACCATTGTGGGATGGTTATGTGTTTATGCTTATGATAATGTGTAATGTACTTTGTGTATGTAGCGCTACCCCCGTAGGGGCCGCTGGTGAATGTGGTCCATCTCCCACCCTGCACAGACAGGCACACAAATTTTTAGTCACACAGAGTCAAGAAACAGTCCTTTGCGACATTGTTTTTTTTTTGTTTTATTAGGGGAAATTTTTTTTGAATGGGGATAGGGTACATATGAGATGCCCACTTGATTGAAGGAATTTGGTAGTGACTTAACTATATACACACTCTATCCTCTTCTCCTCAACCTCCAGCATATACACTTGCTGGCAGACTATCACTCCCAGGACGAACTAGCACTGATGTGGGGACCTGACACTGGCTCTATCAGGCCCAAAGCAAATGCCCTTTGCAGGCAGGGACCCCGGGCCATTATAGTGTAGCAAAAATAGAAGTCCTTGGTTCTAGCTGTCCTACATGTGGCTACTGTTCTCAGTACCACCTCTTCAGGCACTGCCAGCCCTCCTGGCTGCAGCTGCCCCTTTCCACTGCCCATGCCACCACAGTCCTCCTAACTGGCTCTGCACCCATCCCAGACTGCTCCATCCCAGTCCTCTCAGGCGTGCCCTCCAGTCCTCCTGACTGTGTGTCACTCACCAGCCCTCTTGGCTGTTCCTGTTCCTCCTGGAGACTAGCCCAGCAGTGTTCTCCCACTGTCCTCTCCTTGCTCCCAGTGCCTCCTGGCCAGGACACCTCCATGTTTTTGGGAAGGTCCCATCTGCACCCGAGCCCAGGCCCAAGGTCACCCCCCCAGACTGGGAAGCTCCCTCAAAGGCCATGACAGCCTAACAATCCAACTCCAGCTTCCACATGAACTCTCCTTCCCAGTTGGGCTAACCCAAAGTATTTGAGGGGGCCTGCCCCCTGACAATCCAAGTTGGGGATTGGTCAGGGCCCTCATAATACTCCAAGCAGCTCCTCCTTACCTCCCTCCCATCTTTCTAGAAGGTTCCAGTACATTCTAGATACAGGGGGGAGGTCTCAGTGATGCTGCCTGTGAGCCATCCAGCTCTCCCTGGATCTCTGCCTAACCCAGGGAAAAAAAACACAGACATGCTGCCAGCCAAGCCTGCACAAATTTACCTGCACTAGAAAAAAGAAAACAATTTACAATTCTAGCACTAGAGGGTGCTACATGTGTTCAGGGTTGTAGGCGGCGGACTGACTGGGTGTCTAGTTGTTAATTAGTTCATATTAATTAGATCAATGTCAGCTATTAGTTGCTAGATGTGGATTGGCATACTGTTTATGTTGGTTGTTCCTTAGCTTTGTTACCAATTGACAACTGGGCACTTAAACCCCCCTCGTGACCAGACCAATTTTCAGCTTTCAGTGCTCTCATACTTTGAATGACAATTACTCAGTCATGTAATACTGTACCCAAATGAATATTTGTCCTTTTTTTCATACAAATAGAGCTTTCTTTTGGTGGTATTTGATCACCTCTGTTTTTTTTATTTTTTGCGCTATAAATGAAAAAAGACTGAAAATGTTGAAAAAAAATGCATTGTTGACTACCTCGTTGACTACCTATTACACTTTTGAAGGCCCTGGAGCACCAGGACAATGACACGTGACACTGATGTGGCACTGATAACAGATGGCACTAATACGTGGCACTGATGACACGTGAAACTGATGACAGATGGCATTAATATGTGGCACTAATGATACCTGGCACTGATGACAGATGGCACTAATACGTGGCACTGATGACAGATGGCACTAATACGTGGCACTGATGACATGTGGCACTGATGACAGATGGCACTAATACTTGGCACTGATGACACGTGGCACTGATGACAGATGGCACTAATATGTGGCACTGATGACAGATGGCACTAATACATGGCACTGATGACATGTGACACTGATAACAGATGGGACGTGACACTGACAGGTGGCACTGATGACACATGGCACTGGGGACAGGTGGCACTGGAGGCAGGTGGCACTGAAGGCAGGTGGCACTGGGGACAGATGGCACTGATAGATGGCACTGGGGACAGATGGCAATGGGGACAGATGGCACTGATAGATGGCACTGGGGACAGATGGCGATGGGGACAGATGGCACTGTGTTGTGTTAGTGTAGTGATTTTTTTTCACTCACCGCTGCAGCCGTTGGCTCTCCCTCCTCACACGCTGTCTTTGTGTGAGGAGGGAGGGCCGACGATGAGAGAGGATCTCATATGTTTACATATGAGATCCTCTCTCATTGGACACTCCGATCGCACTGTAAACAGCCGCTGTGATTGGCCATTTACAGCGCTCTGTGACTGGCTGTGTCCAAGCGACACAGCCAGCACAGAATTTCCCTGATGCGCGCTCGCGGGAGCGTGCATCGCGGAAGTAAACAGGAGGACGTCCAGGGACGCCCTCCCGGCAATTGGAGTCCGCGCTGGAGACGTCTTTCGGCTATAGCACGGACACCTAGTGGTTAATTATATTCCTGTTTACAGTTTTTATTGTTAGGGTAATGTGATCAAACACTTATCTGATCTTGCATGGTATATTTTCTGTGTCAATTTATACAATAAGGAGTTCCAGTTTGCACCTAAGCTAGTATCGTCTAGATTTTGGGTGCAATATCTCGCTATAATACCTGGTTCCTGGTTCTAGACTGGAGGAAGCTATATCTTGACATAGGCACCCAAGCTGGGTGCTGGACGGTTCTGTCACATTTGGTGGCCTTCATCTCCCTGGTCTTTGGCCTGCCGCTTGGGAGTGGGAATGGCTTCCCCCCCTTCATAGGAATTTATCAGGAATTTTGTAAAAATTGCTGCGTTTGTATCTGCTAATAGAGAAGGGGACAGGAGAGAGAGGAGAAAGAGAAGGAGTTCACTCTCCCAGGGGGAAGTGAGAAGGTATTGAGATGGGTCATTCAGGTTGTGAAAGCTTGCCAAAATAAGCATTGGTGTAAAACAAAGTGTTGCCAGGGCCTCTAATGCTGCGTACACACGGTCGGACTTTTCAGCTACAAAAGTCAGACAGCCCGTCCGACAGACTTTTGACGGACTTTTGACGGACTTTTGGCGGACTTTTGGCGGACTTTCAACGGACTTTCTAACGACCGGACTTGCCTACACACGATCACACCAAAGTCCGACGGATTTGTACGTGATGACGTACACCGGACTAAAATAAGGAAGTTGATAGCTAGTAGCCAATAGCTGCCCTAGCGTCGGTTTTTGTCCGTCAGACTAGCATACAGACATGCGGATTTCTGGGTCCGGCGGAGTTACGCCGTAAAGATTTGAAGCATGTTCCAAACCTAAAGTCCGTCAGATTTGCGACTGGAAAAGTCCACTGAAGGTCCGGTGAAGCCCACACATGATCGGATTGTTCGCCGAATTTGGTCTGACGGCGTCCGTCAGACAAGTCCGGTCGAAGAGTCCAACCGTGTGTACGCGGCATTAGTGTTCTGAAAGGCTTCCTCTGCATTGTGTAAAGTTGCCATAAGATCTTCTATGTCCCTAAGTTCATTTACTTTGGAGAACCAAAGAGATTTTGTGGGCGGGTTTACATCTTTCTAGCATAATGAAATGCAGGCCTTAGTTGTATTCAGCAGCTGAATAGTGAAGGAGGCTTGTTTTCTCCTGATGGGTCTCTCCGATAAGTGCAACAGACAAGCCGCTGGGTTGTCTTGTAGGTCAACTGCAGTAAGCTGTTTGATAATACTGTTCACCTCCTGGCAAAATGGTTGGATTTTCAGGCATTCCCAAAAGATATGGATCATTGTGCCACCTTCCTACCGACATCTCCAACAGGTACTGGGGACTTGAGGGTAAATACAGTGAAGTGTGGTAGGGGCCCTGTATCAGCTGATGAAGATCTGATGAGATTTTGTAACAAGAACTTTGAGCAGGAGTGAATTGAGTACCCAGGTCGGTTTCCCAGTGCTTAAGTGAGCGCCGAGTATAACTAGTTTCCGGTAGGACTAGAGAGGCATACATGAAAGAAAGACAGCAGTGAATCGGTTCCCCTTTATAATATCTCTAGCTTAGTGAGGGGCTGTGCAATGCCTGTGGATTTGGATTGCATGTGAAGGTATAGTTGAAGCCCACTCCAAAAATCCGGGAAATAGCTACTGGACTTGAGACGTTGAAACTGTATGGTTTGAAAGCCAGGAGAAGAATCGGGGATACCCAGAATAGAAACCATAGGGGAAGGGAGAGGGGATACTTGTGTGCAGCAGAAAATTTCATGAGAAATCATTAAGGTGCAGCCAAGGGTAGAAAGAGTTCAGTAGAAAGCGGGAATGTAATCCATGGCTGTCCCCTGAGAATCCTCAAATTCCATGGCCACCCAGTGTTTTGCGGCCCCATGGCAATGCCAGTCCACCAACCTGGTCATATGGACCACCCTATAGTAAGCTCATATGTCAGGGAGGCCTACTCCCTCCATGGAGCTTAAGTAAAGATGGACTCTCGAGCTTAAGACAAGATTTCTTGTGGGACCAAACAAAGGCGCGGAACATAGAGCAGATCCTCTTAAAAAATAGAGAAGGGAGTCAAATAGGAAGAGCTTGTAATAGACAAAGTACCCTGGGAAACATGGTGATTTTAGTGCATTGCACTGTCCAAACCAGGTTAGGGTAAGCCAATGTAACAGATCTTCCCACGTTGTAAGTAAAAGCAGTTTGCAGAGTACACATCGGCCGGG
Organism: Lithobates septentrionalis; assembly: GCA_037952835.1. NCBI lineage: Eukaryota > Metazoa > Chordata > Amphibia > Anura > Ranidae > Lithobates > Lithobates septentrionalis. Next base: position 257,271 of record JBBDGP010001633.1, on the reverse strand, counting down.
TCTAGGGTAATGTTCACGCCAAGGTAATGGATAAAGTAAGTGCCCCAGCAAAAACAGAAGAGAGATCGAAGGTGGCAGATCGTAGCTTGATAAGTCAAGATATTGAGAGACAAGGTTTTTTACCAGAAAGTGACTTTTAAAATTATATTAACATGTTAATACCAAAAAAATTGTAAAAAAAAAATCCCCTCTCACCACTTCCCCTGTTATCTGTTCCCTCCCCTCTTTTTTTCTTTCTTGTGTGTCTTTTATTTATCCCAATTTTTGTGTATTGTTCAACGCCACAGCCCCCGTGCCTTACGGCTCAGGCACCCTGTGTTGACTCCCAGCTCTGGTCGGAGAGTAAAACTGTTGAAACACATGAATATGTGTATTCTTATGTTGTATTGTATTATGCCTACTGTTCATATCCCCTGAGAGGGATTATTACAGCTGTACACTTATATTTCAATAAAAACATTGTGCCATTGTAACATTTTTTATATACTGTCCCCAGTCACTGTCCCCGATCACTGCCACTGCAGTGCTGCACTGGTGACAGTATGTAAAATTTTTTTTTTTTTTTAAATTTCTTAATTTTTCAAATAATTGTGACAAAAAATACAACTTCAAAAAACTTGCCATGCCTCTTACTAAATACCTTGGACTGTCTACTTTCCAAAAAGGGGTCATTTGTACTGTCCTGGCATTTTCGGGCCTCAAGAAATGAGTGTGTTAGTACATCAGGATTAATTAATTTTCACATATATGTATGTAGCAATAACTTTCGGAGGAGCTGCTGGTTTAAAGCGGGCCTGTCCTCTTATCTCTTTACCCCTCTTAAATTGTTCAATCCCCTTGGCACAGCTGTAGTGCAGTGTTGTAATGATATGAGTATTGACTTTAACCCACAATATACACTTATATTTATATTTACCTCTACCTGGGTGTCTGTAGCTCCACCTGCAGGAGAAATAACAACACTGCACACAAACTTCAATAATAATCAGAAATAACTTCTTTCTTTGAGTAAGTAGTATATTTATATAAAGGGTTATTACAATGACTACACTATCACACCAACAGTGCAATAGTATAGTAAATAGTTATGACAATTGGTAACATACACAAATATACCTAATTGTATATATCTATACCAGGGAGCTCCCCCTGCTCTAAACTGTAAAATCACTATACTTAGTAAATAAATGCAGAGCCCTGCAATAAAAAAGATAGTCTTGATGTCTTCAGTCTTCGCTAGCTAAGAACTTGTAATTGTAATCCACAAGGGGGGGTTCCTCTTGGGTGTTGCCCAAGTGTAAGGTGATAAACTTGTGTAAGGTGATACACTAAGGTAGTTATAATCCGGCAGACTGACTAAGTGTTCTCATATGAATCCACTAGCATCCACTCTTGAATACTGAAGTCTATGCAGATGTACTGTTTTCCAACTTAACTTGTTCTGTGGGACTATCAGTCCCAGCAACACTCTGTAACAGTTCTAAGTGTGTGTGTAGTATTAAACAAACTTCCGGGTGTTAACCCTCTCACCACACGGGATCCAGGCAGATGGATGTCTCCGTTTCTGCAGTTCTCAGTCCGTATGGAGGCACCACCACGCCGTCACACTGTTCCGTTCACTAACGACCAGGAGTCCTCGGTTACCTCCCCACGGGTCTCAGGAACGAGGTAGGCCGCAACCCTGTGGGACACACACACCCACAGAGTCCTGCTGGCAGGCCACGCATCCCAGGAACAAGAAACCTAAGATGGCCGCTTCTTACCCTTTTATATCCTCCCACAATGCAGTTCAGTTCAACACTTGTCCAGGAGCATTGTGGGTAGGTAACGGCTAAAGTTCCGAAGTAAACAATCAATCACTTCCATGTCACTTCACCTAATTATGAAACGTAAAAGTATTGTACCTTTTCAATTATCCACAAGATGGCACTATAACAACTTATGTACTGCATAACACACATATGGCTAAAAACAACAGTTGTCAGCGCTACATGTACCATAGTTTGTGGACTCTATATCTTTCCTACAGGCTAAATAATATACACCGATTTGGGTTATTTTCACTAAATAAATGTAGCAGAATACATTTTGAACTAAATTTATAAAAAAAAGATTATTTATTTGCAAAATTGTATAATGAAAAAAAAAAAACGAAGATATATAAATATGCTGCGCTATCAAAAATGTAAATGTGTGTGATATATAACATAAAAGAGCAATTCATGCAATATTGCGAATAAAGTGATGATGTGCATACACTTAAAATGTTACATATGGCATCCAAAAAAATATATTATACAAAAATGTATAATTAATATTCTACATGCATCACAGTGAGTATATATAGCTGGACATATACTCAAAGATAAAGTGCTACAATGTGCTAGTGCAATATTCAAATAAAAATTAATAAAATGTTCAAAAATTCATCTATGCGATTAAGTGCTGCAAAATTTTGTGCGATATTATATATACATCACAGTGAGTATATATGGCTGGGCATATGCTCAAAAATAAAGTGCTAGTGCAATATTCAAATAACAATCAATAAACGTTCAAAAATTCATCCATGCGATTAAGTGCTGCAGTGTTTTGTGCAATATTCAAACGAAAAGTCCATAAGTGCTCCAAAAATCATCCATGCGATTCAGTGAATGCAAAAGGTAAAGTGTTGTAACCACACACAGGTGCTCCCCACTAGGTGATAGCCGCTCACTTTAGGGCATGTGACCTTACTGTTAGGCTTTGTCAAAATACGCCTTGGAACCACAAAAGGGTTCAGAGTAAATCAGGATCTTGGGTTGGTTTCACTTATGCCTCTGTACATCAAATTGGTGCAACTTTTACCTTACTATTCACATTTTACCTGTCAGGGAATCAACACTCTTTGAAGATACTGGCTGGTTACCCACCTATAAACACCTTCTATAAAAGCTTTGGATGGAAAATTAAAATTCAACAGATCATCCACGAACATCGCTAAGTAAGGTAAAAGTGGCACCCCTTTGATGTACACTTTACCTTTTGCATTCACTGAATCGCATGGATGATTTTTGGAGCACTTTTGGACTTTTCGTTTGAATATTGCACAAAACACTGCAGCACTTAATCGCATGGATGAATTTTTGAACGTTTATTGATTATTATTTGAATATTGCACTAGCACTTTATTTTTGTGCATATGTCCAGCCATATATACTCCCTGTGATGTATATATAATATCGCACAAAATTTTGCAGCACTTAATCGCATGGATGAATTTTTGAACGTTTATTGATTGTTATTTGAATATTGCACTAGCACATTGTAGCACTTTATCTTTGCGTATATGTCCATGATCCATTTGATTCGTGCATGATATATGAGACATGTGTAACGCTAGCAGCTGATCATCAAAAAGAGTATTAGTTTTGGGTTTTTTATTTTGTCTAGAAATCAATGGGGGCTCATAGGATTACATAATATTTTGAAAAAAAAAAACACTTTGCCACCGGGTTATTATTTTTTGTTAAATAAATGAAAAACGAAAGAAAAAAAAAACACTTTTTTTTTCTTTCGTTTTTCATTTATTTAACAAAAAATAATAACCCTGTGGCTAATAAATACCACCAAAAGAAAGCTCTATTTGTGTGAAAAAAAAATGATACAAAGTTCCTTTGGGTACAGTGTTGCATGACCATGCAATTGTCATTCAGAGTGTGACAACGCTGAAAGCTGAAAATTGGTCTGAGCAGGAAGGGGGTAAAAGTGCTTGGTATTGAATCTATTATGAGATTTTTATAGTAGGGTTTACATATACCTATTAGAAAAAAAAAGATTATTGCAAGATTCAAATGAATTGGTTGCTAAGAAATACCTTGTTTGGCAAATCACCTTTTGTCCCATTAAGTAACTTAATGCACATGACAAATTGTTTATCCAACAACTCCAATAGTCGACCAAGGTCTAACTTATGTTGAAAATACAGTTAACAATTTACACTACTTATTCTGACATTTCTACCCACTGTGGGCTAATTTGCATTCAGAACACATCAGTCTTGTGCTAGACTTATTCATTGTTCGGTTGCAGTGCTTAATAAGCAGGCTTATGACAGATGAATGCTGGAAAATCAAAGCACATACGAGAATTCATGTTGAACGCTAGATGGTACTGTGGAGTGAAAAAAAAAAAAAAAAGAATGAATACAAAACAATTTTTTTGCTAAAATACAAGGCCTATAAATAATAATGTGTTTGTTTATAAATATAATACTTCATAACTTTATACAGGAGTTTTATGGATGATAAATGTTACTTGTTCTTTGTGGAAGGAATTAATTCATGCAATGCTTCAGTGAGCTCTAATAAAATCTAATAAGAAACAGGTTGGATTTTGCTGAATCATTTCTGTTAAAGAATTCCAAGCTCAAACACAAACTCTGGTTTATTCAATGCATATATTCATTCGGTATATTTCTAACCCATACAATGTGATTGCCCATAATCCTGTATTACATTAGTTCTCTACCTCACTACAAATTAGGTGAAGGCATTTAGGCCTGCTTCACACCTATACAGGTTGCAGTTTGCATCTTGCCGATGCATTTTGCGTTTTTCAATACACGCTTTTGATCCATTGAAGTCTATGGAACCAATAACCAGGAAAAAGTCCCTGGCCCTTTCCATAAAATGCACAGTTGGGAACTATATCCATAGGAAACTATGTTAAATGGACTGTAGTGTGTTTCTGCAAAACTGAAAATGCACAAAAAAATGCATAGGTGTGAACCAGGCTTTTGGGAGCAGGAGGTAGGTCATTCTCCCAATAGTGAAACTGCAAGGTAAGAAAATGTTTTTCTATTTTTTCAGGCTAAAACAGCTGAAGTTTTAGTACTAAAAAAAGATTTTGCAGTTATTTATCAAGGGAATGTTTTATATTGTTCTGTGGATTTCCTTGCTCATCTGGATGTTTCTTTTTACTGAATTAACCACTTGCCCTCTGGAAAATTTACATCTTTGCATGACAGGGCCATGTTTGTTATATGGCGATGCGCTACTTTAACTGACAATTCCGTGTTCATGCAACGCTGTACCCAAACAAAATTTAAATCTTTTTTTCACACAAATAGAGCTTTCTTTTTGTGGTATTTGATCACCTCTGGTGTTTTATATTTTTTATTATATAAAAGAAAAACACTGACAATTTAGAAAAAAACAAACAAAAAACAATATTTTTTACTTTCTACTATAATATATATCCCATAATAATAATATATAATTTCTTAATACATTTAGGACAAAATGTATTCTACTACAAGTCTTTGGTAGAAAAACCCCCCAAAAAGGTATATATTGTATGAAGTTATAGCATCTACAAGCTATAGAATATATGCCGTAATTTAAAAAAAAATTTTTATACTAGTAGTGGCGGCGATCAGCGACTTACAGTCAGGTCCATAAATATTGGGACATAAACACAATTATAATCTTTTTGGCTCTATACACCACCACAATAGATTTGAAATGAAACAAACAAGATGTGCTTTAACTGCAGACTTTCAGCTTTAATTTGAGGGTATTTACATCCAAATCAGGTGAACGGTGTAGAAATTACAACAGTTTGTATATGTGCCTCCCACTTTTTAAGGGACCAAAAGTAATAGGACAGATCATCTATCAAACTTTCACTTTTTAATACTTGGTCTGGAAGGCATAGACATCACCAGACGCTGGGTTTCATCCCTGGTGATGCTCTGCCAGGCCTCTACTGCAACTGTCTTCAGTTCCTACTTGTTCTTGAGGCATTTTCCCTTCTTTTTGTCTTCAGCAAGTGAAATGCATGCTCAATTGGATTCCGATCAGGTGATTGACTTGGCCATTGCATAACATTCCACTTCTTTCTCTTACAAAACTCTTTTTTTTGCTTTTGCAGTATGCTTTGGGTCATTATCCATCTGCACTGTGAAGTGCCGTCCAATGAGTTCTGAAGCATTTTGCTGAACATGAGCAGATAATGTTGCCCCGAAACACTTCAGAATTCATCCTGCTGCTTTTGTCAGCAGTCACATCATCAATAAATACAAGAGAACCAGTTCCATTGGCAGCCACACATGCCCACGCCATGACACTACCACCACCAGGCTTCACTGATGAGGTGGTATGCTTTGGATCATGAGCAGTTCCTTTCCTTCTCTATACTCTTCTCTTCCCATCACTCTGGTATAAGTTGATCTTGGTATCATCTGTCCATAGGATGTTGTTCCAGAACTGTGAAGGCTTTTTTAGATGTTGTTTGGCAAACTCTAATCTGGCCTTCCTGTTTTTGAGGCTCACCAATGGTTTACATCTTCTGGTGAAGTCTTCTCTTGATTGTTGACTTTGACACACATACACCTACCTCCTGGAGAGTGTTCTTGATCTGGCCAACTGTTGTGAAGTGTGTTTTCTTTACCAGGGAAAGAATCCTTCGGTCATCCATCACAGTTGTTTTCCGTGGTCTTCCGGGTCTTTTGGTAATGCTGAGCTCACTGGTGCGTTCTTTCTTTTTAAGGATGTTGCAAACAGTTGATTTGGCCACACCTAATGTTTTTGCTATCTCTCTGATGAGTTTGTTTTGTTTTTTTCAGCCTAATGATGGCTTCCTTCACTGATAGTGACAGCTCTTTGGATCTCATATTGAGAGTTGGCATCAACAGATTTCAAATGCAAATAGCACACTTGAAATGAACTCTGGACCTTTTATCTGCTCCTTGTAAGTTGGATAATGAGGGAATAACACACATCTGGCCATGGAACAGCTGAGCAGCCAATTGTCCCATTACTTTTGGTCCCTTAAAAAGTGGGAGGCACATATACAAACTGTTGTGATTCCTACACCGTTCACTTGATTTGGGTGTAAATACCCTTAAATTAAAGCTGAAAGTCTGCAGTTAAAGCACATCTTGTTAGTTTCATTTCAAATCCATAGTGGTGGTGTATAGAGCCAAAAAGATTAGAATTGTGTCGATGTCCCAATATTTATGGACCTGACTGTATAACGGGACTGCGTTATTATGGCAATCTGATATTAACTAATGCTGGGGGGAACTAACTTACTGCCACTGACATCATCAGTGCCATTATTACAGTGATCAGTGCTAATAATATGCACTGACACTGTACTAGAGACACTGGACAGGAAGGGGTTAACATCCAGGGTGATCAAAGGGTTAAATATGTGCCTAACATGTGTTTTTTGTGTGTACTGTGTGCTGCTTTTACTGTGGATCTACAGTGGGTATAGAAAAGAATCACCCCCTCCCCCCTTTTAAATAATCACATTTTGTTGCTTTGCAGCCTCAAATGAAGACACACACAGTTTTTGTTTTATCCAGCTGCGTTTGGTCAGTGCAACTTATAACATCCATGTGAAACCCCTTTCACACCGAGGCAGTTTTCAGGCATTTTAAAGCTAGAAATAGCCTCTAAATAGCGCTTGAAAACTGCCTCCCATTCATTTCAGTGTGTCTTTTGACACTGGGGCGGTGCGCTTGTGGGACTTTAGGAAAAGTCCTGCAAGCAGCATCATTGGGGCGGATTGGGAGCGCTGTATTTAGCGCTCCCAAAATGCCCTGCCCATTTAAATGAATGGGCAGTGCTCCCAAAGCACCCGAAAATCGATTCGGAAGCACCCAAGCACGGGTGTTTTTAACCCCTTCTTTGGGTTAAAAGCGCCCTGCTAGCGGGCAAAAACCACTGCTTACACATGGCTAAAGCACCGCTAAAACGAGTGGCGTTTTAGCGCTAACGCAGATGCGGCCACGGCCCCAGTGTTAAAGGGGTGTGAAATATATAACACCAACATGTGAGAAAAAAAAATCAAAAATAGAATCACTGAGTTGGAAAAAGGATCACCCCCCTCCTAAAAATGACTTGTAAACCCAATCAGGTGTAGCTAATCACATTCTCAATGGCACACAAAGACATTTGACTTTCAACTGTGATCAGCTGTGCTCATTTTAATTACCTCAGCATGAAAAAAGCTTTTCTTGAGCATTTCTGTCCCTGGTAGTCCAACTAAAGCAAACAAACAACTATGGGTGGAAAGGCACTGTCAAAAGACATCCAGGATAAAGTTGTGGACAGGCACAAGTCAAGGGATAGATACAAAAAAATGTCAAAGGTTTTATCAATGCCTAGAAGGACAGTGAAGTATATTATTACGTAGTGGAAGGTATTTGATACAGACCTTCCCTGGATCAGGACGTTGCTACAAACTGGATGAAAAAAAAACAGGAGGAAACTGGTCAGAGAAGCTACCAAGTGGCCTACAGCAACTTTGAAGCAGTTGCAGGAATTTATGACAAAGAGTGGTCATTGTGTGCAATTGACAACACAAATTCTCCACAAATGTGGCTTGTATGGGAGGGTTGCTGGATATGGAAAAATACCATCAAATTCCTGAAGAAAAACTGCTGCCCTCTGCCAGAAAGTTGTCCTTGGGAAGAAGGTTTACCTTCCAACATGACAATGACCCAGAGCACACAGCAAGCATGATCACACAATGGGGTTGAGTTACTAAAACTGGAGAGTGCAGAATCTGGTGCAGCTGTGCATGGTATCCAATCTAACTTCAACTTGTTCAATTAAGCTTTGACAATAAAACCTGGAAGTTGATTGGTTTCTATGCAGAGTTGCCCCAGATTTGGCACTCTCTAGTTGGCACTCTCTTAAAAAAAATGTCCAAACTTGAATTACCTTCCCCATGCTCTATCTATAGCCGGAGTTCCTCCTTAATGTTTTTCATTACAAGAACATTTTTCAACCTCTTTTAACTGATTTGGACCCCCTTCCCCTGTAAAAATCTTATAATCAGACCTTATATCGTATGTTCCAAAATGGGAACTCAGTTTTGAGTTAAAGGGACACTAAAGGTTCCCTTTTTTTCTTTTAAAATAACAAACATGTCATACGTACCTCCACTGTGCAGTTGGTTTTGCACAGAGTGGCCCCAATCCTCCTCTTCTGGGGTCCCTCCGTGGCGCTCCTGGCTCCTCCTCTTCTCTTGTGCCCGTCAGAGAAGCACTCTACTTTGGAACACCCGTGCGGGCACACTCCCGAATCCTACTGCTGTGTCTATTGACATAGACAGCAGGACTCAGCACCGCCCCCTTTATTGTATTTGATTGACAGCAGTGGTAGCCAATGGCTGCGCTGCCATCAATCTATCCCATCAAGAGTCGAGACACCTGGTGCATTACAATAGGTTTTTCACCTCAATGCATGGAAAAGGAGGTGAAAAAACAGGAGGGTTTACAACCCCTTTACACGTTACACTTTGCAGAGGTGCTTTACAGCAGCAATGTGGCTTTCTTGGCCTAAAATGTTAAAATACCGTATTTATTGGCATATAACACGCACTTTTTTCCCCTTAAAATCAGGGGAAAATCGTGGGTGTGTGTTATACGCCGATCCCCCGCCGATCTCTGCTGATTGTGAGCGGAGCGATCGCGCCGAGATACACATAGCCGAGTGTACTCGGCTCTTCTCGGCTCCGCTCACAGTCCCGCCCAGTCCCGCCATTGGACCTGTGTTATGTCCATCATAGGGCGGGACTAGGTGTGACTGTGAGTGGAGCCGAGAAGAGCCGAGTACACTCGGCTATGTGTATCTCGGGTCCGCCCAGTCCCTGCGATCTCAGCGGCGCTCGCTCTGTTCCGCCGAGTACCTCCACAGCGCCATATTTAAATCTGTGCAAGGCTGCATTGGGGCAAGGCTGCAAGGCTGCACTGGGGCAAGGCTGCACTGACATGGCTGCAAGGCTGCACTGGGGCAAGGCTTCACTGACAAGGCTGCACTGGGGCAAGGCTGCAATGGACACTGGGGAAGGCTGCACTAACAAGGCTGCACTGGAGCAAGGCTGCACTGAAAAGGCTTTAATGACACTGACAATGCTGCAGATGGACAATGATAAGGCTGCATTGATGGGCATTTAAATGTAAGTTTTTTTTACCTTAAACTTCCCTCCTAAAAGTTTTTTTCCTTAAAATTCCCTCCTAAACTTGGGGTGCGTGTTTTACGCCGGCGCGTGTTATACGCTGATAAATACGGTAGCTTAAATAAACTTTTTGTGCTGACCAACTGGAGAGTATGGAACTTTAAAAAAAATTTTGTGGATTGCCCTGCCCATGTGCACTTTCCTTTTCCTATTAATTGATCTGAGTGGTTGCCATTTTTTCTCTGTTGAATTTTGTACAGATACATTGGGGGTCTTCAACTGACTTCAGCAATGTGGGTCTCCTGGCATGTTGCTATACCTCTATACCTTTAAAGAGGTATACCTTTAGTAAATCCACCGGATCGTGCACTTTGCAAAAGCGGTTGCAAGTCTGCAAGTGCAGTTGCTCCAGAGCTTAGTAAATTAAGTTAAGCTTCAGTTTGCAAAGAGTACCTGATCACAAGCGAGGAAAATAAAAAATACAACAACATTTTTGCTTGCACATAACTGGATAATAGCAGTCAGCTCAGTGCAACTGCACTTCCAAAGTGCACAGTTTTTTAGCCTTTAATAAATCCACCCCAGTGTCAGCTTTCCACGGCAGAGTACAGTGACATTGTCTCTACAAAGGGCCCTCAACCCCAATATCTTGCCTGGGCTCCTTCACCACTCATTTCTGTATTGTGGCTACCACTAAAATTATCTGTGTTGGCCACCTGAGGGTGGGGGGTTCATGAGATCATGTACTCACACACCTGGAAGGTATTGTAATGGGCTGCAAAAAGGGAAGGGTGGTAAGGGAGCATAGGCAAGATGAGCACAAAAAGGAAGGGTGTACCCTTTGTCAAGACAATGTCATTTTGCCCTGCATGGGAAAGTATCTCTATCTACTAAGCTGACCACCAATGCCTGGGAAAAGGTAGGAAGAAGGATATTTCACTGACAAGAATACCTTACATAAAGGGGATATTCCGCTAACCACCAATGCCTTGAGGGGAAGTCTTCCTTCCACTGGTGATGCTGGGGGAATGATTGTTCCTTCAACTGATGTGGATTGAAGAAGGGGGACTCTTCCTCCCACTGACGTTGACATTGGGGCATTCTTCTATCCACTAATATGGACATTTTGTTCTACTTCCTGCCAATGTCTGGCCATTTTTTTCCTTCCACTGTCCACCAAGTGCCACTATGATACATACTCCTGACCTTTACACTTTGTGTGTTGTGCTGTATGTTTTGCTTTCGAACACTGCATTCTATAAGTTATGTTTTATGTTACACACTACTGATTGCTGCCCTGCATATGCTGTGTTTTAGATTGCATGCTGAAAGCTGTTCTGTGAAAAGAAGACAATAGGTACCATCACTGGTGCTTAGGATTGCTGCATGAAGCTTGTTGACAAAGAGTATGTAGCAGCTAAGCAAAAAAAAAAAAAAAACACTGTCTGGGAATAACCTGTAGTAAAACTGCTGAGACAATAAACTATTACTATATTAGCCAAGTGAAAATAGATGAGTCTTTTAGAAATGCCCTGGTGGAGTTAGGGTTAACTGATACAGAAACATCATAAACTTGGTGTGGTAGTTGAAGGGTTAACTCACTCAGTGCAGTGGAAAGACTGGAGTGGGGCAAGGAGCCAGAGTAATTTAGTGCTGGACGCTGGTAGGAACTGTCAGAAGTCAGAGTGACCCTGCATGCTTTGTGAGCCAATAACCTGAAGGCGGGGAGGGAGAGAGGCAGAATGGTGATACAAGTGAGCTGGACTTCTGCATAGCTAGAGGGTAGGAAGGTGTCCAGGGGTTGCTTTGACAATGGGTTTCAGAGCTGGTGCTCCTTTCTCAAGTGCTGGGACTGAAAAAAGGCTAGAATTTATATTGCAAGGAAGCTGTTCTGTACATTACGTATTCTAGACCACAGTGTTTGTCTGAACAGTTGCTGGTTGCGATGTAGTTCTGAACTATTTTAATTAAGTTTAGGTAGACTCAGGCAAAGTGTCTATATTCCCTGTACAGAAAGGCTTGTGTAGTGAATAAGGTTCATTTAAAAAAAAAAATCTTTGTGCTGGGGTTTGTGTGTCTGTTGGGCTATCATAAGCACTGGCACTGTAATTAGGGAGGTTTATGAGGGTATAAGGACTGTGGTGTACATGTGCAGTGTATACTGTGAGTAGGTTCACTATCTTTTAAAGTGATATTAAATCCCCATTTTCTTTAAGAACTTTCAGTAGCTGAATTAATTTACTGATATTGCATCCTCTTCATCTTTTAATCCTTTCCCATGTTCCTGTTAAGCGTGTGCCATTACCACTTGCCCAAGTTTCCTGTTTCAGGGTGGCTTCCTTCTCTTGCAGCATCCTAGAGGGACTAGAGTCATGTCTCCCTACACTGTGTGCATCAATAGTAACACACAGCCTAGGATGGCAAGACACTCCCATGCTCCTCCCTCCTCCTTTCCCCAAGCTAACATACTGACTTGAGACTATGCTATCCACTGTTACCTCATTCCTGTGAAGACAGAAAGTTCAGGGAAGCTGCCAGGACCGTCTTTAACGCAGGGCAAAAGGGGCAGTTGCCCCGTGCCCAATCATTGTTGTGGGGCACAAAGCAGCTCCCCATTGAGCCTACACTGCCCGAAAATAGTGGATAAGTGGATTCGGGAGGGCCCAAGAATACATTTGCCCAGGGTCCAATCAATATTAAAGATGGCCCTGGAAGCAGCACTGAAAGAGCAGGAGCCAGCAGCAAGGAAAGTTGGAAACTACAAATGGCTGGGTAAGAATTTTAATAAATAGTTTACCTATTTTATTGTGCTTAATGTGTTAGGCTTTAATACTACTGTGGGACACACAGAATATCCAGCACAATGTAACCACTTGCACTTTTCACCAAAGTATGCTGCATGTGTCAAAAGTCATCTTCACCCCAAGATGTCCCTCTTCCTCAAGTTCTAATATGGGGAGGAATGGGAAAGTATGCTGGTGAAATTTTAGTTTGTAAAGTAGAAGGGAGCAGGCAGGGCTTTTCAGGAAGGGGGCAGGGGTTTGCATCTAAGAGTTAAGTTCCACTATGGCAGTTCATATACTTTCTCCCGATATGTGAAATGAAAATGAAACTTTTTTTCATCAGCCATGACACAATTGAAAGGAGAGGAAGGGCTTAACGGGATATCACATTGACCTCTGTGCCAGGATCCCAAGCACCAGTAAAGAGCTGGTGGGCTATCTCTGACCCACTGTCAGGGGTGGGCTCAGTCCTTCCTCCTCAAAGCTCTGTGCTCTGTTGGTTAATTGTCAAAGACTCTTCCTTCCACAGTGACTCACCTGGTCTTTATTTCCTGCTCGTCAGCTAGAGCTGCTGGTTATATAAACTCCTTGGATCAAATCTTCTGTGCCTTTGCCTTCGTCAACACATCCGGACTCTTTCTGCTGTGTTCTCCTGTGAAAGACTTTTGCTTGGCTGACTTCCCTTCTGGTTCCTGATCCTGTTTGCTGCACCCGACTTCACTGATCTCTGCATTCCTGTTTCTCTGGCTTGTTCTGACTACCCATCTTGGTTACCGAAATCTGGCTATTTTTTGACTACATTTGCTCTGTTTATACCATTTTATTAAATAGTGTGATTTTTACTGCACTTCTGTCTCAGTCTGATTCATGGTTCTTGACACCCACTCTATACAAAGATAGGAACTGCAGTCTGCTCACATAATTTGTAATAAAAACATCTTTGCCATTCAGAAGCTTCCCTCCAACCACTTTGCATATTATTTTATATATACTGTAATTCTGTACTTGCCAAATATTCTGCAGAAATCTCCCTCCACTGAGTCTGGCTGCAACTATTTTAACTGTGGGCAGCTGAAGCTGCTGCCTGTTCACTTCCTGGATTTACAAAGACACACAGAGGCACACCTCCAGCTCTGCAGCCCTCATTGGCCCTCTTACGACTCATCCCCCCTCCCTTCCTCTCTCATGAGAGTGAGAAAGAGAGCTGTGCATGATGCCACAAGCCTAGGCTAATGACCAGACAAGAAAGAGGAAGTGGGCTGTATAAGGTATTTACTGGCAGAAAAAAATGTTTTACTATCCAAAGTTAAAACAACAAGGACAGAAGATTTAATAGATGAAGAGTTGAAAAAAATGACTGAAGGTCCGCTTTAAGAACTATGGTTTGTACAATATATTTTTAAATACATTTTGGTAAGTGTGCATATAATATATACAGTAAAGTGCGTCTCTCATGGAGAATATATTTGAAATATGAAAAGCAAGTTATGGATTCTTGCTACTGAATCCATGAGACTTACTATGTTTGTTTAACAAATGGTAAGGTAAAATAGGTATTTGCTCTAGGTAAACCTTTCTTCACAGTATCTAAATGCAAAATGACACTGTCTTTATTTTAATAGTTTTCGCCGACAATGTGAAATTGGAGGATATTTTATTATATTTGTATAGGATTTTCAGCACTTCAGTTCATATATTGAATTTGTCAAAGGTCTATAGCTACAAAAAAAATATATATAAAGCCCCATCCTTTATGCAAGGACAGTTACGTGAAATATTAAACATTCAAGCACTTTAGCTGCATTTTCTACAAAACTCTGTACTCTTAAAGGAATCTCTAATATTATAAAACACTAGTTTCACACTGCTATTTTGATTCCAAGGTTTCAATATATTCTGAATCAAACCCAGATCAAGTATGCAGATTTGACTTGCTGAATGATTGTTTCCAGTCCTTGACTCTGAAATTAACAAATGCGCATTGTCTCACAGCTGGTTTATTTTGAATATACACATTAGAATACAGAAAAACCTCAAACAGTTTATTTTTCTAACATAGTACACTCAAAACATGGCATGTGTGCTCTGATGCTTGTGCATTGTCCATTACTAAAGTTGGGCCGAACACCCCCTGGTTTGGTTAGCGGCAGAGCTCTTGAAGATTGCAAAAGTTCGGACCCGAACGGCAAATCCTATTAAAGTTTATGGGACTCGAACCTTAAAAAATAAAAAGTGCCCATTTTGAAGGTTTATATGCATGTATGTTTTTGGCCATAAAAAGGGTATGGGGGCCCGGGTACTGCGCAGAGGGACATGTATCATGACAAACATTTTTTTTTTAAGATAGTTTTCAAAGGAGCAGTGATTTTAATGATGCTTAAAGTGAAGCAAAAAAAATGAAAAATTCCTCTAAATATTGTATAGTGCCTGGGGGGGTCCCCTTTAGTCCGCCTGTAAGTTGGGGCATCTGTACCGTGTATAGAACCTGCTGCAGCAAAACTGACATATAAAGAAAAAACAAAAGACATTTAAACTTATTTTCCTTGCAAGCTTACTTTATTTTGTAAACAACAGCTTGGGTCTTGGGGAGCCAGTCTGTATGATGAGGCCACAATTTAGTGCACTTGGGACAAGATTAGAGATCTTTTGGATACATTTTAGTGTCTCTTTGGCAGACTTTGGTTGGAAATAACAAATTAATACACCACAGTGAGCAATCCTTATGTGAAGAAGGCAAATTAAAGTACATTCAGGCCAAGATTAACAATTTTTTTTTGGTAAAGTCAGGTGTCTCTTTTGCAGACTTTGGATAGAAGTAACAGGTGCGGAAAAATTGGTCTTTGGGTGTTGGTGGTGCCTTCACACTGTAGAGGTACTCTTGAAAAAAAGTACGATTTGTTAAGAAAAACAAACAGATTTTTTTTTCAAGAGTACCTCTATAGTAGTGGTTCTCAAGTCCTCTCCTCAGGACCCACTAACAGGCCAGATTTTAAGTATTACCTTAGGGAGATGCAGACTAGAATACTGCAATCACTGAGCAGCAATTGATATCACCTGTGATGTATTTCAGTTATCTTGCAAACCTGGCCTGTTAGTGGGTCCTGAGGACAGGAGTTGAGAACCACTGCTCTATAGGGTTACAGTGTGAAGGCACCAACACTCAAAGCTCAATTTTTCCCCACCTGTTTGACAGGTGCATTTAATTTCAATTTTTTACAGAAAGGCAAATTCTTGCTTTCATCAAATGTACCTGTATAGGGTTAGAGTGTGAAGGCACTCCAACACCCAGAGCCCAATTTTTTCCCACCTGTTTGACAAGTGCATATACTTACAATTTTTTACAGAAAGGCCAATTCTTGCTTTCATCAAGAGTAGAGTAACTCTAGCAATTTCCTGTTCTCTCCGGCGGTGTGTTCTCAGGGCAATTTTTTCTTTCTTTCACTGGTCTGTGGATCAACGGCGGCTTCAGCGGTAGATTGAGTTTACCACCAAACCCAAAACCATTCCTTAATGGCCTTACTGGTGAGCCTATAATGGTGAAACTGAAGTGGGGTATGGAATATAAGAGATACCTGGTCTCTGTAGATGGCTACATGAACATGCAACTCGCCAATAGAGAAGAGTATATTGATGGGGCATTATCTGGACATCTTGGATAAGTTCTAATAAGGTGTAATAATGTGCCCATCAATGCAGCCTCACTGGGCCCATATTCGCAGCCTCACTGTGCCCATCAATGTGGCCTCACTGTGACCATGAATGCAGCCTCACTGCGCCCATCAATGCAGCCTCATCGTGCCCATAATTGCAGCGTCACTGTGCCCACCAATGCAGCCTCACGGTGCCCATAATTGCAGCCTCACTGTGCCCATAATCGCAGCCTCACTGTGTCCAAAATCACAGCCTCACTGTGCTCATAATTGCAGCCTTACTGTGCCCATAATCACAGCCTCACTGTACTCATAATCGTAGCCTTACTGTGCCCATAATCACAGCCTCACTACGCCCATAATTAAAGCCACACTGTGCTCATCAATGCAGCCTCTCTGTGCCCATCAATGCAGTCTCACTGTGCCCATAATCACAGTCTCACTGTGCCCATCAATGTGGCCTCACTGTGACCATGAATGCAGCCTCACTGTGCCCATCAACGCAGGGTCATTGTGCCCATAATTGCAGCCTCACTGTGCTCATCAATGCAGCCTCACTGTGCCCCTAATCGCAGCCTCACTGTGCCCATCAATGCAGCCTCACTGTGCCCATAATCGCAGCTTCACTGTGCCCATAATTGCAGCCTCACAGTGTCCATAATCACAGCCTCACTATGCCCATAATCGCAGCCTCACTGTGTCCATAATCACATCTTTTCTGTGCCCATAACCGCAGCCTTACTGTGCCCATAATCGCAGGCTCACTGTGTCCTTAATTGCAGCCTCACTGTGCCCATAATCACAGCCTTACTGTGCCCATCAATGCAGCCTACCACTGTGCCCATAATCGCAGGCTCACTCTGCCCATTAATGCAGCCTCACTGTGCCCATAATCACAGCATCACTGTGCCCATAATCACCGCCTCACTGTGCCCATACGCACAGCCTCATTGTGCCCATCAATGCAGCCTCACTGTGCCCATAATCTTAGCCTCACTGTGCCCATCAATGCAGCCTCATTGTGCTCATAATTGCAGCCTCAATGTGCCTATAATCGCAACCTCACCGTGCCCATCAATGCAGCCTCACTGTGCCCATTGATGCAGCCTCACTGTGCCCATCATTGCAGCCTCACTATGCCCATAATCGCAGCCTTACTGTGTCCATCAATTCAGCCTCACTGTGCCCATTAATGGACGCCTAATTATGCCAATAATCGCAGCCTCACTGTGCCCATAATTGCAGCTTCACTGTGCCCATAATTGCAGCCTCACAGTGTCCATAATCACAGCCTCACTGTGCCCATAATCGCAGCCTCACTGTGTCCATAATCACAGCTTTTCTGTGCCCATAACCGCAGCCTTACTGTGCCCATAATCGCAGGCTCACTGTGTCCTTAATTGCAGCCTCGCTGTGCCCATAATCGCAGCCTTACTGTGCCCATCAATGCAGCCTACCACTGTGCCCATAATCGCAGGCTCACTCTGCCCATTAATGCAGCCTCACTGTGCCCATAATCACAGCATCACTGTGCCCATAATCACCGCCTCACTGTGCCCATACTCACAGCCTCACTGTGCCCATTAATGCAGCCTCACTGTGCCCATAATCTCAGCCTCACTGTGCCCATCAATGCAGCCTCATTGTGCCCATAATTGCAGCCTCAATGTGCCTATAATCGCAACCTCACCGCGCCCATCAATGCAGCCTCACTGTGCCCATTGATGCAGCCTCACTGTGCCCATCATTGCAGCCTCACTATGCCCATAATCGCAGCCTCACTGTGTCCATCAATGCAGTCTCACTGTGCCCATTAATGGACGCCTAATTATGCCAATAATCGCAGCCTTACTGTGCCCATAATCACAGTCTCACTGTGCCCATAAACAGAGCCTTACTGTGCCCATCAATGCAGCCTCACTGCGCCCATAAGCACAGCCTCACTGTGCCCATCAATACAGCCTCACTGTGTCCATGAATGCAGCCTCACTATACCCATGAATGCAGCCTCACTGTGCCCATACATGCAGCCTCACTGTGCCCATCATTGCAGCCTCACTGTGCCCATCATTGCAGCCTCACTGTGTCCATCAATGCAGCCTCGCTGTGTCCATCAATGCAGCCTCACTGTGCCCATGAATGCAGCCTCGCTGTGCCCATAATCACAGCCTCACTGTGCCCATAATTGCAGCCTCACTGTGCCCATCAATGTAGCCTCACTGTGCCCATAATCGCAGCCTGACTGTGCCAATGAATGCAGCCTCACTGTGCCCATCAATTCAGCCTCACTGTGCCCATAATTGCAGCCTCACTGTGCCTAAAATTGAAGCCTCACTGTGCCCATAATCACAGCCTCACTGTGCCCATATTTGCAGCCTCACTGTGCCCATAATTGCAGCTTCACTGTGCCCATAATCACAGCCTCAGTGTGCCCATCAATGCAGCCTCACTGTGCCAAAAATTGCAGCCTCACTGTGCCCATAATCACAGCCTTACTGTGCCCATAATCAAAGCCTTACTGTGCCCATAATCACAGCCTCACTGTGCCCATTATCACAGCCGCATTGTGCCCATCAATGCAGCCTCACTGTGCCCATAATTGCAGCCTCACTGTGCCCATCAATGCAGCCTCACTATGCTCATAATCACATCCTTCCTGTGGCCATAATCACCGCCTCACTGTGCCCATAATCGCAGCCACGCTGTGCGCATAATCACAGCCTCACTGTGCCCATTAATGCAGCCTCACTGTGCCCATAATCAAAACCTCACTTTGCCCATAATTGCAGCCTCACTGTGCCCATCAAGGCTGCCTCACTGTGCCCATAATCGCAGCCTCACTGTGCCCATCAATGCATCCTCACTGTGCCCATCATGGCATCCTCACTATGCCCATAATCTCAGCCTCACTGTGTCCATTAATGCAGACTCACTGTGCCCATCAATGTGGTTTCAATGTGCCCATGAATGCAGCCTCACTGTGGCCATAATCTCAGCCTCACTGTTCCCATAATAGCAGCCTCACTGTGCCTATCAATGTGGCCTCACTGTGCCCATGAATTCAGCCTCACTGTGCCCACAATCGCAGCCTTATTGTGCACATAATCGCAGCCTCACTGTGCCCATGAATTCAGCCTCACTGTGCCCACAATCGCAGCCTTATTGTGCACATAATCACAGCCTTACTGTGCCCATCAATGCAGCCTCACTGTGCACATAATTGCAGCCTCACTGTGCCCATCAATGCAGCCTCACGGTGCCCATCAATGCAGCCTCGCTGTGCCCATAATCACAGCCTCGAGGTGCCCATAATTGCAGCCTCACTGTGCCCATTAATGCAGCCTCACTGTGCCCATCAATGCAGCCTCACTGTGCCCACAATCGCAGCCTCACTGTGCCCATAATCACAGCCTCACTGTGCCCATCAATTCAGCCTCACTGTGCCCATAATTGCATCCTCACTATGCCCATAATCTCTGCCTCACTGTGTCCATTAATGCAGACTCACTGTGCCCATCAATGTGGCCTCAATGTGCCCATGAATGCAGCCTCACTGTGGCCATAATCTCAGCCTCACTGTTCCCATAATAGCAGCCTCACTGTGCCCATCAATGTGGCCTCACTGTGCCCATGAATGCAGCCTCACTGTGCCCACAATCACAGCCTTATTGTGCACATAATCGCAGCCTCACGGTGCCCATCAATGCAGCCTCACTGTGCCCATAATCACAGCCTTGAGGTGCCCATAATTGCAGCCTCAATGTGCCCATCAATGCAGCCTCACTGTGCACATAATCGCAGCCTCACTGTGCCCATCAATGCAGCCTCACGGTGCCCATCAATGCAGCCTCGCTGTGCCCATAATCGCAGCCTCACTGTGCCCATAATCGCAGCCTCACTGTGCCCATCAATGCAGCCTCACTGTGCCCATAATTGCAGCCCCACTCTGCTCATAATCACAGCCTTACTGTGCCCATAATCATCGCCTCACTGTGCCCATAATCGCAGCCTCACTGTGCCCATAATCACAGCCTTACTGTGCACATTAATGCAGCCTCACTGTGCCCATAATCACATCCTCACTATGCCCATAATTGCAGCCTCACTGTGCCCATCAATGCAGACTCACTTTGCCCATAATCGCAGCCTCACTGTGCCCATCAATGCAGCCTCACTGTGCTCATAATCAAAGCCTCACTGTGCCCATAATAGCAGTGACTTGGTTAAATTGATGATAGGCAACTCCTATCCTCATATTGATTAGTGGTTCCAAATTAATAATAACTACTGCAGTAGGGAACAGACACAAAAGATATGCTCAGCATATTTCCAAATAACTGTTCTGCTTTAATATGACGCAATTGAAGGTTTTTATACACATGATTACTTAGGTATCCCATTAATATTACAATTGTTTATGGTAACAAGTGGCGTTACATAGGCAGGCTAATTCTAATCGGGACTCAAAAGAATGTAAATATGTACTGAAAACATTATTAGTTCTGTGTGCACAGTGAGGGCAGTGTGCAATACATACAAAATAGAATACAATTATTTACAGAACTTACAAATTACCATTACAGTCTCCCCTCTTTTGATAAATATTTTGATCACTAACCATACCTGCTATCACCTTTAACCTGGAATCTCCACACGCTTAGGTGGAGGTAGTCCTGGCCAAAGAGGCAAAAAAACTCCATTGTGGAGAAAATAATAGCTGAGCAACTTTTTCATTACAAAATGAC
Source organism: Lithobates septentrionalis (assembly GCA_037952835.1). Classification (NCBI taxonomy): domain Eukaryota; kingdom Metazoa; phylum Chordata; class Amphibia; order Anura; family Ranidae; genus Lithobates; species Lithobates septentrionalis. The sequence continues at coordinate 236,136 of JBBDGP010001633.1, read as the reverse complement.
TTTTCATTGTGAAAAACAAATGATTGATAAGACATATTTACAGAGTACTGGCTGTACACTCCTGTGGCTAGAATGGCCTTCTAGCTGAATTGTTGGCATGCTGACTTATGTGAAGCATATGTAAACACAGACAATTCTACATACAATGGAAGACGTACAAAAGACAAATATGACTTCAACATGGCTAAACTACTTTTCAAATATATATCCCTTACAATTAAAGTAATTGAATCAAAAAGTACCCTATACTGTGATCTCAATAGGGAAACAAATCAAACACAGACATTTCTTTAATTTAGTTATTTTTGCAGTGTCTGGTGTGGATCCAGGTGACTTTTCCTTCAAGTTTTGCAAAAACTGTACATTTCTTTTTATATAAATGTCTCTTAACAATCCACAAGTCACCCGGCTTTAGTTTTAGATCCTTCCAAACTTTTAGGATCTGGAATTGGGGAGAAAACACAAAAATTAGTTTGTCAAAACCTTAAAAGATCAGCAACATTCTCTGTAATGCCGCGTACACACGGTCCTACTTTTCGTCTACAAAAGTCCAACAGACGCTGATGGACTAAAGCTGGCTGGTAATCCGATCGTGTGTGGGCTTCTCCGGACTTTCAACTGACTTTTTTAGCCTCAAATCCGACGTACTTTAGATTTGAAACATGTTTTAAAACTTTACTTCGTAACTACGACGGACCCCGAAATCCGCTCGTCTGTGTGCTAGTCCGACGGACAAAAAGCCACGCTAGGGCACCTATTGGCTACTGGCTATGAACTTCCTTATTTTAGTCCGGTGTACGTCATCACGTACGAATCCGTTAGACTTTTGTGTGGTCGTGTGTAGGCAAGTCCGTTCGTTAGAAAGTAGGCCGCAAGTCCGCCGCAAGTCCACCGAAAGTCTGCCGGAAGTCTGTCGGACAGGCTGTCCGACTTTTGTAGACGAAAAGTACGACCGTGTGTACGCGGCATTAGATCCTAATGGAGGACTTCAGCTGCTGAGACAAAATATAAGCAAGTGAGTAACAAACTCCCAAACCAAATCTCATAGGGAGAGAATCCAATATCCCCTTTAGGGGCTTCATTAAATATAAGAAAACATTCAGGCAAAAGTTTTCTAGTTTCTTACTCTACTTTGTCCGCTACATTGTAGACAGTAGGGGGTGTAAAAATAAAACCTCAAAACTTCTAGTAAGGACTCTCCTATAAAAATGATTTCCTCTGTTGCTCTCTGTACTTTCTGCACTCTATATTTACAACCTACTTCTGATAACACTTTTTACTGTGGCCTTTGCAGTAGCATTTGCCACTGGACATCCAAAAAACATGTCCATACAGACAAAATGCATACTTGTAAAATCCTAACTTGGGCATCGGGATATATCTTTTTGTAATCTCTGGAAGGGATGTTCAGCTTTTGGTAACACCTTTGGTAACAGGTAAAACAAGAAGTGGTATGTTATAATAACAACTGTGGAGAACCCTGGCTCTATCCCATGCTCATTTACTGAGGCAGCCATAACTGTTACTGATGACACGGTCCATATGTCAAGCTGGAGGGAAAAGAGTGGCTGGCAGACCTAAATGATCACTTTTTCCAAAGTCCTGTTTCATAGGAAGTTGCCCCCTGTGGACCACTTGTTCTTCTCGTTCTGGAGACCTTAAAGTTTAATTATTAATCCCAGCTATACTGGGCCAGAACTAGGGTGGAATCCGTGAGTTGCACAGACCCATCAAGTGTCCGGGGCTGTAAATGCAGCATCCTTAGTCACCTGGTCTGCTTCCATGTGTGAAAGTTAATATGGCTACCTCAGCAAGAACCTGGAAGGCTGAAAACAGCCAATCAAATTAACTTGGCATGCTTTATTGGTTTACCTGCCGAAGTAAAAACAAACTTCTGGCCCTTCAAATGGAACCAAAAGCTCTCTATATCTCGACTATCTATATAAATATATACTCTTTTTATAGCTCACAGGCTTTGCTAAAACATGGAGCTCTGCTTCTTGAGCTGGGGAAAAAGGATCCAATAACTCTGAATACAGAGTATCCTTCTGAGTGATAAATTGCATACTCAAATATGCAAAAAATTTAATATCTGGGTCTTCAGGGAGTGTGTCCTGCACTGGGCTCACAGCAGCTGATTCCTATATCATCAATTTAACACATGTGTCTTCCTTTGTCTCCAGCCTCCTCCAATAGAGGCAATAAGGTGGCTGGATTCAAATGTACACATTTTTCATTGTCAGATTTGTACATAAACAAACTCATATTTTAAACCTTTTATTAGACAAACATTTAGTTAGCTGTATATTTGCTGCGCATAATGTCGGACCATTAAAAATTAAATGTTTGACCAAAATAATGTCTAACTTTGTCTAATAGCACCTTTGCATAAAAGCTACAGCTCTGATATATCGGGATGAACCCTTCATTACTGGGTCCAGCTTGCATAAATATATTACAATGGCTTGTTTTCTATCATGCTGTTTGTGTAAGAACTTTAGTTTCATGTTTCAAAAGACAACTTTTTCCTGGCAATATTATAATAAATGATAACAATACCCTGTGGTCATGGAGAGATGTCCATAAATCCAACATTTTCTTCTGCTTATACCACTGTACTTACAAGGAAAAGGGGCACATCATTTCACAATTCACACTTTCTGCTTTGGATTTCAAAAATAAAAATAAATAAAAACAATCTGTATGATGGACCAGAAAGCATGACAAACTATAAAACAACTGGCTGCAGCTGGCATCTATCCTAACAGGGTGTGTGGACTTGATGTGATGGGTCTGTTATATTTACATTTTATTTATTATTACTCTCACATCATGGACCGCACATCAAGTTATTATCAAAAACCTTAAAATTTCATTTTTGTAGAAAAACTTCTTATGTATCCCATCCATCTTGGCTTTGTTAAATATTATGGCAGCTATATTCCAAATAACAACCTCATCTTAATCTTTTTTTCTCTCAATAAGGGATTATTGAATACATGTAAAATTACAAAATTGTTATCTTAATCTAAACTAATCCCATTTTTACAAATTTCCCCAATAACCTGGATTTCATTTCCAACCAAAGGTTGTCTAATCCAGTTTCAATATATCTATATTATTAATAAAATTGTTAAACTCATATTAGAAATGAATACTCATTATTACTTAATTTTACTTAATTTCCCTTTTTTAAATGCACTGTTTTCACTATCAAAGGATATTCAATTTGTGTAATACACGGTTAAATGTAACCTTCATTTTACCATGTTTGGAAAACATATTCAAAATAATTGTGATCACATTGTTTACCATTAGATTCGTTAACCCGGCACATTTTGTTATAAATGTTTTGTCTAAAAAACTGGAATTGGCATGGTGTCCTTCCAGCTTATCACTGAGCTCTCATCCCAGCCACATTCTTTCATGAGAGCACAAAGGAGGGGGTCACATCTGCCTACATGGCACACACAAGCAATAGAACTAAAGGTCCCAGCATTCGCACACACATACACCAATATCACTCTAAAATCGCTTACATTTTTCCCATTTGTACACAACACATGCATATCATTCTCTCACTTTCTTTTAACTCTCATTAATATTTCCCTGCCTTAAATTCTGCATTCTTTATTTTGTTCAGATATCCTTTATATCTAGCTTCTATGATTCTATGATCAGACGGGCAGCCACAGTACTCATCCCATCTTCCCTCTCTGACAACATATAAAGTATTCTGTTTTAATTCTCATTTCTCTGTTTCTGATTTTACTAGTTGTAGTGCCTGACCCCAAATTCATCCCACAACTTAACATGAAAATGTCCCTTTCTGTCTAGTATTATTGTCACCCTTGATCCATCCTGCTCACATAGATAGCTGTTTCTCTAGCTGTTTACTCTGCATGATTCTTAGTCCCTGTGGACCTTGGTAACCCAGTTACCCATTGTGGATCCCTGTCCACTTTAACCATTAATCTAGGGGCTCAGTATAGGCGGAACTGCACCTTCGGTTCATATATATCGCTCCTCTTGCGCTGGGCATTTTTGAGGGTCTCTTACCCTTCATTCCCTTACTTAATTCAATGCCCATAATGACTGGCCAGTCTTCTCTACGTGTGCCTATACCCTCTTGCCTATAAACTACTTTATCTAGCAGATGCACTACATATACCTGCGAACAGCACTATTCTTCCCTTTCTTATCTATAACACTCCGATGGACAATAGACAGTGATAACATAACATATAACCACCAATCAATACAGTTTGATTAAGGGGAGTAAAATAGGTACCCTTTGTCCCGAAAATGCCTTACCGATCAAGGAAGTCTGATAACTCAAATGTAAACAAAAGGCTTACCTCAGCCGGCTGATTATCAGAAATTCCCGGATCGTCTCAAGCTCCTCGTTTCGGATACTCAGGGTCACCTAGAATCCCCTCCTGGCTGGCTCGCCATGCTGACTTGGTTAAATTGATGATAGGCAACTCCTATCCTCATATTGATTAGTGGTTCCAAATTAATAATAACTACTGCAGTAGGGAACAGACACAAAAGATACGCTCAGCATCTTTTCAAATAACTGTTCTGCTTTAATATGACGCAATTGAAGGTTTTTATACACATGATTACGTAGGTATCACATTAATATTAAAATTGTACCTTTATGGTAACAAGGGGCGTCACATAGGCAGGCTACTTGTAATCAGGACTCAAAAGAATATAAACGTACTGAAAACATTATTAGTTCTGTGTGCACAGTGAGGGCAGTGTGCAATACATACAAAATAGAATACAATTATTTACAGAACTTACAAATTTCCATTACAGCAGCCTCACTGTGCCCATCAATGCAGCCTCACTGTGCCCATAATCAAAGCCTCACGGTGCCCATAATAGCAGCCTCACTGTGCCCATAATCGCATCCTCATTGTGCCCATCAATGCAGACTCACTTAGCCCATAATCGCAGCCTCACTGTGCCCATCAATGAGGCCTCACTGTGCCCACGAATGTACCCTCACTGTACCCATAATCGCGGGCTCACTGTTCCCATAATAACAGCCTCACTGTGCCCATTAATATGGCCTCACTGTGTCCATGAATGCAGCCTCACTGTGCTCATAATCACAGCCCCAGTGTGAACACAATCACAGCCTCAATGTGCCCATCAATGCAACCTCACTGTGCCCAGAATCGGAGCCTTACTGTGCACATAATCGCAGCCTCACTGTGCACATAATCGCAGCCTCGCTGTGCCCATAATCACAAACTCACTGTGCTCATAATCACAGCCTTCCTGTGGCCATAATCACCACCTCACTGTGCCTATAATCGCAGCCTCGCTGTGCCCATAATCACAGCCTCACTGTGCCCATTAATGCAGCCTCACTGTGCCCATAATCGCAGCCTCACTGTGCCCATCAATGCAGCCTCACTGTGCCCATCAATGCAGCCTCACTGTGCCCATCATTGCATCCTCACTGTGCCCATAATCTCAGCCTCACTATGTCCATCAATGCAGCCTCACTGTGCCCATTAATGTGGCCTCAATTTGCCCATGAATGCAGCCTGACTTTGGCCATAATCTCAGCCTCACTGTTCCCATAATAGCAACCTCACTGTGCCCATCAATGTGGCCTCACTGTGCCCATGAATGCAGCCTCACTGTGCCCACAATCACAGCCTTATTGTGCCCATAATCGCAGCCTCACGGTGCCCATCAATACAGCCTCGCTGTGCCCATAATCACAGCTTTGAGGTGCCCATAATTGCAGTCTCACTGTGCCCACCAATGCAGCCTCACTGTCCCCATAATCGTAGCCTCACTGTGCCCATCAATGCAGCCTCACTGTGCCCATAATCACAGCATCACTGTGCCCATCGATGCAGCCTCACTGTGCCCATCATTGCAGCCTCACTGTGCCCATAATCCCGGACTCACTTTGTCCATCAATGCGGCCTCACTGTGCCCATCCATGGATGCCTCACTGTGCCCATAATCGCAGCTCCACTCTGCCCATTAATGCAGGCTCACTGTGCCCATAATCGCAGCCTCACTGTGCCCATCAATGTGACCCCACTGTGCTCATGAATGCAGACTCACTGTGCCCTTGATTGCAGCCTCACTATGCCCATAATCACATCCTCACTGTGCCCATCAATGCAGCCTCACTGTGCCCATCAATGCAGCCTCACTATGCCCATAATTGCAGCCTCACTGTGCTCATAATAACATCCTTACTGTGCCCATAATCTCAGAGTCACTGTGCCCATAATTGCAGCCTCATTGTTCCCATAATCACAGCCTCACTGTGCCCATCAATGCAGCCTCACTGTGCCCATAATCGCAGCCTCACTGTGCCCTTCAATGCAGCCTCACTGGGCCCATCAATGCTGCCTCACTGTGCCCATAATTGCAGCCTCACTGTGCTCATAATCACATCCTTACTGTGCCCATAATCGCAGAGTCACTGTGCCCATAATCCCAGCCTCTGTGTGCCCATAATCATATCCTCACTGTGCCCATAATCACAGCCTCACTGTGCCCATCAATACAGCCACACTGTGCCCATAATCGCAGCCTCACTGTGCCCATAATCACAGCCTCACTGTGCCCATAATCATCGCCTCACTGTGCCCATAATCACAGCCTCAATGTGCCCATAATCACAGCATCACTGTGCACATTAAAGTAGCCTCACTGTGCCCATAATCGCATCCTCACTGTGCCCAAAATCGCATCCTCACTGTGCCCATCAATGCAGACTCATTTTGCCCATAATCGCAGCCTTACTGTGTCCATCAATGCAGCCTCACTGTGCCCATCAATGGATGCCTCACTGTGCCCATAATTGCAGCTACACTGTGCCGATTAATGCAGGCTCACTGTGCCCATAATCGCAGCCTCACTGTGCCCCTCAATGTGACCTCACTGTGCTGATGAATGCAGCCTCACCGTGCCCATGAATGCAGCCTCACTATGACCATAATCATATCTTCACTGTGCCCAGAATCGCATCTTCACTGTGCCCATCAATGTGGCCTCACTGTGCCCATGAATGTACCCTCACTGTACCCATAATCGCAGCCTCACTGTTCCCATAATAACAGCCTCACTGTGCCCATCAATGTGGCCTCACTGTGTCCATGAACGCAGCCTCACTGTGCTCATAATCACAGCCCCACTGTGCCCATAATCACAGCCTCAATGTGCCCATCAATGCAACCTCGCTATGCCCATAATCACAGCCTCACTGTATCCATAATCGCAGCTTCACTGTGCACATAATCGCAGCCTCACTGTGCCCATAATCGCAACCTCACTGTGCTCAAAATCACAGCCTTGCTGTGTCCATAATCACCACCTCACTGTGCCCATAAACGCAGCCTCGCTGTGCCCATAATCACAGCCTCACTGTGCCCATTAATGCAGCCTCACTGTGCCCATAATCACAGCCTCACTGTCCCCATAATCGCAGCCTCACTGTGCCCATCAATGCAGCCTCACTGTGCCCATAATTGCAGCCTCACTGTGCCCATCGATGCAGCCTCACTGTGCCCATTAATGCAGCCTCACTGTGCCCATAATTGCAGCCTCACTGTGCCCATAATCACAGCTTCACTGTGCCCATAATCACAGCCTCACTGTGCCCATAATTGCAGCCTCAATGTGCTCATAATCACAGCCTTACTGTGCTCATAATCACAGCCTCCCTTTGCCCATAATGGCAGCCTTACTGTGCCCATAATCACAGCCTCCCTGTGCCCATAATGGCAGCCTCACTGTGCCAAAAATCACAGCCTGACTGTGCCCATCAATGCAGTGTCACTGTGCCCATCAATGCAGTCTCACTGTGATCATAATCACAGCCCCACTGTGCCCATAATCACAGCCTCACTGTGCCCATCAATGCAGTCTCATTGTGCCCATAATCACAACCTCACTGTTCCATTAATCATATCCTCCCTATCCCTTCAATGCAGCCTCACTGTCCCCATAATCGCAGCCTCACTGTGCCCATCAATGTAGTCTCACTGTGCCCATAATCGCAGCCTCACTGTGCCCATCAATGCAGCCTTACTGTGCCCATCATTGCAGCCTCACTGTGCCCATAATCATAGCCTCACTGTGTCCATCAATGCAGCTTCACTGTGCCCATCAATGGATGACTCACTGTGCCCATAATTGCAGCTCCACTGTGCCCACTAATGCAGGCTCACTGTGCCCATAATCGCAGCCTCACTGTGCCCATAAATATGACCTCACTGTGTTCATGAATGCAGCCTCACCGTGCCCATGAATGCAGCCTCACTATACCCATAATCGTATCCTCACTGTGCCCATAATCGCATCTCCACTAGGGATGAGCCGAACACCCCCCGGTTCGGTTCGCACCAGAACCTGCGAACGGACCGAAAATTTGCACGAACGTTAGAACCCCATTGACGTCTATGGGACTCGAACGTTCAAAATCAAAAGTGCTCATTTTAAAGGCTAATTTGCATGGTATTGTCCTAAAAAGGATTTGGGGACCCGGGTCCTACCCCAGGGGACATGTATCAATGCAAAAAAAACTTTTAAAAACGGACGTTTTTTCGGGAGCAGTGATTTTAATGATGCTTAAAGTAAAAGAAAAAAGTGAAATATTCCTTTAAATATCGTACCTGGGGGGTGTCTATAGTATGCCTGTAAAGTGGCGCGTGTTTCCCGTGTTTAGAACAGTCCCTGCGCCAAATGTCATTTTTAAAGGAAAAAATCTCATTTAAAACTGCTTGCAGGTTTAATGTAATGTCGGGTCCTGGCAATATGGATGAAAATCAGTGAGACAAACGGCATGGGTACCCCCCAGTCCATTACCAGGCCCTTTGGGTCTTGTATGGATATTAAGGGGAACTCCGCACCCAAATTAAAATAAGGAAAGGTGTGGGGCCACCAGGCCCTATATACTCTGAACAGCAGTATACTGGCGGTGCAAACAAGACAGGGACTGTAGGTTTGTTGTTAAGTAGAATCTGTTTGTAATTTTGAACGGGTACATTTTTAACGTGTTTAGCTCCAGCCAAAAAATCTTTTTTAAGCTTTTTGGAAAACATAGGGAAGGGTTATCACCCCTGTGACATTTGTTTTGCTGTCTTTCCTCCTCTTCAGAAGATTTCACCTCACTTTTTGTCCCAATGACAAATGTTTTTTGAAAATTTGGGGTTTTTTGTGGAACAAGGATTGGAAAGCATCAGTAGAAAGGAGAAATGTTTTTCCCATATTAACTCTTACAGGAGAGAATTTCCCTTCCTAGGGGTAGATTTAATCTCACTTCCTGTTGTCTCCTTCCGTTTGCAAGTAGGAGTCGTTTGTAAGTTAGATGTTTGAAAGTAGGGGCCTGCCCTATATACTCAGCAGAAATCTGGGCCTTAGGTGTTGTTGTGGCCACAACACTGTAAGCCCTCACAGGGCCCTGCTCTGAAATATATGATCAAGAATTGTAATTACATGCCCCTGTTGAACAGGGGCAGAAAAACTGGGCCTTTGGTGGTGGTGGTGCTGGTGCCACAACACTGTAAGTCCTCACTCGCTCTTGGTGGGTGCAGAAATGGGCCCTGCTTTGAAATATTAGATCAAGAATTGTAATTACATGCCCCTGTTAAACAGGGGCAGAAAAATTGGGCCTTTGGTGATGGTGGTGGTGGTGCTGGTGACACAACACTGTAAGTCCTCACTCGCTCTTGGTGGGTGCAGAAATAGGCCTTGCTGTGAAATATTAGATCAAGAATTGTAATTACATGCCCCTGTTGAACAGGGGCTGAAAAATTAGGCCTTAGGCACTGGTGCTGGTGCCACAACACTGCAACCCCTCACAGACACTCTAGTTGGAACGCAGGAACGAGCCCTGCTGCAAAGTGTTGCTTCAAAAATTATAATTACACGCCCCTGTTAAACAAGGGCTGAAAAATTGGGCCTTAGGCACTGGTGCTGGTGCCACAACACTGCAACCCCTCACAGACACTCTAGTTGGAATGCAGGAACGAGCCCTGCTGCAAAGTATTGCATCAAAAATTGTAATTACACGCCCCTGTTAAACAGGGGCAGAAAAATTGGGCCTTAGGCACTGGTGCTGGTTCCACAACACTGGAACCCCTCACAGACACTCTAGTTGGAACGCAGGAACAAGCCCTGCTGCAAAGTATTGCATTAAAAATTGTAATTACACGCCCCTGTTAAACAGGGGCAGAAAAATTGGGCCTTAGGCACTGGTGCTGGTGCCACAACACTGCAACCCCTCACAGACACTCTAGTTGGAACGCAGGAAGGAGCCCTGCTGCAAAGTATTGCATCAAAAATTGTAATTACACGCCCCTGTTAAACAGGGGCTGAAAAATTGTGCCTTAGGCACTGGTGGTGGCGCCCAGAACCAAAAATGTTCTTACAAGCTATCAGCATGATGATTGAGGAGGAAGAAGATAATTACTCAGGGATAGTCACTCAGTATCAGCATAGGCAGTCTTTGAAGGGATCTGAGATTTCAAAAAAAAATATTCGGTTACATCAGCATCAGGTGCTTGGTAGCTGGTGGTGATCCAAGACTGATTCATTTTTATGAAGGTCAGTCGATCGACCGAGTCAGTGGAGAGACGCACCCTGTGATCGGTTACCACGCCTCCAGCAGCACTGAATGTGCGTTCCAAAAGAACGCTGGATGCAGGACAGGCCAGTAGCTCAATTGCATACTGTGCAAGCTCTGGCCAGTGATCCATCCTCAAGACCCAGTAACCCAGAGGATTTTCGGTGGGAAAGGTGTCCAAGTCTGATCTTGCCCCTAGGTATTCCTGCACCATGTAAAACAGACGCTGGCGATGGTTGCTGGAACCGATCATACCTTGGGGCTGCGGACCAAAAAATTGTCTGAACGCATCGGTCAGACGGCCACCTTCTCCACCGCTCCTTCTTTGACTGACCGAAGCCTCAGCAACACGTTGTCCAGAAACAGGAGTTTGTAACCTCCCAGTCTCTGGGAACGCGTTGCACAGACCTTTCTGCAAGGCCTCCCGAAGATGTTTCATCCTCTGCCCCCTCTGCAATGGCAAGATAAGGTCCGCAACCTTACCCTTGTAACGTGGATCAAGGAGGGTTGCCAGCCAGTATTGGTCCTTCTCCTTGATACCACGAATACGAGGATCCTTACGCAGGCTTTGCAGGATCAGGGAGGCCATGCAGCGTAGGTTTGCTGAGGCATTCGGTCCGGAGTCCTCTGGGTCACTAAGGACGACATGGTCTGCAGCCACCTCCTCCTAGCAAAGTACAAGTCCATGTGTTTCTTGGGACTGATCCCTTAAAGACTGCTGCTGATGCTGAGTGCCAGGCTCCATCTCCATACTGACACAATCTTCCTCCTCGTCCTCTTCCTGTGTGATCGGCGGGCACGCAGGAACACTGTCTGGATAAAGGGGGCCTTGAGAGCTAAGGAAGTCCTCCTCTTCCTGCCTCTGTTCTGCCTCAAGTGCCCTGTCCATAATTCCACGCAGCGTGTGCTCTAACAGGTGGACAAAGGGGACAGTGTCACTGGTGCATGCACTGTCACTGCTCCCCATCCTCGTGGCCTCCTCAAATGGTGACAGGACAGTGCATGCATCCCTGATCATGGCCCACTGGCGTGGGGAAAAAAAACCAAGCTCCCCTGACCCTGTCCTGGTGCCATAGTCGCACAGGTACTCTTCGATGGCCCTCTGCTGCGTGTGCAGCCGCTGCAGCATGGCCAACGTTGAGTTCCACCTGGTGGGCATGTCACAGATTAGGCGGTTCTTGGGCAGGTTAAACTCCTTTTGGAGGTCCGTCAGCCGAGCACTGGCATTATATGACCGGCGGAAATGCACACAGACTTTCCTGGCCTGCCTCAGGACATCCTGTAAGCCCGGGTACCTGCCCAAGAACCGCTGCACCACCAAGTTAAGGACGTGAGCCAAACAGGGCACATGGGTCATTTGTCCCTGTCGGAGGGCAGAGAGGAGGTTGGTGCCATTGTCGCAAACCACCATTCCTGCCTTAAGTTGGCGTGGCGTCAACCACCTCTGAACCTGTCCCTGCAGAGCTGACAGAACCTCTGCCCCAGTGTGACTCCTGTCCCCCAAGCACACCAGCTCAAGCACCGCATGGCATCTTTTGGCCTGCGTACTTGCGTAGCCCCTTGAACGGCTACGGAGCACCGCTGGTTCCGAGGACAAAGCACAGGAAGAGGCCATGGAGGAAGAAGAAGAGGAGGGGGTGGAGGAGAGAGGTGTGTCACAATCATTAGCATTTTGGAGGCGTGGTGGCGGAACAACCTCCAACACTACTGCACCTTGTCCTGCATCCTTCCCAGCTACCAGCAGAGTCACCCAATGCGCCGTGAAACTTAGGTAACGTCCCTGTCCATGCCTGCTGGACCATGAGTCAGCGGTAATATGCACCTTACCGCTGACTGCCCTGTCCAGCGAGGCATGGACATTGCCTTCCACATGCCGGTAGAGAGCCGGAATCGCCTTCCGTGAGAAAAAGTGGCGTTTGGGTACCTGCCACTGAGGAACCGCACATTCCACAAACTCACAGAAGGGGGCAGAGTCTACCAACTGAAAAGGCAGCAGTTGAAGTGCTAGCAATTTTGTCAAGCAGGGAAATTTGCCTGCTACAATCTGACGTCAGTGTACCAAAAGCAGATTGCCCACAAGTACTTGGCTGTGACACACCTAATTCTACACCTTCATTCCTCTCAGTGCAGGTCTCAGGGAGGACTGAAGGTATAGTGGGGTTGGAAATCTCAGCTGATGAGGAGCAAGGAGAGGTCCTCTTTGTTCTTTAGTGTGGGTCTTTTAGATACGCTTGCCAACGAACTGCATGGCAGGTCAACATATGTCTGGTCAAGCATGTGGTACCCAAGCGGGAGATGTTTTGGCCACGCGAGATACGCTTGAGACATATGTTGCAAATAGCAGCGGTGCGATCTGATGCACTCGTCTCAAAAAAGGCCCACACCAAAGAACTTTTTGAATAATGCGCAGAGACTGCAGTGCCCTGCACATGTGGAGCTTTGGGGTGTGATGCAGTCAATGTGCTGCCCTTAGGCTGGCCCCTGGAGGGCATCCTGCCTCGTTGGTGATGTGCCGCCTCCTCCTCCTCCTCCTCTTCCTCTCTTCTATCAGGCACCCACATTGAGTCAGTGACCTCATCATCCCCTCCCTCCTCATCACTGGAGCAAACCTGGCAGTATGCTGCAGCAGGGGGAGCATGACTGCCAGATTGCTGTTCTTCTTGGGCACCCCCTCTGTCCGTGCTCATGTTACGGCCTTCATCGAGCTCAGTATCATCATCAGAGCCTTCCAAACGCTGGGCATCCTCCTGGAGCATGTACCCAACACTGTGGTCAAACAGTTCGAGGGACTCCTCAGGAGGACATGGTGGGGCTAGGGAAGGAGTCACTGATGACTTTGAGCCGAGGGAAGAGGCCGCTGCTTTGCCAGACAAAGTACCCTGGGCATGGGTGAGAGAGGATGAGGAGGATGAGGACAGCTTGGTCATCCACTCGACCAAGTCTTCCGCATGTTGCGGCTCAACATGGCCAGCTGCCGAAAAAAAGGCCAAGCGTGTCCCACGGCCACGTGCTGATGAGGATGCACCGTCTTCACGACCAGCACTAGACACAGAGCCTGCTTGCCCTCTCTTATTGGCTTGTGACTGTCTGCCTCTCCTTCTTGGCCTTCCAGACATACTAATGGCCTGTAGCTGCACTAAGCTGGGATATATATATATATATATATATATATATATATGTACTGATACTTCAGCTAGCAAAATCAACTGCCTGCCTGTAGTATGAGAACACCACCAACCTTCTACAGGTAGCTTTAGCTGAACACTGTGAGGTGGATGCACCCCACTAACTTGTAGGTTTAGCTGAACACTGTGAGCAGGACGCACTGCACTAACTGTAAATAGTCTAGCTGCCTGACTGTGGTACTAATAGGATCAAAAGAACACCAGTAATTTTCTTCAGGTAGCTGTATATACTGTAACAAGACAAGCCTGCCTGTCAGTAAGAAGATAACAGGAACGGCTCTAGCTGAACACTGTGAGCAGGACGCACCCCACTAACTTGTAGGTTTAGCTGAACACTGTGAGGTGGACGCACCACACTAACTTGTGGGTAGTAGGGATGAGCCGAACACCCCCTGGTTCGATTCGCACCAGAACCCGCGAACGGACCGAAAGTTCGCACGAACGTTAGAACCCCATTGACGTCTATGGGACTCGAACGTTCGAAATCAAAAGTGCTCATTTTAAAGGCTAATTTGCATGGTATTGTCCTAAAAAGGGTTTGGGGACCCGGGTCCTACCCCAGGGGACATGTATCAATGCAAAAAAAAACTTTTAAAAACGGCCGTTTTTTCGGGAGCAGTGATTTTAATGATGCTTAAAGTAAAAAAAAAAAAGTGAAATATTCCTTTAAATATCGTACCTGGGGGGTGTCTATAGTATGCCTGTAAAGTGACGCCTGTTTCCCGTGTTTAGAACAGTCCCTGCACCAAATGTCATTTTTAAAGGAAAAAATCTCATTTAAAACTGCTTGCGGGTTTAATGTCATGTCGGGTTATGGCAATATGGATGAAAATCAGTGAGACAAACGGCATGGGTACCCCCCAGTCCATTACCAGGCCCTTTGGGTCTTGTATGGATATTAAGAGGAACCCTGCACCCAAATTAAAATAAGGAAAGGTGTGGGGCCACCAGGCCCTATATACTCTGAACAGCAGTATACAGGCGGTGCAAACAAGACAGGGACTGTAGGTTTGTTGTTAAGTAGAATCTCTTTGTAATTTTGAACATTTTTAACGTGTTTAGCTCCAGCCAAAAAATCTTTTTTAAGCTTTTTGGAAAACATAGGGAAGGGTTATCACCCCTGTGACATTTGTTTTGCTGTCTTTCCTCCTCTTCAGAAGATTTCACCTCACTTTTTTGTCCCAATGAAAAATGTTTTTTGAAAATTTGGGTTTTTTTTGTGGAACAAGGATTGGAAAGCATCAGTGGAAAGGAGAAATTGTTTTCCCATATTAACTCTTACAGGAGAGAATTTCCCTTCCTAGGGGTAGATTTCATCTCACTTCCTGTTGTCTCCTTCCGTTTGCAAGTAGGAGTCGTTTGTAAGTTAGATGTTTGAAAGTAGGGTCCTGCCCTATATACTCAGCAGAAATTTGGGCCTTAGGTGTTGCTGTGGCCACAACACTGTAAGCCCTCACAGGGCCCTGCTCTGAAATATTAGATCAAGAATTGTAATTACATGCCCCTGTTGAACAGGAGCTGAAAAATTAGGCCTTAGGCACTGGTGCTGGTGCCACAACACTGCAACCCCTCACAGACACTCTAGTTGGAATGCAGGAACGAGCCCTGCTGCAAAGTATTGCATCAAAAATTGTAATTACACGCCCCTGTTAAACAGGGGCAGAAAAATTGGGCCTTAGGCACTGGTGCTGGTTCCACAACACTGGAACCCCTCACAGACACTCTAGTTGGAACGCAGGAACAAGCCCTGCTGCAAAGTATTGCATTAAAAATTGTAATTACACGCCCCTGTTAAACAGGGGCAGAAAAATTGGGCCTTAGGCACTGGTGCTGGTGCCACAACACTGCAACCCCTCACAGACACTCTAGTTGGAACGCAGGAACGAGCCCTGCTGCAAAGTATTACATCAAAAATTGTAATTACACGCCCCTGTTAAACAGGGGCTGAAAAATTGTGCCTTAGGCACTGGTGGTGGCGCCCAGAACCAAAAATGTTCTTACAAGCTATCAGCGTGATGATTGAGGAGGAAGAGGATAATTACTCAGGGATAGTCACTCAGCATCAGCATAGGCAGTCTTTGAAGGGATCTGAGATTTCAAAAAAAATTATTCGGTTACATCAGCATCAGGTGCTTGGTAGCTGGTGGTGATCCAAGACTGATTCATTTTTATGAAGGTCAGCCGATCGACCGAGTCGGTGGACAGACGCACCCTGTGATCAGTTACCACGCCTCCAGCAGCACTGAATGTGCGTTCCGAAAGAACGCTGGATGCAGGACAGGCCAGTAGCTCAATTGCATACTGTGCAAGCTCTGGCCAGTGATCCATCCTCAAGACCCAGTAACCCAGAGGATTTTCGGTGGGAAAGGTGTCCAAGTCTGATCTTGCCCCTAGGTATTCCTGCACCATGTAAAACAGACGCTGGCGATGGTTGCTGGAACCGATCATACCTTGGGGCTGCGGACCAAAAAATTGTCTGAACACATCGGTCAGACGGCCACCTTCTCCACCGCTCCTTCTTTGACTGACCGAAGCCTCAGCAACACGTTGTCCAGAAACAGGAGTTTGTAACCTCCCAGTCTCTGGGAACGCATTGCACAGACCTTTCTGCAAGGCCTCCCGAAGATGTTTCATCCTCTGCTCCCTCTGCGATGGCAAGATAAGGTCCGCAACCTTACCCTTGTAACGTGGATCAAGGAGGGTTGCCAGCCAGTATTGGTCCTTCTCCTTGATACCACGAATACGAGGATCCTTACGCAGGCTTTGCAGGATCAGGGAGGCCATGCAGCGTAGGTTTGCTGAGGCATTCGGTCCGGAGTCCTCTGGGTCACTAAGGACGACAACGTCTGCAGCCACCTCCTCCCAGCCACGTACAAGTCCATGTGTTTCTTGGGACTGATCCCTTAAAGACTGCTGCTGATGCTGAGTGCCAGGCTCCACCTCCATACTGACACAATCTTCCTCCTCCTCCTCCTCCTCCTCCTCCTCCTCTTCCTGTGTGATCGGCGGGCACGCAGGAACACTGTCTGGATAAAGGGGGCCTTGAGAGCTAAGGAAGTCCTCCTCTTCCTGCCTCTGTTCTGCCTCAAGTGCCCTGTCCATTATTCCACGCAGCGTGTGCTCCAACAGGTGGACAAGGGGGACAGTGTCACTGATGCATGCACTGTCACTGCTCACCATCCTCGTGGCCTCCTCGAATGGTGACAGGACAGTGCATGCATCCCTGATCATGGCCCACTGGCGTGGGGAAAAAAAAACAAGCTCCCCTGACCCTGTCCTGGTGCCATAGTCGCACAGGTACTCATTGATGGCCCTCTGCTGCGTGTGCAGCCGCTGCAGCATGGCCAACGTTGAGTTCCACCTGGTGGGCATGTCACAGATTAGGCGGTTCTTGGGCAGGTTAAACTCCTTTTGGAGGTCCGTCAGCCGAGCACTGGCATTATATGACCGGCGGAAATGCACACAGACTTTCCTGGCCTGCCTCAGGACATCCTGTAAGCCCGGGTACCTGCCCAAGAACCGCTGCACCACCAAGTTAAGGACGTGAGCCAAACAGGGCACATGGGTCATTTGTCCCTGTTGGAGGGCAGAGAGGAGGTTGGTGCCATTGTCTCAAACCACCATTCCTGCCTTAAGTTGGCGTGGCGTCAACCACCTCTGAACCTGCCCCTGCAGAGCTGACAGAACCTCTGCCCCAGTGTGGCTCCTGTCCCCCAAGCACACAAGCTCAAGCACCGCATGGCATCTTTTGGCCTGCGTACTTGCGTAGCCCCTTGAACGCCTACGGAGCACCGCTGGTTCCGAGGAAGAGGCCATGGAGGAAGAAGAAGAGGAGGGGGTGGAGGAGAGAGGTGTGTCACAATCAGCATTTTGGAGGCGTGGTGGCGGAACAACCTCCAACACTACTGCACCTTGTCCTGCATCCTTCCCAGCTACCAGCAGAGTCACCCAATGCGCCGTGAAACTTAGGTATCGTCCCTGTCCATGCCTGCTGGACCATGAGTCAGCGGTAATATGCACCTTACCGCTGACCGCCCTGTCCAGCGAGGCATGGACATTGCCTTCCACATGCCGGTAGAGAGCCGGAATCGCCTTCCGTGAGAAAAAGTGGCGTTTGGGTACCTGCCACTGAGGAACCGCACATTCCACAAACTCACGGAAGGGGGCAGAGTCTACCAACTGAAAAGGCAGCAGTTGAAGTGCTAGCAATTTTGCCAAGCTAGCATTCAACCACTGGGCATGTGGATGGCTGGGAGCAAACTTCTTTCGGCGGTGCAGCAGCTGGGGCAGGGAAATTTGCCTGGTACAATCTGACGTCGGTGTACCAAAAGCAGATTGCCCACAAGTACTTGGCTGTGACACACCTAATTCTACACCTTCATTCCTCTCACTGCAGGTCTCAGAGAGGACTGGAGGTCTAGTGGGGTTGGAAATCTCAGCTGATGAGGAGCAAGGAGAGATCCTCTTTGTTCTTTGGTGTGGGTCTTTTAGATACGCTTGTCAACGAACTGCATGGCAGGTCAACATATGTCTGGTCAAGCATGTGGTACCCAAGTGGGAGATGTTTTGGCCACGCGAGATACGCTTGAGACATGTGTTGCAAATAGCAGCGGTGCGATCTGATGCACTCGTCTCAAAAAAGGCCCACACCAAAGATCTTTTTGAATAACGGGCAGAGACTGCAGCGCCCTGCACATGTGGAGCTTTGGGGTGTGATGCAGTCAATGTGCTGCCCTAATGCCGCGTACACACGGTCGGACTTTCTATCCTACTTGGTCCGGCACACTTTCCGACGGACTTTGTCCGCCAGGTGCGCCGGACTTTAAAACGGACGGACTTGCCCACACACGCCGGGACTTTCCGGCGGGCTAAGTCCGCCCGTCTTTCCGACGGACTTTCGCCGGAGTTCCGGCGGACTTTCAGAATGAACGGACTTGCCCACACACGGACAAGTCCGTTCATTTTGAACGTGACTCAGGTGCGACGGGACTAGCAAAGGATGTCAATCTTGCCGCTTTTATCGGCGAGATTGACACCTTGCGAGCCCCGTTGCGGGGCATACCAGGCCCTTAGGTCTGGTATGGATTATAAAGGGAAGCCCCTACGCCGAAAAAACGGCGTGGGGTCCCCCCTAAAATCCATACCAGACCCCGATCCGAGCACGCAGCCTGGCCGGTCAGGAAAGGGGGTGGGGACGAGCGAGCGCCCCCCCCCTCCTGAACCGTACCAGGCCGCATGCCCTCAACATGGGTTGTGGGTGCTTTGGGGGAGGGGGCGCCCTGCGGGGCCCCCCCCACCCCAAAGCACCTTGTCCCCATGTTGATGAGGACAAGGGCCTCTTCCCGACAACCCTGGCCGTTGGTTGTCGGGGTCTGCGGGCGGGGGGCTTATCGGAATCTGGGAGCCCCCTTTAATAAGGGGGCCCCCAGATCCCGGCACCCCACCCTATGTGAATGAGTATGGGGTACATGGTCCCCCTACCCCTTCACCTAGGTAAAAAGTGTAAGTAATAAAACACACTACACAGGTTTTTAAAATATTTTATTAAACAGCTCCGGGGGGGGGGATGTTCCTCCGGCTTCGGGGGTCTTCTTCCAGCTTCGGGGGTCCCTCCGCTTCATCTTCTCCCGGCGTCCGGTTGGTTCTTCTCCGCTCTCTTCTCCCGGTGTTCCAGTTCTTCGGCCGGCTCCTCTGCTGTCTTCAGGTAGCTCTCTTGCCAGCAGAGGTCCGGACTTCTGAGCTTCTGGGCTGCTGGGTTTCTTCTCTTCTCCAGATGTTGACACAACGCTCTCTCCGGCTGGACTGCTCTCCGAGGGCTGCGTTGTGACTTATATAGGCGGAGACCCCGCCCCCTTTTGATGTCACAGTCCCTGGGCATGCTGGGACTGTGACGTTTTAGGGGGCGTGGTCAACATCACCCAGTGACCACGCCCCCTAAAACGTCACAGTCCCAGCATGCCCAGGGACTGTGACATCAAAAGGGGGCGGGGTCTCCGCCTATATAAGTCACAACGCAGCCCTCGGAGAGCAGTCCAGCCGGAGAGAGCGTCGTGTCAACATCTGGAGAAGAGAAGAAGCCCAGCAGCCCAGAAGCTCAGAAGTCCGGACCTCTGCTGGCAAGAGAGCTACCTGAAGACAGCAGAGGAGCCGGCCGAAGAACTGGAACACCGGGAGAAGAGAGCGGAGAAGAACCAACCGGACGCCGGGAGAAGATGAAGCGGAGGGACCCCCGAAGCCGGAAGAAGACCCCCGAAGCCGGAGGAAGATCCCCCCCCGGAGCTGTTTAATAAAATATTTTAAAAACCTGTGTAGTGTGTTTTATTACTTACACTTTTTACCTAGGTGAAGGGGTAGGGGGACCATGTACCCCATACTCATTCACATAGGGTGGGGTGCCGGGATCTGGGGGCCCCCTTATTAAAGGGGGCTCCCAGATTCCGATAAGCCCCCCGCCCGCAGACCCCGACAACCAACGGCCAGGGTTGTCGGGAAGAGGCCCTTGTCCTCATCAACATGGGGACAAGGTGCTTTGGGGTGGGGGGGGCCCCACAGGGCGCCCCCCTCCCCCAAAGCACCCACCCCCCATGTTGAGGGCATGCGGCCTGGTACGGTTCAGGAGGGGGGGCGCTCGCTCGTCCCCACCCCCTTTCCTGACCGGCCAGGCTGCGTGCTCGGATCGGGGTCTGGTATGGATTTTAGGGGGGACCCCACGCCGTTTTTCGGCGTAGGGGCTTCCCTTTATAATCCATACCAGACCTAAGGGCCTGGTATGCTCCCCGCTCGCCGCAATAGGAAAATTTGTTTTTCCTATTGCAGCGAGCGTGAGATGCAATACCCTGCCCTCGTGTCGTATCTGGTCCGTCGGACCAGCATACACACGAGCGGGCTTTCTGTCGGACCAGCACACACACGAGCGGACTTTCCGCCCGAAACTGAGTCCGACGGAAAGATTTAAAGCTTGTTTCAAATCTAGGTCCGGCGGGCTTTTGGGAAAAAGTCCGCCGGAAAAGTCCGCCGGCGCCTACACACGGGCGGATTGTCCGGCACACTCTGGTCCGCCGGACCAAGTATGCCGGAAAGTCCGACCGTGTGTACGCGGCATTAGGCTGGCCCCTGGAGGGCATCCTGCCTTGTTGGTGATGTGCCGCCTCCTCCTCCTCCTCCTCCTCCTCTCTCCTATCAGGCACCCACGTTGAGTCAGTGACCTCATCATCCCCTCCCTCCTCATCACTGGAGCAAACCTGGCAGTATGCTGCAGCAGGGGGAGCATGACTGCAAGATTGCTGTCCTTCTTGGGCACCCCCTCTGTCCGTGCTCATGTTACTGCCTTCATCGAGCTCAGTATCATCATCAGAGCCTTCCAAACGCTGGGCATCCTCCTGGAGCATGTACCCAACACTGTGGTCAAACAGTTCGAGGGAATCCTCAGGAGGACATGGTGAAGCTAGGGAAGGAGTCACTGATGACATTGAGCTGAGGGAAGAGGCCGCTGCTTTGCCAGACAAAGCACCCTGGGTGAGAGAGGATGAGGAGGATGAGGACGGCTTGGTCATCGACTCGACCTAGTCTTCCGCATGTTGCGGCTCAACACGGCCAGCTGCCGAAAAAAAGGCCAAGCGTGTCCCATGGCCACGTGCTGAAAAGGATGCACCGTCTCCACGACCAGCACTAGACACAGAGCCTGCTTGCCCTCTCTTATTGGCTTGTGACTGTCTGCCTCTCCTTCTTGGCCTTCCAGACATACTAATGGCCTGTAGCTGCACTAAGCTGGGATAGAACACCAGTAATTTTCTTCAGGTAGCTTTATATACTGTAACCAGACAAGCCTGCCTGTCAGTAGGAAGATATCAGGAACGGATCTAGCTGAACACTGTGAGCAGGATGCACTGTACTAAATGTAAATAGTCTAGCTGCCTGACCGTGGTACTAATAGGATCAAATAGAACACCTGTAATTTTCTTCAGGTAGCTTTATATACTGTAACCAGACAAGCCTGCCTGTCAGTAGGAAGATAACAGGAACGGATCTAGCTGAACACTGTGAGCAGGACGCACTGTACTAAATGTAAATAGTCTAGCTGCCTGATCGTGGTACTAATAGGATCAAATAGAACACCTGTAATTTTCTTCAGGTAGCTTTATATACTGTAACCAGACAAGCCTGCCTGTCAGTAGGAAGATAACAGGAACGGATCTAGCTGAACACTGTGAGCAGGACGCACTGCACTAAATGTAAATAGTCTAGAAGATAACAGGAACGGATCTAGCTGAACACTGTGAGCAGGACACACTGCACTAAATGTAAATAGTCTAGAAGATAACAGGAACGGATCTAGCTGAACACTGTGAGCAGGACGCACTGCACTAAATGTAAATAGTCTAGAAGATAACAGGAACGGATCTAGCTAAACTGAATACAGTGTATATATATATATGCAACACCTGGGATGCATATATATACACACAATACACTGTAAGTGCAGCTAACTGACTGACTGTTCTGCCTAATCTATCTAACTCAAATCAAATGACACTGTCTCTCTCTCTCTCTCTATCTCTCAGCACACCGGAACACACACTACACAGGGCCGCCGTGCAGGCGGCCTTATATAGTGTGGGGCGTGTACTAAATAACCTGAGCCATAATTGGCCAAAGCCACCCTGGCTTTGGCCAATTACAGCTCTCTCTACTGATGGCGCTGTGATTGGCCAAGCATGCGGGTCATAGTGCATGCTTGGCCAATCATCAGCCAGCAATGCACTGCGATGCCGCAGTGAATTATGGGCCATGACGCGCCACACGAATTTGGCGCGAACGGCCCATATCGTTCGCAATTCGGCGAACGACCGAACAGCCAATGTTCGAGTCGAATATGGGTTCGACTCGAACACGAAGCTCATCCCTAATCTCCACTGTTCTCATAATTGCAGCCTCACTGTGCCCGTCAATGCAGCCTCACTGTGCCCATCAATGCAGCCTCACTGTGCCCATAATTTCAGCCTCACTGTGCTCATAATCACATCCTTACTGTGCCCATAATCGCAGAGTCACTGTGCCCATAATCAAAGCCACATTGTGCCCATAATCACATCCTCACTGTGCTCATAATCACAGCCTCACTGTGCCCATCAATGCAGCCTCACTGTGCCCATAATCACAGCCTCACTGTGCCCATAATCACAGCCTCACTGTGCCCATCAATGCAGCCTCACTGTGCCTATAATTGCAGCCCCACTCTGCTCATAATTGCAGCCTCACTATGCCCATCAATGCAGACTCACTTTGCCCATAATTGCAGCCTCACTGTGCCCATGAATGCAGCCTCACTGTACCCATAATTAAAGTCTCACTGTGCCCATAATAGCAGCCTCACTGTGCCCATCAATGTGGCCTCACTGTGCCCAATGAATGCACCCTCACTGTACCCATAATCACAGGCTCACTGTTCCTATAATAGCGGCCTCACTGTGCCCATCAATGTGGCCTCACTGTGTGCAAGAAGGCAGCCTCACTGTGCCTATAATAGCAGCCTCACTGTGCCCATCAATGCAGTCTCACTGTTTCCATTATCGCATCCCAACTGTGCCCATAATTGCAGCCTCACTGTGCCCATCAATGCAGCCTCACTTTGCCCATAATCACAGCCTCGAGGTGCCCATCAATGGAGTCTCACTGTGCCCATAATCGCAGCCTCACTGTGCCCATCGATGCAGCCTCACTGTGCCCATTAATGCAGCCTCACTGTGCCCATAATTGCAGCCTCACTGTGCCCATTAATGTGGCCTCACTGTGCCCATGAATGCAGCCTCACTGTGCCCATGAATGCATATTCACTGTGCCCATAATCACAGCCTCACTGTGCCCATAATCGCAGCCTCACTGTGCCCATAATCACAGCCTCGCTGTGCCCATAATTGCAGCCTCACTGTGCTCATAATCACAGCCTTACTGTGCCCATAATCACAGCCTCCCTGTGCCCATAATGGCAGCCTTACTGTGCCCATAATCACAGCCTCCCTGTACCTAAAATCACAGCCTGACTGTGCCCATCAATGCAGCCTGACTGTGCCCATCAATGCAGTCTCACTGTGCCCATAATCACAGCCCCACTGTGCCCATAATCACAGCCTCACTGTGCCCATCAATGCAGCCTCACTGTTCCATTAATCGCATCCTCCCTATCCCATCAATGCAGCCTCACTGTCCCCATAATCGCAGCTTCACTGTGCTCATCAATGCAGCCTCACTGTGCCCATCAATGCACTGTACCCATCATTGAAGGCTCACTGTGTCCATAATCGTAGCCTCACTGTGTCCATTAATGCAGCCTCACTGTGCCCATCAATGGATGCCTCACTGTTCCCATAATTGCAGTTCCAATGTGCCCACTAATGCAGGCTCACTGTGCCCATAATCGCAGCCTCACTGTGCCCATCAATGTGACCTCACTGTGCTCATGAATGCAGACTCACCGTGCCCATGAATGCAGCCTTACTATACCCATAATCGTATCCTCACTGTGCCCATTATCGCATCTCCACTGTGCCCCTAATTGCAGCCTCACTGTACCCTTCAATGAAGCCTCACTGTGCCCATCAATGCAGCCTCACTGTGCCCATAATTTCAGCCTCACTGTGCTCATAATCACATCCTTACTGTGCCCATAATCACAGAGTCACTGTGCCCATAATCAAAGCCACATTGTGCCCATAATCACATACTCACTGTGCCCATAATCACAGCCTCACTGTGCCCATCAATGCAGCCTCACTGTGCCCATAATCACAACCTCACTGTGCCCATAATCAAAGCCTCACTGTGCCCATCAATGCAGCCTCACTGTGCCTATAATTGCAGCCCCACTCTGCTCATAATCGCAGCCTCACTGTGTCCATAATCACAGCCTCACTGTGCCCACAATTACAGCCTCACTGTGCCCATCAATGCAGACTCACTTTGCCCATTATCGCAGCCTCACTGTGCCCATCAGTGCAGCCTCACTGTACCCATAATAAAAGTCTCACTGTGCCCATAATAGCAGCCTCACTGTGCCCATCAATGTGGCCTCACTGTGCCCATGAATGCACTCTCACTGTACCCATAATCGCAGGCTCACTGTTCCCATAATAGCAGCCTCACTGTGCCCATCAATGTGGCCTCACTGTGTCCATGAATGCAGCCTCACTGTGCCCATTATTGTAGCCTTACTGTGCCCATAATCACAGCCTCACTGTGCCCATCAATGCAGTCTCACTGTGCCCATTATCACAGCCCTACTGTGCCCATAATCGCAGCCTCACTGTGCCCATCAATGCAACCTCGCTGTGTCCATAATCACAGCCCCAATTTGCCCATATTCACAGCCTCAAGGTGCCCATCAATGGAGTCTCACTGTGCCCATAATTGCAGCCTCACTGTGCCATTAATCGCATCCACACTGTGCCCATCAATGCAGCCTCACTTTCCCCATAATCGCAGCCTCACTGTGCCCATCAATGCAGCCTCACTGTGCCCATAATTGCATCCTCACTGTGCCCATCGATGCAGCCTCACTGTGCCCATTAATTCAGCCTCACTGTACCCATAATCGCAGCCTCACTGTGCCCATTAATGCAGCCTCACTGTGCCCATAATTGCAGCGTCACTTGGCCCATCAATGTGGCCTCACTGTGCCCATGAATGCAGCCTCACTGTGCCCATAATCACAGCCTCACTGTGGCCATAATCACAGCCTCACTGTTCCCATAATCGCAGCCTGACTGTGCTCATAATCACAGCCTTACTGTGCCCATAATCAAAGCCTTCCTGTGCCCATAATGGCAAGCTTACTGTGCCCATAATCACAGCCTCACTGTGCCCATAATGGCAGCCTCACTGTGCCTAAAATCACAGCCTTACTGTGACCATCAATGCAGCCTCACTGTGCCCATCAATGCAGTCTCACTGTGGCCATAATCACAGCCCCACAGTGCCCATCATCACAGCCTCCCTGTCCTATCAATGCAGCCTCACTGTCCCCATAATTGTAGCCTTACTGTGCCCATAATCACAGCCTCACTGTGCCCATCAATGCAGTCTCACTGTGCCCATTATCACAGCCCTACTGTGCCCATAATCGCAGCCTCACTGTGCACATCAATGCAACCTCGCTGTGTCCATAATCACAGCCCCAATTTGCCCATATTCAAAGCCTCAAGGTGCCCATCAATGGAGTCTCACTGTGCCCATAATTGCAGCCTCACTGTGCCATTAATCCCATCCACACTGTGCCCATCAATGCAGCCTCACTTTCCCCATAATCGCAGCCTCACTGTGCCCATCAATGCAGCCTCACTGTGCCCATAATTGCATCCTCACTGTGCCCATCGATGCAGCCTCACTGTGCCCATTAATTCAGCCTCACTGTACCCATAATCGCAGCCTCACTGTGCCCATTAATGCAGCCTCACTGTGCCCATAATTGCAGCGTCACTTGGCCCATCAATGTGGCCTCACTGTGCCCATGAATGCAGCCTCACTGTGCCCATAATCACAGCCTCACTGTGGCCATAATCACAGCCTCACTGTTCCCATAATCGCAGCCTGACTGTGCTCATAATCACAGCCTTACTGTGCCCATAATCAAAGCCTCCCTGTGCCCATAATGGCAAGCTTACTATGCCCATAATCACAGCCTCACTGTGCCCATAATGGCAGCCTCACTGTGCCTAAAATCACAGCCTTACTGTGACCATCAATGCAGCCTCACTGTGCCCATCAATGCAGTCTCACTGTGGCCATAATCACAGCCCCACAGTGCCCATCATCACAGCCTCCCTGTCCTATCAATGCAGCCTCACTGTCCCCATAATTGCAGCCTCACTGTGCCTATCAATGCAGCCTCACTGTGCCCATCAATGCAGTCTCACTGTGCCCATTATCACAGCCCTACTGTGCCCATAATCGCAGCCTCACTGTGCCCATCAATGCAACCTCGCTGTGTCCATAATCACAGCCCCAATTTGCCCATATTCACAGCCTCAAGGTGCCCATCAATGGAGTCTCACTGTGCCCATAATTGCAGCCTCACTGTGCCATTAATCGCATCCACACTGTGCCCATCAATGCAGCCTCACTTTCCCCATAATCGCAGCCTCACTGTGCCCATCAATGCAGCCTCACTGTGCCCATAATTGCATCCTCACTGTGCCCATCGATGCAGCCTCACTGTGCACATTAATTCAGCCTCACTGTACCCATAATCGCAGCCTCACTGTGCCCATTAATGCAGCCTCACTGTGCCCATAATTGCAGCGTCACTTGGCCCATCAATGTGGCCTCACTGTGCCCATGAATGCAGCCTCACTGTGCCCATAATCACAGCCTCACTGTGGCCATAATCACAGCCTCACTATTCCCATAATCGCAGCCTGACTGTCCTCATAATCACAGCCTTACTGTGCCCATAATCAAAGCCTCCCTGTGCCCATAATGGCAAGCTTACTGTGCCCATAATCACAGCCTCACTGTGCCCATAATGGCAGCCTCACTGTGCCTAAAATCACAGCCTTACTGTGACCATCAATGCAGCCTCACTGTGCCCATCAATGCAGTCTCACTGTGGCCATAATCACAGCCCCACAGTGCCCATCATCACAGCCTCCCTGTCCTATCAATGCAGCCTCACTGTCCCCATAATTGTAGCCTTACTGTGCCCATAATCACAGCCTCACTGTGCCCATCAATGCAGTCTCACTGTGCCCATTATCACAGCCCTACTGTGCCCATAATCGCAGCCTCACTGTGCCCATCAATGCAACCTCGCTGTGTCCATAATCACAGCCCCAATTTGCCCATATTCACAGCCTCAAGGTGCCCATCAATGGAGTCTCACTGTGCCCATAATTGCAGCCTCACTGTGCCATTAATCGCATCCACACTGTGCCCATCAATGCAGCCTCACTTTCCCCATAATCGCAGCCTCACTGTGCCCATCAATGCAGCCTCACTGTGCCCATAATTGCATCCTCACTGTGCCCATCGATGCAGCCTCACTGTGCCCATTAATTCAGCCTCACTGTACCCATAATCGCAGCCTCACTGTGCCCATTAATGCAGCCTCACTGTGCCCATAATTGCAGCGTCACTTGGCCCATCAATGTGGCCTCACTGTGCCCATGAATGCAGCCTCACTGTGCCCATAATCACAGCCTCACTGTGGCCATAATCACAGCCTCACTGTTCCCATAATCGCAGCCTGACTGTGCTCATAATCACAGCCTTACTGTGCCCACAATCAAAGCCTCCCTGTGCCCATAATGGCAAGCTTACTGTGCCCATAATCACAGCCTCACTGTGCCCATAATGGCAGCCTCACTGTGCCTAAAATCACAGCCTTACTGTGACCATCAATGCAGCCTCACTGTGCCCATCAATGCAGTCTCACTGTGGCCATAATCACAGCCCCACAGTGCCCATCATCACAGCCTCCCTGTCCTATCAATGCAGCCTCACTGTCCCCATAATTGCAGCCTCACTGTGCCTATCAATGCAGCCTCACTGTGCCTATCGATGCAGCCTCACTGTGCCCATCAATGCAGCCTCACTGTGCCCATAATCGCAGCCTCACTGTGCCCATAATCGCAGCCTCACTGTGCTCATAATCGCAGCCTCACTGTGCCCATGATCGCAGCCTCACTGTGCCCACCAATGTAGCCTCACTGTGCCCATGAATGCAGCCTCTCTGTGCTCATAATCACAGCCTCACTGTGCCCATAATCGCAGCCTCACTGTGCTCATAATCACACCTCACTGTGTCCATAATCACAGCCTCACTGTGCACATTAATGCAGCCTCACTGTGCCCATATTTGCATCCTCACTCTGCCCATAATTACAGCCTCACTGTGCCCATCAATGCAGACTCACTTTGCCCATAATCGCAGCCTCACTGTGCCAATCAATGCAGCCTCACTGTACCCATAATCAAAGTCTCACTGTGCCCATAATAGCAGCCTCACTGTGCCCATCAATGTGGCCTCACTGTGCCCATGAATGCACCCTCACTGTACCCATAATCGCAGGCTCACTGTTCCCATAATAGCAGTCTCACTGTGCCCATCAATGTGGCCTCACTGTGTCCATGAATGCAGCCTCACTGTGCCCATTATTGCAGCCTTACTGTGCCCATAATCGCAGCCTCACTATGCCCATCAATGCAGTCTCACTGTGCCCATTATCGCAGCCCTACTGTGCCCATAATCGCAGCCTCACTGTGCCCATCAATGCAGCCTCATTGTGTCCATAATTACAGCCCCACTTTGCCCATAATCACAGCCTCAAGGTGCCCATCAATGGAGTCTCACTTTGCCCATAATCGCATCCTCACTGTGCCATTAATCGCATCCACACTGTGCCCATCAATGCAGCCTCACTTTCCCCATAATCACAGCCTCACTGTGCCCATCAATGCAGCCTCACTGTGCCCATAATTGCAGCCTCTCT
This sequence comes from Lithobates septentrionalis, assembly GCA_037952835.1. NCBI lineage: Eukaryota > Metazoa > Chordata > Amphibia > Anura > Ranidae > Lithobates > Lithobates septentrionalis. Next base: position 206,854 of record JBBDGP010001633.1, on the reverse strand, counting down.
GTGCCCATCTATGCAGCCTCACTGTGCCCATTAATTCAGCCTCACTGTACCAATAATCGCAGCCTCACTGTGCCCATTAATGCAGCCTCACTGTGCCCATAATTGCAGCATCACTTGGCCCATCAATGTGGCCTCACTGTGCCCATGAATGCAGCCTGACTGTGCCCATAAATGCAGCCTCACTATGCCCATAATCACAGCCTCACTGTGCCCATAATCACAGCCTCACTGTGCCCATAATCACAACCTCACTGTACCCATAATCGCAGCCTCACTGTGCTCATAATCACTGCCTTACTGTGCCCATAATCACAGCCTCCCTGTGCCCATAATGGCAGCCTCGCTGTGCCTAAAATCACAGCCTTACTGTAAACATCAATGCAGCCTCACTGTGCCCATCAATGCAGTCTCACTGTGGCCATAATCACAGCCCCACTGTGCCCATAATCACTGCCTCCCTGTCCCATCAATGCAGCCTCACTGTCCCAATAATTGCAGCCTCACTGTGCCTATCAATGCAGCCTCACTGTGCCCATCAATGCAGCCTCACTGTGCCCATCAATGCAGCCTCACTGTGCCCATAATCGCAGCCTCACTGTGCCCATAATCACAGCCTCACTGTGCCCATGATCGCAGCCTCACTGTGCCCATCAATGTGGCCTCACTGTGCCCATGAATGCAGCCTCTCTGTGCCCATAATCACAGCCTCACTGTGCTCATAATCGCACCTCACTGTGCCCATCATCAGAGGCTCCCTGTGCCCATAATGGCAGCCTCACTGTGCCCATAATCTGAGCCTCACTGTACCCATCAATGCAGCCTCACTGTGCCCATAATCACAGCCTCACTTTGCCCATCAATGCAGCCTCACTGTGCCCATAATCGCAGCCTCACTGTGTCCAACATTGCATCCTCACTGTGCCCATAATTGCAGCCTCACTGTGCCCATCAATGCAGACTCACTTTGCCCATAATTGCATACAAGAAAAAGACAATTCCATAGCTCAACTCAGCCTCACTGTGCCAATAATCGCTTCCTCACTGTGTCCATAATCACAGCCTCACTGTGCACATTAATGCAGCCTTACTGTGCCCATAATTGCATCCTCACTTTGCCCATAATTGCAGCCTCACTGTGCCCATCAATGCAGCCTCACTGTACTCATAATCAAAGTTTCACTGTGCCCATAATAGCAGCCTAAAAAACCTAAAGACCATGCGCTTACTCCAAAAAAATCATAAATGTAAGCAGCTAACACAACAAATAGAAAATTTGTAATAAATCATATATAACCAGGTGTAGCGCTAAAAAATGAGACCCCAGACGAAGTCTTGTATGACGAAACGCGTCGGGAGGACTCCACTGCCGCCATTTTTTACTTGCAAGCGCTTTTTTTTCTGAATTGTAAGTGTTTTTCCTTTTAATAAATTTTTTATGGTTTACGGAATTACGCTATGAGCCCCTTCTTCATTACATGTGGGTAATGTCCGTTGGTGTCCGAGCTTCTATATGAAGAAGACCTCTTTGGGATAGCAACGTTACAACTTCACCATTCACCAGCCCTTGGTTCCCCACCTTCACTGCCAGTGAGCAATCCAAGCCTGTTTGACCCATATAGCGTATGCTAGGAGGGTCCCAACTTTCTGGTAAGCCTCCAGTCATCCCGGGTGGTGGTTTCGCACAAGTGTCTGTCAGCACATGTTGGATTACATTCAGAAATCTTTCACGAGTATATGTTTTGGAATTTATCACCATTGCAACATTTATGTCCATCGTACCTGCATATTCAGTTTTGGACTTTATTGCCATTTTCACATCCTGTCATCACTTTTGGTGACTCTAGGGCTTTATAATATAAATGTTCTATATGTATGAATGTTCACAAAATATACAAAACACTACCTTTCACAATTTATTTTGCTATTTTATGTGGTAAAGCAATATTTTCTTTCTCATCTTTTAGTGCTACACCTGGTTATATACCATAATAGCAGCCTCACTGAGCACCATCAATGTGGCATCACTGTGCCCATGAATGCACCCTCACTGTACCCATAATCGCAGGCTCACTGTTCCCATAATAGCAGCCTCACTGTGCCCATTAATGTGGCCTCACTGTGTCCATGAATGCAGCCTCCCTGTGCCCATTATCGCAGCCTTAATGTGCCCATAAATGCAGCCTCACTGTGCCCATAAATGCAGTCTCACTGTGCCCATTATCGCAGCCCTACTGTGCCCATAATCACAGCCTCTCTGTGCCCATCAATGCAGTCTCACTGTGCCCATTATCGCAGCCCTACTGTGCCCATAATCACAGCCTCACTGTGCCCATCAATGCAGCCTCACTGTGCCCATAATTGCAGCCTCACTGTGCCCATCGATGCAGCCTCACTGTGCCCATTAATGCAGCCTCACTGTGCCCATAATTGCAGCCTCACTGTGCCCATCAATGTGGCCTCACTGTGCCCAAGAATGCAGCCTCACTGTGCCCATGAATGCAGCCTCACTGTGCCCATAATCACAGCCTCACTGTGCCCATAATCGCAGCCTCACTGTGCCCATAATCACAGCCTTACTGTGCCCATAATCGCAGCCTCACTGTGCTCATAATCACAGCCTTACTGTGCCCATAATCACAGTCTCCCTGTGCCCATAATGGCAGCCTTACTGTGCCCATAATCACAGCCTCCCTGTGCCCATAATGGCAGCCTGACTGTGCCTAAAATCACAGCCTGACTGTGCCCATCAATGCAGCCTAACGGTGCCAATCAATGCAGTCTCACTGTGCCCATAATCACAGCCCCACTGTGCCCATAATCACAGCCTCACTGCGCCCATCAATGCAGTCTCACTGTGCCCATAATCGCAGCCTCACTGTTCCATTAATCGTATCCTCCCTATCCCATCAATGCAGCCTCGCTGTCCCCATAATCGCAACCTCACTGTGCCCATCAATGCAGCCTCACTGTGCCCATAATCGCAGCATCAATGTGCCCATCAATGCAGCCTCACTGTGCCCATCATTGCAGCCTCACTGTGCCCATAATCGTAGCCTCACTGTGTCAATCAATGCAGCTTCACTGTGCCCACTAATGCAGGCTCATTGTGCCCATCAATGTGACCTCACTGTGCTCATGAAGGCAGCCTCACCATACCCATGAATGCAGCCTCACTATACCCATAATCGTATCCTCACTGTGCTCACAATCACATCTCCACTGTTCCCATAATCGCAGCCTCACTGTGCTCATCAATGCAGCCTCACTGTGCCCATCAATGCAGTCTCACTGTGCCCATCATTGCAGCCTCACTGTGCCTATTTTTTCAGCCTCACTGTGCTCATAATCACATCCTTACTGTACCCATAATCGCAAAGTCACTGTGCCCATAATCGAAGCCACATTGTGCCCATAATCACATCCTCACTGTGCTCATAATCACAGCCTCACTGTGCCCATCAATGCAGCCTCACTGTGCCCATAATCACAGCCTCACTGTGCCCATAATCACAGCCTCACTGTGCCCATCAATGCAGCCTCACTGTGCCTATAATTGCAGCCCCACTCTGCTCATAATTGCAGCCTCACTGTGCCCATCAATGCAGACTCACTTTGCCCATAATTGCAGCCTCACTGTGCCCATCAATGCAGCCTCACTGTATCCATAATCAAAGTCTCACTGTGCCTATAATAGCAGCCTCACTGTGCCCATTAATGTGGCCTCTCTGTGTGCAATGAATGCACCCTCACTGTACCCATAATCACAGGCTCACTGTTCCCATAATAGCGGCCTCACTGTGCCAATCAATGTGGCCTCACTGTGTCCATGAATGCAGCCTCACTGTGCCCATTATCGCAGCCTTACTGTGCCCATAATTGCAGGCTCACTGTGCCCATCAATGCAGTCTCACTGTGCCCATTATCGCAGCCCAACTGTGCCCATAATCGCAGCCTCACTGTGCCCATCAATGCAGCCTCACTGTGTCCATAATCACAGCCCCACTTTGCCCATAATCACAGCCTCAAGGTGCCTATCAATGGAGTCTCACTGTGCCCATAATCGCAGCCTCACTGTGCCCATCGATGCAGCCTCACTGTGCCCATTAATGCAGCCTCACTTTGCCCATAATTGCAGCCTCACTGTGCCCATCAATGTGGCCTCACTATGCCCATGAATGCTGCCTCACTTTGCCCATGAATGCAGCCTCACTGTGTCCATAATCACAGCCTCACTGTGCCCATAATCGCAGCCTCACTGTGCCCATAATCGCAGCCTCACTGTGCCCATAATCACAGCCTCACTGTGCCCATAATCACAGCCTCACTGTGCTTATAATCACAAACTTACTGTGCCCATAATCACAGCCTCTCTGTGCCCATAATGGCAGCCTTACTGTGCCCATAATCACAGCCTCCCTGTGCCTATAATGGCAGCCTCACTGTGCCTAAAATCACAGCCTGACTGTGCCCATCAATGCAGCCTCACTGTGCCCATCAATGCAGTCTCACTGTGCCCATAATCACAGCCCTACTGTGCCCATAATCACAGCCACACTGTGCCCATCAATGCAGTCTCACTGTGCCCATAATCACAGCCTCACTTTTCCATTAATCACATTCTCCCTATCCCATCAATGCAGCCTCACTGTCCCCATAATCGCAGCCTCACTGTGCCCATCAATGCAGCCTCACTGTGCCCATAATCGCAGCATCACTGTGCCCATCAATGCACTGTGCCCATCATTGCAGCCTCACTGTGTCCATAATCGCAGCCTCACTTTGTCCATCAATGCTACCTCACTGTGCCCATCAATGGATGCCTCACTGTGCCCATAATTGCAGCTCCAATGTGCCCACTAATGCAGGCTCACTGTGCCCATAATCGCAGCCTCACTGTGCCCATCAATGTGACCTCACTGTGCTCATGAATGCAGCCTCACCGTGCCCATGAATGCAGCCTTACTATACCCATAATCGTATCCTCACTTCGCCCATAATCGCATCTCCACTGTGCCCATAATCGCAGCCTTACTGTGCCCATCAATGCAGCCTCACTGTGCCTATAATTTCAGCCTCACTGTGCTCATAATCACATCCTTACTGTGCCCATAATTGCAGAGTCACTGTGCCCATAATCGAAGCCACATTGTGCCCATAATCACATCCTCACTGTGCCCATAATCACAGCCTCACTGTGCCCATCAATGCAGCCTCACTGTGCCCATAATCTCAGCCTCGCTGTGCCCATAATCACAGCCTCACTGTGCCCATCAATGCAGCCTCACTGTGCCTATAATTGCAGCCCCACTCTCCTCATGATCATAGCCTTACTGTGCCCATAATCACCGCCTCACTGTTCCCATAATCGCAGCCTCACTGTGCACATTAATGCAGCCTCACTGTGCCCATAATCACATCCTCACTCTGCCTATAATTACAGCCTCACTGTGCCCATCAATGCAGACTCACTGTGCCCATTAATTCAGCCTCACTGTACCCATAATTGCAGCCTCACTGTGCCCATCAATGCAGCCTCACTGTACCCATAATCACAGGCTCACTGTTCCCATAATAGCGGCCTCACTGTGCCCATCAATGTGGCCTCACTGTGTCCATGAATGCAGCCTCACTGTGCCCATTATCGCAGCCTTACTGTGAACATAATCGCAGACTCACTGTGCCCATCAATGCAGTCTCACTGTGCCCATTATCGCAGCCCAACTGTGCCCATAATCGCAGCCTCACTGTGCCCATCAATGCAGCCTCACTGTGTCCATAATCACAGCCCCACTTTGCCCATAATCACAGCCTCGAGGTGCCTATCAATGGAGTCTCACTGTGCCCATAATCGCAGCCTCACTGTGCCCATCAATGTGGCCTCACTGTGCCCAAGAATGCACCCTCACTGTACCCATAATCGCAGGCTCACTGTTCCCATAATAGCAGCCTCACTGTGCCCATCAATGTGGCCTCACTGTGTCCATGAATGCAGCCTCACTGTGCCCATTATTGCAGCCTTACTGTGCCCATAATCACAGCCTCACTGTGCCCATAAATGCAGTCTCATTGTGCCCATTATCGCAGCCCTACTGTGCCCATAATCGCAGCCTCACTGTGCCCATCAATGCAGCCTCACTGTGTCCATAATCACAGCCCCACTTTGCCCATAATGACAGCCTCAAGGTGCCCATCAATGGAGTCTCACTGTGCCCATAATCGCAGCCTCAATGTGCCATTATTCGCATCCACACTGTGCCCATCAATGCAGCCTCACTTTCCCCATAATTGCAGCCTCACTGTGCCCATCAATGCAGCCTCACTGTGCCCATAATTTCAGCCTCACTGTGCCCATCGATGCAGCCTCACTGTGCCCATTAATTCAGCCTCACTGTACCCATAATCGCAGCCTCACTGTGCCTATAATTGCAGCGTCACTTGGCCCAGCAATGTGGCCTCACTGTGCCCATAAATGCAGCCTCACTGTGCCCATAATCACAGTCTCACTGTGTCCATAATCACAGCCTCACTGTTCCCATAATCGCAGCCTCACTGTGCTCATAATCACAGCCTTACTGTGCCCATAATCAAAGCCTCCCTGTGCCCATAATGGCAGGCTTACTGTGCCCATAATGGCAACCTCACTGTGCCTAAAATCACAGCATTCCTGTGACCATCAATGCAGCCTCACTGTGCCCATCAATGCAGTCTCATTGTGGCCATAATCACAGCCCCACTGTGCCCATAATCACAGCCTCCCTGTCCCATCAATGCAGCCTCACTGTCCCCAAAATTGTAGCTTAACTGTGCCTATCAATGCAGACTCACTGTACCCATCGATGCAGCCTCACTGTGCCCATCAATGCAGCTTCACTGTGCCCATAATCGCAGCCTCACTGTGCCCATAATCGCAGCCTCACTGTGCCCATGATCGCAGCCTCACTGTGCCCATCAATGTAGCCTCACTGTGCCCATGAATGCAACCTCTCTGTGCCCATAATCGCAGCCTCACTGTGCCCATTATCGCAGCCTCACTGTGCTCATAATCGCACCTCACTGTGTCCATAATCACAGCCTCACTGTGCACATTAATGCAGCCTCACTGTTCCCATAATTGCACCCTCACTGTGCCCATAATTTTAGCCTCACTGTGCCCATCAATGCAGACTCACTTTGCCCATTATCGCAGCCTCACTGTGCCCATCAATGCAGCCTCACTGTACCCATAATCAAAGTCTCACTGTGCCCATAATAGCAGCCTCACTGTGCCCATCAATGTGGCCTCACTGTGCCCATGAATGCACCCTCACTGTACCCATAATCGCAGGCTCACTGTTCCCATAATAGCAGTCTCACTGTGCCCATCAATGTGGCCTCACTGTGTCCATGAATGCAGCCTCACTGTGCCCATTATTGCAGCCTTACTGTGCCCATAATCGCAGCCTCACTGTGCCCATCAATGCAGTCTCACTGTGCCCATTATCGCAGCCCTACTGTGCCCATAATCGCAGCCTCACTGTGCCCATCAGTGCAGCCTCACTGTGTCCATAATCACAGCCCCACTTTGCCCATAATCACAGCCTCAAGGTGCCAATCAATGGAGTCTCACTGTGCCCATAATCGCAGCCTCACTGTGCCATTAATCGCATCCACACTGTGCCCATCAATGCAGCTTCACTTTCCCCATAATCACAGCCTCACTGTGCCCATCAATGCAGCCTCACTGCTGTGCCCATAATTGCAGCCTCACTGTGCCCATCAATGCAGCCTCACTGTGCCCATTAATTCAGCCTCACTGTACCCATAATCGCAGCCTCACTGTGCCTATTAATGCAGCCTCACTGTGCCCATAATTGCAGCGTCACTTGGCCCATCAATGTGGCCTCACTGTGCCCATGAATGCAGCCTCACTGTGCCCATGAATGCAGCCTCACTGTGCCCATAATCACAGACTCACTGTGCCCATAATCACATCCTCACTGTGCCCATAATCACATCCTCACTGTGCCCATAATCACAGCCTCACTGTTCCCATAATCGCAGCCTCACTGTGCTCATAATCACAGCCTTACTATGCCCATAATCACAGCCTCCCTGTGCCCACAATGTCAGGCTTACTGTGCCCATAATCACAGCCTCACTGTGCCCATAATGGCAGCCTCACTGTGCCTAAAATCACAGCCTTACTGTGACCATCAACGCAGCCTCACTGTGCCCATCAATGCAGTCTCACTGTGGCCATAATCACAGCCCCACTGTGCCCATAATCACAGCCTGTCCCATTAATGCTGCCTCACTGTCCCCATAATTGCAGCCTCACTGTGCTTTTCAATGCAGCCTCACTGTGCCCATCGATGCAGCCTCACTGTGCCAATCAATGCAGCCTCAGTGTGCCCATAATCGCAGCCTCACTGTGCCCATAATCGCAGCCTCACTGTGCCCATGATCGCAGCCTCACTGTGCCCATAATCGCAGCCTCACTGTGCCCATAATCGCAGCCTCACTGTGCCCATGATCGCAGCCTCACTGTGCCCATCAATGTGGCCTCACTGTGCCCATTAATGCAGCCTCTCTGTGCCCATAATCGCAGCCTCACTGCGCCCATAATCGCAGCCTCACTGTGCTCATAATCGCACCTCACTGTGCCCATAATCAGAGGCTCCCTGTGCCCATAATGGCAGCCTCACTGTGCCCATAATCTGAGCCTCACTGTACCCATCAATGCAGCCTCACTGTGCCCATAATCACAGCCTCACTTTGCCCATCAATGGAGCCTCACTGTGCCCACAATCGCAGCCTCACTGTGCCCAGCATTGCAGCCTCACTGTGCCAATAATCACTTCCTCACTGTGCCCATAATCGCAGCCTCACGGTGTCCATAATCACAGCCTCACTGTGAACAAAATTGCAGCATCACTGTGCTCATAATCGCAGCCTTACTGTGCCCATATTTGCAGCCTAACTGTGCCCTTAATTGCAGCCTTTCTGTGCCCATAATCGCAGCCTTACTGTGCCCATAATCACAGCCTCACTGTGCCCACTATTTCAGCCTCACTGTGCCCATAATCGCAGCCTCGCTGTGCCCATAATCACAGCCTCACTGTGCCCATAATCACCACCTCAATGTTCCCATAATCACAGCTTCACTGTGCCCATCAATGCAGCCTCACTGTCCCCATAATTGCAGCCTCACTGTGCCTATCAATGCAGCCTCACTGTGTCCATCGATGCAGCCTCACTGTGCCCATAAATGCAGCCTCACTGTGTACAAAAATAAATGTGAAACACCGCGCTAACAAATAAGACTATAGGGGAGCTGCTGCATACAGTCTGACAAAAACAATAACGCTACATATAAAAAATACAGCGCATAATAAACATATGAGGAAACAGAACACACCAAGTCCTGAATTGGTGCTATAAAAAGTGTAAAATAAACATAAAGTCTATGGGTGACTATGAATGTCCCACTGAAACAAAAGGTGAGTAAACTCCAAAAGGTGGTGATTTTCAAATTGTTGTCAGAAGTCGAATTTCTTCCTAAACCAACAATTCAACTGGATGGATCAATCATGGCAGAAGTAATGTGTAATGACTCTTACCAGATCCCGTGGATTCCCGTGTCAGCGACAGGGAATCGCATGAGCAGTGAGCCACCAAAGGCGTAGAAAAGGAAGTCTTGTCACTCCGATTCTCTGGGCTGAAGTCTGTGTAACGAGCCCCTTGCTCGCTCGGTTCCACTCTCCCGACACTCCTCTGTAGCTATAGAATCAGACTGCAGATCGCAACATCTGATTGTTCGGTCATCCAATGCTCCGGGATTAGAATTACAGCTATGTGCCGTTCTAACCCAGTTGTGATAGCTCAGAACAAACACCAGGCAGGCTGTATGTAAATTCAACCAGGAATCTCTCTTTATTGACAGGAATACAGTCTTATTTATACAATAAAAGAGGAGGTGCAGACCTCCTGCTCATATTACTCTAACAATACAGCTGTAACCTAATTAACCTAATTAACATGAGCTAATTAACTAATCCCTTTAGACAGCCTAGATGACTCAGACATGACTTTTAGGCCAGACTAGCCGTCTTGTAGTTCAGAAAATCCAATCAACATTATCACAATAGCAGAGTTAATTAAACACAAACAACAATGGGGATCTAATGACTCTTAGATCCCATACTAGCGACTTATTTACAATACACATTTTAGTAGACAACAGACAGGTAGCTGGAATTGATGACATTAGCATTTAACAGTAGGAGTCCCAACGGTATGAATCAGTCACTATTCCAATATGGCAAATCCAGGGTCCCCAGAGTCTGTGTGTCCTGGGGGACCAGGACCCGAATCCACAGTAATACCGCCTCAATGGTCCCCAGGCATACAGCTCACAAAGAGCACCGTTCCCCCAAATGCAAGGGCCCACGATCGATCGGCAAGAGGCCAGCATACAGTCCCCTCCAAAAGTCTCTCTCCCGGCTAGGTCTGTCACAGTCTGCATGGATCTCCGGAGGACACCTGGCAGGTCCTTACAGTAAACCGCAGAGGAATGGATCGGGTGGGCAAAGACGTCACTGGAACAGCTATTGGGAGCACTTGACCTCATCAAAAGATGTGGGGAAAGAAAAAAAATATGCCTCCGCATAGTGCAGGTTAAAAACTGTGTTTTTATTCATAAAACGACCATGAACAAATAAAAACATGATATGTAAAACAAATGGGCAACGTGGAGGATGGTGTATGGGCCCACATTACTTCTGCCATGATTGATCCATCCAGTTGAAATGTCGGTTTAGGAAGAAATTCGACTTCTGACAACAATTTGAAAAGCACCTTTTGTTTCAGTGGGACATTCATAGTCACCCATAGACTTTATGTTTATTTTACACTTTTTATAGCACCAATTCAGGACTTGGTGTTCTGTTTCCTCATATGTTTATTATGCGCTGTATTTTTTATATGCAGCACCACTGTGCCCATAATCTCATGCCTCACTGTGCCCATAATCACAGCCTCACTGTGCCCATGATCGCAGCCTCACTGTGCCCATCAATGTGGCCTCACTGTGCCCATGAATGCAGCCTCTCTGTGCCCATAATCGCAGCCTCACTGTGCCCATAATCGCACCTCACTGTGCTCATAATCGCACCTCAGTGTGCCCATAATCAGAGGCTCCCTGTGCCCATAATGGCAGCCTCACTGTGCCCATAATCTGAGCCTCACTGTGCCCATCAATGCAGCCTCACTGTGCCCATAATCACAGCCTCACTTTGCCCATCAATGCAGCCTCACTGTGCCCATAATCGCAGCCTCACTGTGCCCAACATTGCAGCCTCACTGTGCCAATAATTGCTTCCTCACTGTGCTCATAATCGCAGCCTCACGGTCTCCATAATCACAGCCTCACTGTGAACAAAATTGCAGCATCACTATGCTCATAATCGCAGCCTTACTGTGCCCATAATCGCAGCCTTACTGTGCCCATAATCACAGCCTCACTGTGCCCATTATTTCAGCCTCACTGTGCCCATAATCGCAGCCTCGCTGTGCCCATAATCACAGCCTCGCTGTGCCCATAATCACCACCTCACTGATCCCATAATCGCAGCCTCACTGTGCCCATCAATGCAGCCTCACTGTGCAAATAATCACAGCCTCACTGTGCCCATCAATTTTGCCTCACTGTGACCATGAATGCAGCCATACTGTGCCCATCAATGCAGCCTTATTGTGCCCATAATTGCAGTTTCACTGTGCTCATCAATGTGGCATCACTGTGCCCATGAATGCAGCCTCACTGTTCCCACAATCGCAGCCATTCTGTGCCCATAGTCGCAGCCTCACTGTGCCCATCAATGCAGACTCACTGTGCTAATAATCGCAGCCTCGGGGTGCCCATAATTGCAGCCTCACTGTGCCCATCAATGTGGCATCACTGTGCCCATTAATGCAGCCTCACTGTTCCCACAATTTTCAGCCTTTCTGTGCCCTTAATCACAGCCTCACTGTGCCCATCAATGCACACTCACTTTGCTAATAATCACAGTTTCGAGGTGCCCATAATTGCAGCCTTACTGTGCCGATCAATGCAGCCTCACTGTGCCCATAATCGCAGCCTCAGTGTGCCCATCAATGCAGCCTCACTGTGCCCATAATCACAGCCTCACTGTGCCCATCAATGCAGCCTCACTGTGCCCATAATCACAGCCTCACTGTGCCCATCATTGCAGCCTCACTGTGCCAATAATCGCTTCCTCACTGTGCCCATAATTGCAGCCTCACGGTGTCCATAATCACAGCCTCACTGTGCCCAAAATTGCAGCATTACTGTGCTCATAATTGCAGCCTTACTGTGCCCATAATCACAGCCTCACTGTGCCCAAAATTGCAGCCTTTCTGTGCCCATAATTGCAGCCTTACTGTGCCCATAATCACAGCCTCACTGTGCCCATCATTGCAGCCTCACTGTGCCAATAATCGCTTCCTCACTGTGCCCATAATTGCAGCCTCACGGTGTCCATAATCACAGCCTCACTGTGCCCAAAATTGCAGCATCACTGTGCTCATAATCGCAGTCTTACTGTGCCCACAATCGCAATCTAACTGTGCCCAAAATTGCAGCCTTTCTGTGCCCATAATCGCAGCCTTAGTGTGCCCATAATCACAGCCTCACTGTGCCCATTATTTCAGCCTCACTGTGCCCATAATCGCAGCCTCACTGTGCCCATAATCGCAGCCTCACTGTGCCCATAATCACCACCTCAATGTTCCCATAATTACAGCCTCACTGTGCCTATCGATGCAGCCTCACTGTGCCCATAATCACAGCCTCACTGTGCCCATCAATTTTGCCTCACTGTGACCATGAATGCAGCCTCACTGTGCCCATCAATGCAGACTTATTGTGCCCATAATTGCAGCCTCACTGTGCTCATCAATGTGGCCTCATTCTTCCCATGAATGCAGCCTCACTGTTCCAACAATCGCAGCCTTTCTGTGCCTATAATCACAGCCTCACTGTGCCCATCAATGCAGACTCACTGTGCTAATAATCGCAGCCTCGAGGTGCCCATAATTGCAGCCTCACTGTGCCCATCAATGCAGCCTCACTGTGCCCATAATCACAGCCTCACTGTGCCCATAATTGCATCCTCACTGTGCCCATCAATGCAGCCTCACTGTGTCCATAATCTCAGCCTCACTGTGCCCATCAATGCAGCCTCACTGTGCCCATAATCACAGCCTCACTGTGCCCATCGATGCAGCCTCACTGTGCCCATAATCGCAGCCTTACTATGCCCATTAATGCAGCCTCACTGTGCCCATAATCACAGCCTCACTGTTCCCATCAATGTGGCCTCATTGTGACCATGAATGCAGCCTCACTGTGCACATGAATGCAGCCTTACAGTGCCCATAATCACATACTCACTGTGCCCATAATCGCAGCCTCGCTGTGCCCATAATCGCAGTCTCGCTGTGCCCATAATTACAGCCTCACTGTGCCCATGATTGCAGCCTCATTGTGCTCATAATCGCAGCCTTACTGTGCCCATAATTGCAGCCTCCCTATGCCCATAATGGCAGCCTTACTGTGACCATAATCACAGCCTCACTGTGCCAATCAATTCAGCCTCGCTGTGCCCATAATTGCAGCCTCACTGTGCCCATCAATGCAGCTTCACTGTGCCCAAACTCCCAGCCTCACTGTGCACATCAATGCAGCCTCGCTGTCCCATCAATGCAGCCTCACTGTGTCCATAATTGCAGCCTCACTGTGCTCATAATCGCATCCTTACTGTGCCCATAATCGAAACCTCACTGTGCCCATCAATGCAGCCTCACTGTGCCCATAACCGCAGCCTCACTTGCCCATCAATGCAGCCTCACTGTGCCCATCATTTCAGCCTCACCGTGCCCATAATCGCAGCCTCACTTTGCTCATAATCACAGCCTTACTGTGCCCCTAATCACCGCCTCACTGTGCCCATAATCACAACCTCACTTTGCCCTTAATCACAGCCTCACTGTGCTCATTAATGCAGCCTCACTGTGCCCATAATCGCATCCTCACTGTGCCCAGAAGTGCAGCCTCACTGTGCCCATCAATGCAGCCTCACTCTACCCATATTCGGAGCCTCACTGTGCCCATCAATGCAGCCTCACTCTACCCATATTCGGAGCCTCACTGTGCCCATCCATGCAACCTCACTGTGCCCAGCATTGCAGCCTCACTGTGCCAATAATCACTTCCTCACTGTGCCCATAATCGCAGCCTCACGGTGTCCATAATCACAGCCTCACTGTGAACAAAATTGCAGCATCACTGTGCTCATAATCGCAGCCTTACTGTGCCCATATTCGCAGCCTAACTGTGCCCTTAATTGCAGCCTTTCTGTGCCCATAATCACAGCCTTACTGTGCCCATAATCACAGCCTCACTGTGCCCACTATTTCAGCCTCACTGTGCCCATAATCGCAGCCTCGCTGTGCCCATAATCGCAGCCTCACTGTGCCCATAATCACCACCTCAATGTTCCCATAATCACAGCCTCACTGTGTCCATCGATGCAGCCTCACTGTGCCCATAAATGCAGCCTCACTGTGTACAAAAGTAAATGTGAAACACCGCGCTAACAAATAGGACTATAGGGGAGCTGCTGCATACAGTCTGACAAAAACAATAAATCTACATATAAAAAATACAGTGCATAATAAACATATGAGGAAACAGAACACACCAAGTCCTGAATTGGTGCTATAAAAAGTGTAAAATAAACATAAAGTCTATGGGTGACTATGAATGTCCCACTGAAGCAAAAGGTGAGTAAACTCCAAAAGGTGGTGATTTTCAAATTGTTGTCAGAAGTCGAATTTCTTCCTAAACCGACAATTCAACTGGATGGATCAATCATGGCAGAAGTAATGTGTAAAGACTCTTACCAGATCCCGTGGATTCCCGTGTCAGCGACAGGGAATCGCATGAGCAGTGAGCCACCAAAGGCGTAGAAAAGGAAGTCTTGTCACTCCGATCCTCTGGGCTGAAGTCTGTGTAACGAGCCCCTTGCTCGCTCGGTTCCACTCTCCCGACACTCCTCTGCAGCTATAGAATCAGACTGCAGATCGCTACATCTGATTGTTCGGTCATCCAATGCTCCGGGATTAGAATTACAGCTATGTGCCGTTCTAACCCAGTTGTGATAGCTCAGAACAAACACCAGGCAGGCTGTATGTAAATTCAACCAGGAATCTCTCTTTATTGACAGGAATACAGTCTTATTTATACAATAAAAGAGGAGGTGCAGACCTCCTGCTCATATTACTCTAACAATACAGCTGTAACCTAATTAACCTAATTAACATGAGCTAATTAACTAATCCCTTTAGACAGCCTAGATGACTCAGACATGACTTTTAGGCCAGACTAGCCGTCTTGTAGTTCAGAAAATCCAATCAACATTATCACAATAGCAGAGTTAATTAAACACAAACAACAATGGGGATCTAATGACTCTTAGATCCCATACTAGCGACTTATTTACAATACACATTTTAGTAGACAACAGACAGGTAGCTGGAATTGATGACATTAGCATTTAACAGTAGGAGTCTCAACGGTATGAATCAGTCACTATTCCAATATGGCAAATCCAGGGTCCCCAGAGTCTGTGTGTCCTGGGGGACCAGGACCCGAATCCACAGTAATACCGCCTCAATGGTCCCCAGGCATACAGCTCACAAAGAGCACCGTTCCCCCAAATGCAAGGGCCCACGATTGATCGGCAAGAGGCCAGCATACAGTCCCCTCCAAAAGTCTCTCTCCGGGCTAGGTCTTTCACATTCTGCATGGATCTCCGGAGGACACCTGGCAGGTCCTTACAGTAAACCGCCGAGGAATGGATCGGGTGGGCAAAGACGTCACTGGAACAGCTATTGGGAGCACTTGACCTCATCAAAAGATGTGGGGAAAGAAAAAAATATGCCTCCGCATAGTGCAGGTTAAAAACTGTGTTTTTATTCATAAAACGACCATGAACAAATAAAAACATGATATGTAAAACAAATGGGCAACGTGGAGGATGGTGTATGGGCCCACATTACTTCTGCCATGATTGATCCATCCAGTTGAAATGTCGGTTTAGGAAGAAATTCGACTTCTGACAACAATTTGAAAATGACCTTTTGTTTCAGTGGGACATTCATAGTCACCCATAGACTTTATGTTTATTTTACACTTTTTATAGCACCAATTCAGGACTTGGTGTGTTCTGTTTCCTCATATGTTTTATGCGCTGCATTTTTTATATGCAGCCTCACTGTGCCCATAATCTCATGCCTCACTGTGCCCATAATCACAGCCTCACTGTGCCCATCAATATGGCCTCACTGTGCCCATGAATGCAGCCTCTCTGTGCCCATAATCGCAGCCTCACTGTGCCCATAATCGCAGCCTCACGGTGTCCATAATCACAGCCTCACTGTGAACAAAATTGCAGCATCACTGTGCTCATAATCGCAGCCTTACTGTGCCCATATTTGCAGCCTAACTGTGCCCTTAATTGCAGCCTTTCTGTGCCCATAATCGCAGCCTTACTGTGCCCATAATCACAGCCTCACTGTGCCCACTATTTCAGCCTCACTGTGCCCATAATCGCAGCCTCGCTGTGCCCATAATCACAGCCTCACTGTGCCCATAATCACCACCTCAATGTTCCCATAATCACAGCCTCACTGTGCCCATCAATGCAGCCTCACTGTCCCCATAATTGCAGCCTCACTGTGCCTATCAATGCAGCCTCACTGTGCCCATCGATGCAGCCTCACTGTGCCCATAAATGCAGCCTCACTGTGTACAAAAATAAATGTGAAACACCGCGCTAACAAATAAGACTATAGGGGAGCTGCTGCATACAGTCTGACAAAAACAATAACGCTACATATAAAAAATACAGCGCATAATAAACATATGAGGAAACAGAACACACCAAGTCCTGAATTGGTGCTATAAAAAGTGTAAAATAAACATAAAGTCTATGGGTGACTATGAATGTCCCACTGAAACAAAAGGTGAGTAAACTCCAAAAGGTGGTGATTTTCAAATTGTTGTCAGAAGTCGAATTTCTTCCTAAACCAACAATTCAACTGGATGGATCAATCATGGCAGAAGTAATGTGTAATGACTCTTACCAGATCCCGTGGATTCCCGTGTCAGCGACAGGGAATCGCATGAGCAGTGAGCCACCAAAGGCGTAGAAAAGGAAGTCTTGTCACTCCGATTCTCTGGGCTGAAGTCTGTGTAACGAGCCCCTTGCTCGCTCGGTTCCACTCTCCCGACACTCCTCTGTAGCTATAGAATCAGACTGCAGATCGCAACATCTGATTGTTCGGTCATCCAATGCTCCGGGATTAGAATTACAGCTATGTGCCGTTCTAACCCAGTTGTGATAGCTCAGAACAAACACCAGGCAGGCTGTATGTAAATTCAACCAGGAATCTCTCTTTATTGACAGGAATACAGTCTTATTTATACAATAAAAGAGGAGGTGCAGACCTCCTGCTCATATTACTCTAACAATACAGCTGTAACCTAATTAACCTAATTAACATGAGCTAATTAACTAATCCCTTTAGACAGCCTAGATGACTCAGACATGACTTTTAGGCCAGACTAGCCGTCTTGTAGTTCAGAAAATCCAATCAACATTATCACAATAGCAGAGTTAATTAAACACAAACAACAATGGGGATCTAATGACTCTTAGATCCCATACTAGCGACTTATTTACAATACACATTTTAGTAGACAACAGACAGGTAGCTGGAATTGATGACATTAGCATTTAACAGTAGGAGTCCCAACGGTATGAATCAGTCACTATTCCAATATGGCAAATCCAGGGTCCCCAGAGTCTGTGTGTCCTGGGGGACCAGGACCCGAATCCACAGTAATACCGCCTCAATGGTCCCCAGGCATACAGCTCACAAAGAGCACCGTTCCCCCAAATGCAAGGGCCCACGATCGATCGGCAAGAGGCCAGCATACAGTCCCCTCCAAAAGTCTCTCTCCCGGCTAGGTCTGTCACAGTCTGCATGGATCTCCGGAGGACACCTGGCAGGTCCTTACAGTAAACCGCAGAGGAATGGATCGGGTGGGCAAAGACGTCACTGGAACAGCTATTGGGAGCACTTGACCTCATCAAAAGATGTGGGGAAAGAAAAAAAATATGCCTCCGCATAGTGCAGGTTAAAAACTGTGTTTTTATTCATAAAACGACCATGAACAAATAAAAACATGATATGTAAAACAAATGGGCAACGTGGAGGATGGTGTATGGGCCCACATTACTTCTGCCATGATTGATCCATCCAGTTGAAATGTCGGTTTAGGAAGAAATTCGACTTCTGACAACAATTTGAAAATCACCTTTTGTTTCAGTGGGACATTCATAGTCACCCATAGACTTTATGTTTATTTTACACTTTTTATAGCACCAATTCAGGACTTGGTGTTCTGTTTCCTCATATGTTTATTATGCGCTGTATTTTTTATATGCAGCACCACTGTGCCCATAATCTCATGCCTCACTGTGCCCATAATCACAGCCTCACTGTGCCCATCAATGCAGACTCACTGTGCTAATAATCGCAGCCTCGGGGTGCCCATGATCGCAGCCTCACTGTGCCCATCAATGTGGCCTCACTGTGCCCATGAATGCAGCCTCTCTGTGCCCATAATCGCAGCCTCACTGTGCCCATAATCGCACCTCACTGTGCTCATAATCGCACCTCAGTGTGCCCATAATCAGAGGCTCTCTGTGCCCATAATGGCAGCCTCACTGTGCCCATAATCTGAGCCTCACTGTGCCCATCAATGCAGCCTCACTGTGCCCATAATCACAGCCTCACTTTGCCCATCAATGCAGCCTCACTGTGCCCATAATCGCAGCCTCACTGTGCCCAACATTGCAGCCTCACTGTGCCAATAATTGCTTCCTCACTGTGCTCATAATCGCAGCCTCACGGTCTCCATAATCACAGCCTCACTGTGAACAAAATTGCAGCATCACTATGCTCATAATCGCAGCCTTACTGTGCCCATAATCGCAGCCTTACTGTGCCCATAATCACAGCCTCACTGTGCCCATTATTTCAGCCTCACTGTGCCCATAATCGCAGCCTCGCTGTGCCCATAATCACAGCCTCGCTGTGCCCATAATCACCACCTCACTGATCCCATAATCGCAGCCTCACTGTGCCCATCAATGCAGCCTCACTGTGCAAATAATCACAGCCTCACTGTGCCCATCAATTTTGCCTCACTGTGACCATGAATGCAGCCATACTGTGCCCATCAATGCAGCCTTATTGTGCCCATAATTGCAGTTTCACTGTGCTCATCAATGTGGCATCACTGTGCCCATGAATGCAGCCTCACTGTTCCCACAATCGCAGCCATTCTGTGCCCATAATCGCAGCCTCACTGTGCCCATCAATGCAGACTCACTGTGCTAATAATCGCAGCCTCGGGGTGCCCATAATTGCAGCCTCACTGTGCCCATCAATGTGGCATCACTGTGCCCATGAATGCAGCCTCACTGTTCCCACAATTTTCAGCCTTTCTGTGCCCTTAATCACAGCCTCACTGTGCCCATCAATGCACACTCACTTTGCTAATAATCACAGTTTCGAGGTGCCCATAATTGCAGCCTTACTGTGCCGATCAATGCAGCCTCACTGTGCCCATAATCGCAGCCTCAGTGTGCCCATCAATGCAGCCTCACTGTGCCCATAATCACAGCCTCACTGTGCCCATCAATGCAGCCTCACTGTGCCCATAATCACAGCCTCACTGTGCCCATCATTGCAGCCTCACTGTGCCAATAATCGCTTCCTCACTGTGCCCATAATTGCAGCCTCACGGTGTCCATAATCACAGCCTCACTGTGCCCAAAATTGCAGCATTACTGTGCTCATAATTGCAGCCTTACTGTGCCCATAATCACAGCCTCACTGTGCCCAAAATTGCAGCCTTTCTGTGCCCATAATTGCAGCCTTACTGTGCCCATAATCACAGCCTCACTGTGCCCATCATTGCAGCCTCACTGTGCCAATAATCGCTTCCTCACTGTGCCCATAATTGCAGCCTCACGGTGTCCATAATCACAGCCTCACTGTGCCCAAAATTGCAGCATCACTGTGCTCATAATCGCAGTCTTACTGTGCCCACAATCGCAATCTAACTGTGCCCAAAATTGCAGCCTTTCTGTGCCCATAATCGCAGCCTTAGTGTGCCCATAATCACAGCCTCACTGTGCCCATTATTTCAGCCTCACTGTGCCCATAATCGCAGCCTCACTGTGCCCATAATCGCAGCCTCACTGTGCCCATAATCACCACCTCAATGTTCCCATAATTACAGCCTCACTGTGCCTATCGATGCAGCCTCACTGTGCCCATAATCACAGCCTCACTGTGCCCATCAATTTTGCCTCACTGTGACCATGAATGCAGCCTCACTGTGCCCATCAATGCAGACTTATTGTGCCCATAATTGCAGCCTCACTGTGCTCATCAATGTGGCCTCATTCTTCCCATGAATGCAGCCTCACTGTTCCAACAATCGCAGCCTTTCTGTGCCTATAATCACAGCCTCACTGTGCCCATCAATGCAGACTCACTGTGCTAATAATCGCAGCCTCGAGGTGCCCATAATTGCAGCCTCACTGTGCCCATCAATGCAGCCTCACTGTGCCCATAATCACAGCCTCACTGTGCCCATAATTGCATCCTCACTGTGCCCATCAATGCAGCCTCACTGTGTCCATAATCTCAGCCTCACTGTGCCCATCAATGCAGCCTCACTGTGCCCATAATCGCAGCCTCACTGTGCCCATCGATGCAGCCTCACTGTGCCCATAATCGCAGCCTTACTATGCCCATTAATGCAGCCTCACTGTGCCCATAATCACAGCCTCACTGTTCCCATCAATGTGGCCTCATTGTGACCATGAATGCAGCCTCACTGTGCACATGAATGCAGCCTTACAGTGCCCATAATCACATACTCACTGTGCCCATAATCGCAGCCTCGCTGTGCCCATAATCGCAGTCTCGCTGTGCCCATAATTACAGCCTCACTGTGCCCATGATTGCAGCCTCATTGTGCTCATAATCGCAGCCTTACTGTGCCCATAATTGCAGCCTCCCTATGCCCATAATGGCAGCCTTACTGTGACCATAATCACAGCCTCACTGTGCCAATCAATTCAGCCTCGCTGTGCCCATAATTGCAGCCTCACTGTGCCCATCAATGCAGCTTCACTGTGCCCAAACTCCCAGCCTCACTGTGCACATCAATGCAGCCTCGCTGTCCCATCAATGCAGCCTCACTGTGTCCATAATTGCAGCCTCACTGTGCTCATAATCGCATCCTTACTGTGCCCATAATCGAAACCTCACTGTGCCCATCAATGCAGCCTCACTGTGCCCATAACCGCAGCCTCACTTGCCCATCAATGCAGCCTCACTGTGCCCATCATTTCAGCCTCACCGTGCCCATAATCGCAGCCTCACTTTGCTCATAATCACAGCCTTACTGTGCCCCTAATCACCGCCTCACTGTGCCCATAATCACAACCTCACTTTGCCCTTAATCACAGCCTCACTGTGCTCATTAATGCAGCCTCACTGTGCCCATAATCGCATCCTCACTGTGCCCAGAAGTGCAGCCTCACTGTGCCCATCAATGCAGGCTCACTCTACCCATATTCGGAGCCTCACTGTGCCCATCAATGCAGCCTCACTCTACCCATATTCGGAGCCTCACTGTGCCCATCCATGCAACCTCACTGTGCCCAGCATTGCAGCCTCACTGTGCCAATAATCACTTCCTCACTGTGCCCATAATCGCAGCCTCACGGTGTCCATAATCACAGCCTCACTGTGAACAAAATTGCAGCATCACTGTGCTCATAATCGCAGCCTTACTGTGCCCATATTCGCAGCCTAACTGTGCCCTTAATTGCAGCCTTTCTGTGCCCATAATCGCAGCCTTACTGTGCCCATAATCACAGCCTCACTGTGCCCACTATTTCAGCCTCACTGTGCCCATAATCGCAGCCTCGCTGTGCCCATAATCGCAGCCTCACTGTGCCCATAATCACCACCTCAATGTTCCCATAATCACAGCCTCACTGTGTCCATCGATGCAGCCTCACTGTGCCCATAAATGCAGCCTCACTGTGTACAAAAGTAAATGTGAAACACCGCGCTAACAAATAGGACTATAGGGGAGCTGCTGCATACAGTCTGACAAAAACAATAAATCTACATATAAAAAATACAGTGCATAATAAACATATGAGGAAACAGAACACACCAAGTCCTGAATTGGTGCTATAAAAAGTGTAAAATAAACATAAAGTCTATGGGTGACTATGAATGTCCCACTGAAGCAAAAGGTGAGTAAACTCCAAAAGGTGGTGATTTTCAAATTGTTGTCAGAAGTCGAATTTCTTCCTAAACCGACAATTCAACTGGATGGATCAATCATGGCAGAAGTAATGTGTAAAGACTCTTACCAGATCCCGTGGATTCCCGTGTCAGCGACAGGGAATCGCATGAGCAGTGAGCCACCAAAGGCGTAGAAAAGGAAGTCTTGTCACTCCGATCCTCTGGGCTGAAGTCTGTGTAACGAGCCCCTTGCTCGCTCGGTTCCACTCTCCCGACACTCCTCTGCAGCTATAGAATCAGACTGCAGATCGCTACATCTGATTGTTCGGTCATCCAATGCTCCGGGATTAGAATTACAGCTATGTGCCGTTCTAACCCAGTTGTGATAGCTCAGAACAAACACCAGGCAGGCTGTATGTAAATTCAACCAGGAATCTCTCTTTATTGACAGGAATACAGTCTTATTTATACAATAAAAGAGGAGGTGCAGACCTCCTGCTCATATTACTCTAACAATACAGCTGTAACCTAATTAACCTAATTAACATGAGCTAATTAACTAATCCCTTTAGACAGCCTAGATGACTCAGACATGACTTTTAGGCCAGACTAGCCGTCTTGTAGTTCAGAAAATCCAATCAACATTATCACAATAGCAGAGTTAATTAAACACAAACAACAATGGGGATCTAATGACTCTTAGATCCCATACTAGCGACTTATTTACAATACACATTTTAGTAGACAACAGACAGGTAGCTGGAATTGATGACATTAGCATTTAACAGTAGGAGTCTCAACGGTATGAATCAGTCACTATTCCAATATGGCAAATCCAGGGTCCCCAGAGTCTGTGTGTCCTGGGGGACCAGGACCCGAATCCACAGTAATACCGCCTCAATGGTCCCCAGGCATACAGCTCACAAAGAGCACCGTTCCCCCAAATGCAAGGGCCCACGATTGATCGGCAAGAGGCCAGCATACAGTCCCCTCCAAAAGTCTCTCTCCGGGCTAGGTCTTTCACATTCTGCATGGATCTCCGGAGGACACCTGGCAGGTCCTTACAGTAAACCGCCGAGGAATGGATCGGGTGGGCAAAGACGTCACTGGAACAGCTATTGGGAGCACTTGACCTCATCAAAAGTTGTGGGGAAAGAAAAAAATATGCCTCCGCATAGTGCAGGTTAAAAACTGTGTTTTTATTCATAAAACGACCATGAACAAATAAAAACATGATATGTAAAACAAATGGGCAACGTGGAGGATGGTGTATGGGCCCACATTACTTCTGCCATGATTGATCCATCCAGTTGAAATGTCGGTTTAGGAAGAAATTCGACTTCTGACAACAATTTGAAAATGACCTTTTGTTTCAGTGGGACATTCATAGTCACCCATAGACTTTATGTTTATTTTACACTTTTTATAGCACCAATTCAGGACTTGGTGTGTTCTGTTTCCTCATATGTTTTATGCGCTGCATTTTTTTTATATGCAGCCTCACTGTGCCCATAATCTCATGCCTCACTGTGCCCATAATCACAGCCTCACTGTGCCCATCAATATGGCCTCACTGTGCCCATGAATGCAGCCTCTCTGTGCCCATAATCGCAGCCTCACTGTGCCCATAATCGCAGCCTCACTGTGCCCATAATCGCACCTCACTGTGCTCATAATCGCACCTCAGTGTGCCCATAATCAGAGGCTCTCTGTGCCCATAATGGCAGCCTCACTGTGCCCATAATCTGAGCCTCACTGTGCCCATCAATGCAGCCTCACTGTGCCCATAATCACAGCCTCACTTTGCCCATCAATGCAGCCTCACTGTGCCCATATTCGCAGCCTCACTGTGCCCAACATTGCAGCCTCACTGTGCCAATAATCGCTTCCTCACTGTGCTCGTAATCGCAGCCTCACGGTCTCCATAATCACAGCCTCACTGTGAACAAAATTGCAGCATCACTATGCTCATAATCACAGCCTTACTGTGCCCATAATCGTAGCCTTACTGTGCCCATAATCACAGCCTCACTGTGCCCATTATTTCAGCCTCACTGTGCCCATAATCGCAGCCTCGCTGTGCCCATAATCACAGCCTCGCTGTGCCCATAATCACCACCTCACTGATCCCATAATCGCAGCCTCACTGTGCCCATCAATGCAGCCTCACTGTGCAAATAATCACAGCCTCACTGTGCCCATCAATTTTGCCTCACTGTGACCATGAATGCAGCCATACTGTGCCCATCAATGCAGCCTTATTGTGCCCATAATTGCAGTTTCACTGTGCTCATCAATGTGGCATCACTGTGCCCATGAATGCAGCCTCACTGTTCCCACAATCGCAGCCATTCTGTGCCCATAATCGCAGCCCCACTGTGCCCATCAATGCAGACTCACTGTGCTAATAATCGCAGCCTCGGGGTGCCCATAATTGCAGCCTCACTGTGCCCATCAATGTGACATCACTGTGCCCATGAATGCAGCCTCACTGTTCCCACAATTTTCAGCCTTTCTGTGCCCTTAATCACAGCCTCACTGTGCCCATCAATGCACACTCACTTTGCTAATAATCACAGCCTCGAGGTGCCCATAATTGCAGCCTTACTGTGCCGATCAATGCAGCCTCACTGTGCCCATAATCGCAGCCTCAGTGTGCCCATCAATGCAGCCTCACTGTGCCCATAATCACAGCCTCACTGTGCCCATCATTGCAGCCTCACTGTGCCAATAATCGCTTCCTCACTGTGCCCATAATTGCAGCCTCACGGTGTCCATAATCACAGCCTCACTGTGCCCAAAATTGCAGCAATACTGTGCTCATAATTGCAGCCTTACTGTGCCCATAATCGCAGCCTCACTGTGCCCAAAATTGCAGCCTTTCTGTGCCCATAATTGCAGCCTTACTGTGCCCATAATCACAGCCTCACTGTGCCCATCATTGCAGCCTCACTGTGCCAATAATCGCTTCCTCGCTGTGCCCATAATTGCAGCCTCACGGTGTCCATAATCACAGCCTCACTGTGCCCAAAATTGCAGCATCACTGTGCTCATAATCGCAGTCTTACTGTGCCCACAATCGCAATCTAACTGTGCCCAAAATTGCAGCCTTTCTGTGCCCATAATCGCAGCCTTAGTGTGCCCATAATCACAGCCTCACTGTGCCCATTATTTCAGCCTCACTGTGCCCATAATCGCAGCCTCACTGTGCCTATAATCGCAGCCTCACTGTGCCCATAATCATCACCTCAATGTTCCCATAATTACAGCCTCACTGTGCCTATCGATGCAGCCTCACTGTGCCCATAATCACAGCCTCCCTGTGCCCATCAATTTTGCCTCACTGTGACCATGAATGCAGCCTCACTGTGCCCATCAATGCAGACTTATTGTGCCCATAATTGCAGCCTCACTGTGCTCATCAATGTGGCCTCATTCTGCCCATAAATGCAGCCTCACTGTTCCAACAATCGCAGCCTTTCTGTGCCTATAATCACAGCCTCACTGTGCCCATCAATGCAGACTCACTGTGCTAATAATCGCAGCCTCCTAGGTGCCCATAATTGCAGCCTCACTGTGCCCATCAATGCAGCCTCACTGTGCCCATAATCACAGCCTCACTGTGCCCATAATTGCATCCTCACTGTGCCCATCAATGCAGCCTCCCTGTGTCCATAATCTCAGCCTCACTGTGCCCATCAATGCAGCCTCACTGTGCCCATAATCGCAGACTCACTGTGCCCATCGATGCAGCCTCACTGTGCCCATAATCGCAGCCTTACTATGCCCATTAATGCAGCCTCACTGTGCCCATAATCACAGCCTCACTGTTCCCATCAATGTGGCCTCATTGTGACCATGAATGCAGCCTCACTGTGCACATGAATGCAGCCTTACAGTGCCCATAATCACATACTCACTGTGCCCATAATCGCAGCCTCGCTGTGCCCATAATCGCAGTCTCGCTGTGCCCATAATTACAGCCTCACTGTGCCCATGATTGCAGCCTCATTGTGCTCATAATCGCAGCCTTACTGTGCCCATAATCGCAGCCTCCCTATGCCCATAATGGCAGCCTTACTGTGACCATAATCACAGCCTCACTGTGCCAATCAATTCAGCCTCGCTGTGCCCATAATTGCAGCCTCACTGTGCCCATCAATGCAGCTTCACTGTGCCCAAAATCCCAGCCTCACTGTGCACATCAATGCAGCCTCGCTGTCCCATCAATGCAGCCTCACTGTGTCCATAATTGCAGCCTCACTGTGCTCATAATCGCATCCTTACTGTGCCCATAATCGAAACCTCACTGTGCCCATCAATGCAGCCTCACTGTGCCCATAACCGCAGCCTCACTTGCCCATCAATGCAGCCTCACTGTGCCCATCATTTCAGCCTCACCGTGCCCATAATCGCAGCCTCACTTTGCTCATAATCACAGCCTTACTGTGCCCCTAATCACCGCCTTACTGTGCCCATAATCGCAACCTCACTTTGCCCTTAATCACAGCCTCACTGTGCTCATTAATGCAGCCTCACTGTGCCCATAATCGCATCCTCACAGTGCCCAGAAGTGCAGCCTCACTGTGCCCATCAATGCAGCCTCACTCTACCCATATTCGGAGCCTCACTGTGCCCATCAATGCAGCCTCACTCTACTCATATTCGGAGCCTCACTGTGCCCATCCATGCAACCTCACTGTGCCCATCAATGCAGCCTCACTGTGCCCATAATCACAGCCTCACTGTGCCCATAATAGCAGCCTCACTGTGCCTATCAATGTGTCCTTACTGTTCCCATGAATAGAGCCTCACTGTACTCATAATCACAGCCTCACTGTTCCCATAATAGCAGCCTCACTGTGCCCATCAATGTGGCCTTACTGTGCCCATCAATGCAGACTTATTGTGACCATAATTGCAGCCTCACTGTGCACATCAATGTGGCCTCATTCTGCCCATGAATGCAGCCTCACTATTCCAACAATCGCAGCCTTTCTGTGCCTATAATCACAGCCTCACTGTGCCCATCAATGCAGACTCACTGTGCTAATAATCACAGCCTCGAGGTACCCATAATTGCAACCTCACTGTGCCCATCAATGCAGCCTCACTGTGCCCATAATCACAGCCTCACTGTGCCCATAATTGCATCCTCACTGTGCCCATCAATGCAGCCTCACTGTCCCCATATTCTCAGCCTCACTGTTCCCATCAATGCAGCCTCACTGTGCCCATAATCGCAGCCTCACTGTGCCCATCGATGCAGCCTCACTGTACCCATAATCGCAGCCTTACTATGCCCATTAATGCAGCTCCACTGTGCCCATAATCACAGCCTCAATGTTCCCGTCAATGTGGCCTCATTGTGACCATGAATGCAGCCTCACTGTGCACATGAATTCAGCCTTACAGTGCCCATAATCACATACTCACTGTGCCCATAATCGCAGCCTCGCTGTGCCCATAATCGCAGCCTCGCTGTGCCCATAATCACAGCCTCACTGTGCCCATAATCGCAGCCTCACTTGCCCATCAATGCCGCCTCACTGTGCCCATCATTGCAGCCTCACCGTGCCCATAATCGCAGCCTCACTTTGCTCATAATCACAGCCTTACTGTGCCCCTAATCACCGCCTCACTGTGCCCATAATCGCAACCTCACTTTGCCCTTAATCACAGCCGCACTGTGCTCATTAATGCAGCCTCACTGTGCCCATAATCGCATCCTCACTGTGCCCATAATTGCAGCCTCACTGTGCCCATGAATGCAGCCTCACTGTGCCCAGAATTGCAGCCTCACTGTGCCCATCAATGCAGCCTCACTCTACCCATATTCGGAGCCTCACTGTGCCCATCCATGCAACCTCACTGTGCCCATCAATGCAGCCTCACTGTGCCCATAATCACAGCCTCACTGTGCCCATAATAGCAGCCTCACTGTGCCTATCAATGTGTCCTTACTGTGTCCATTAATAGAGCCTCACTGTACCCATAATCACAGCCTCACTGTTCCCATAATAGCAGCCTCACTGTGCACATCAATGTGGCCTCACTGTGCACATCAATGTGGCCTCACTGTGCCCATGAATGCAGCCTCACTGTGCCCATAATCGCAGCCTGACGGTGCCCATCAATGCAGCCTCACTGTGCCCATAATTGCAGGCTCACGGTGCCCATGAATGCAGCCTCACTCTGCCCATAATCACAGCCCCACTGTGCCAATAATCACAGCCTTACTGTGCCCATAAATGCAGTCTTGCTGTGCCCATAATCGCAGCCTCACTGTGCCCTTAATTGCATCCTCACTGTCAACATAATCACAGCCTCACTATACCCATTAATGCAGCCTCACTGTGCTCATACTTGCAGCCCCACTGTGCCCATCAATGCAGCCTCACTGTGCCTATCAATGCAGCCTCACTGTGCCCATGAATGCAGTCTTACTGTGCCCATAATCGCATCCTCACTGTGGTTTTAATCGCATCCTCAATGTGCCTATAATCGCAGCCTCACTGTGCAAATAATCGCAGCCTCACTGTGCTCATAATCACAGCCTTACTGTGCCCATAATCACAGCCTCCCTGTGCCCATAATGGCAGCCTCACCATGCCCATACTCACAGCCACCCTGTGTCCATAATGGCAGCCTCACTATACCCATAATCACAGCCTCACTATGCCCATCAATGCATGCTCACTGTGCCCATAATGACAGACTCACTGTGCCCATTAATGCAGCCTCACTGTGCCCATAATCACAGTCTCACTGTGCCCATCAATGCAGCCTCACTGTGCCTAAAATTGAAGCCTTACTGTGCCCATCAATGCAGCCTCACTTGCCATAATTGCAGCCTCACTGTGCTCATAATCACAGCCTCACTGTGCCCATCATTGCAGCCTCACCGTGCCCATAATCGCAGTCTCACATTGCTCATAATCACAGCCTTACTGTGCCCATAATCGCAGCCTCACTGTGCCCATAATCACAGCCTCGCTGTGCCCATTAATGCAGCCTCACTGTGCCCATAATCGCATCCTCGCTGTGCCCATAATTGCAGCCTCACTGTGCCCAGAATTGCAGCCTCACTGTGCTCATCAATGCAGCCTCACTCTACCCATATTCGCAGCCTCACTGTGCCCATCCATGCAACCTCACTGTGCCCATCAATGCAGCCTCACTGTACCGATAATCACAGCCTCACTGTTCCCATAATAGCAGCCACACTGTGCCCATCAAAGTGGCCTCACTGTGCCCATGAGTGCAGCCTCACTGTACCCATAATTGCAGGCTCACTGTGCCCATGAATGCAGCCTCACTGTGCCCATAATCACAGCCCCACTGTGCCCATAATCACAGCCTTACTGTGCCCATCAATGCAGTCTTACTGTGCTTATAATCACAGCCTCCCTGTGCCCATAATTGCTTTCTCACTGTCCCCATCAATGCAGCCTCACTGTGCCCATAATCGCAGCCTCACTGTGCCCATCAATGCAGCCTCACTGTGCCCATCAATGCAGCCTCACTGTGTCCATAATTGCAGCCTCACTGTGCCCATCAATGCAGCCTCACTGTGCCTATCAATGCAGCCTCACTGTGCCCATGAATGCAGCCTCGCTGTGCCCATATTCACATCCTCACTGTGCTCATAATCGCATCCTCACTGTGCCCATAATCGCAGCCTCACTGTGCAAATAATCACAGCCTCACTGTGCTCATAATCACATCCTTACTGTGCCCATAATCACAGCCTCCCTGTGCCCATAATGACAGCCTCACCATGCCCATACTCACAGCCACCCTGTGCCCATAATGGCAGCCTCACTGTACCCATAATCACAGCCTTACGATGCCGATCAATGCAGGCTCTCTGTGCCCATAATGACAGCATCACTGTGCCCATCAATGCAGGCTCACTGTGCCCATAATCGCAGTCTCACTGTGCCAATCAATGCAGCCTCACTGTGCCTAAAATCGAAGCCTTACTGTGCCCATCAATGCAGACTCACTGTGCCCATCATTGCAGCCTCACCATGCCCATAATCGCAGCCTCGCTTTGCTCATAATCACAGCCTTACTGTGCCCATAATCACTGCCTCACTGTGCCCATAATCACCGCCTCATTGTGCCCATAATCGCAGCCTCACTGTGCCCATAATCACAGCCTCACTGTGCTCATTAATGCAGCCTCACTGTGCCCTTAATCACATCGTCACTGTGCCCATAATTGCTGCCTCACTGTGCCCATGAATGCAGCCTCACTGTGCCCAGAATTGCAGCCTCACTGTGCCCATCACTGCAGCCTGACTCTACCCATATTCACAGCCTCACTGTGCCCATCCATGCAACCTCACTGTGCCCATCAATGCAGCCTCACTGTGCCCATAATCACAGCCTCACTGTGCCCATAATAGCAGCCTCACTGTGCCCATCAATGTGTCCTTACTGTGCCCATGAATGGAGCCTCACTGTACCCATAATCACAGCCTCACTGTTCCCATAATAGCAGCCTCACTGAGCCCATCAATGTGGACTCACTGTGCCCATGAATGCAGCCTCACTGTTCCCATGAATGCAGCCTCACAGTGCCCATCAATGCAGCCTCACTGTGCCCATATTGCAGGCTCACTGTGCCCATAATTACAGCCCCACTGTGCCCATAATCACAGCCTCACTGTGCCCATCAATGCAGTCTTGCTGTGCCCATAATCGCAGCCTCACTGTGCCCATAATCGCATCCCCACTGTCCCCATCAATGCAGCCTCACTGTGCCTATGAATGCAGCCTCACTGTGCCGATGAATGCAGCCTCACTGTGCCCATAATTGCATCCTCACTGTGCTTATAATCGCATCCTCACTGTGCCCATAATCGCAGCCTCACTGTGCAAATAATCGAAGACTCACTGTGCTAATAATCACAGCCTTACTGTGCCCATAATCACAGCCTCCCTGTGCCCATAATGGCAGCCTCACCGTGCCCATACTCACAGCCACCCTGTGCCCATAATGGCAGCCTCACTATGCCCATCAATGCAGGCTCACTCTGCCCATAATGACAGCCTCACTGTGCCCATCAATGCAGCCTCACTGTGCCCAGAATTGCAGCCTCGCTGTGCCCATAATCGCAGTCTCACTGTGCCCATAATTGCAGCCTCACTGTGCTCATGAATGCAGCCTCACTGTGCCCAGAATTGCAGCCTCACTGTGCCCATCAATGCAGCCTCATTCTACCCATATTCGCAGCCTCACTGTGCCCATCCATGCAACCTCACCATGCTCATCAATGCAGCCTCACTGAGCCCATAATCACAGCCTCACTGTGCCCATCATAGCAGCCTCGCTGTGCCCATCAATGTGTCCTTACTGTGCCCATGAATGGAGCCGCACTGTACCCATAATCACAGCCTCACTGTTCCCATGAATGCAGCCTCACGGTGCCCATCAATGCAGCCTCACTGTGCCCATATTGCAGGCTCACTGTGATCATAATTACAGCCCCACTGTGCCCATAATCACAGCCCCACTGTGCCCATCAATGCAGTCTTGCTGTGCCCATAATCGCAGCCTCACTGTGCTCATAATCGCATCCTCACTGTGCCCATAATCGCAGCCTCACTGTGCAAATAATCGCAGCCTCACTGTGCTCATAATCGCAGCCTTACTGTGCCCATAATCACAGCCTCCCTGTGCCCATAATGGCAACCTAACCGTGCCCATACTCACAGCCACCCTGTGCCCATAATGGCAGCCTCACTATGCCCATCAAAGCAGGCTCACTGTGCCCATAATGACAGCCTCACTGTGCCCATCAATGTAGCCTCACTGTGCCCATAATCGCAGTCTCACTGTGCCCATAATTGCAGCCTCACTGTGCCCATGAATGCAGCCTCACTGTGCCCAGAATTGCAGCATCACTGTGCTCATCAATGCAGCCTCAGTCTACCCATATTCACAGCCTCACTGTGCCCATCCATGCAACCTCACTGTGCAAATCAATGCAGCCTCACTGTACCCAAAATCAAAGCCTCACTGTGCCCATAATAGCAGCCTCACTGTGCCCATCAATGTGTCCTTACTTTGCCCATGAATGGAGCCTCACTGTACCCATAATCACAGCCTCACTGTTCCCATAATAGCAGCCTCACTGTGCCCATCATTGTGGCCTCACTGTGCCCATAATCACAGCCTCACGGTACCCATCAATGCAGCCTCACTGTGCCCATAATTGCAGGCTCACGGTGCCCATGAATGCAGCCTCACTGTGCCCATAATCACAGCCCCACTGTGCCCATAATCACAGCCTCACTGTGCCCATCAATGCAGTCTTGCTGTGCCCATAATCGCAGCCTCACTGTGCCTATAATCGCATCCTCACTGTGCCCATCAATGCAGCCTCACTGTGCCCATAATTGCAGCCTCACTGTGCCCATCAATGCAGCCTCACTGTGCCCATGAATGCAGCCTCACTTTGCCCATAATCGCATCGTCACTGTGCCCATAATCGCATCCTCACTGTGCCCATAATCGCAGCCTCACTGTGCAAATAATCGCAGCCTCACTATGCTCATAATCGCATCCTCACTGTGCTCATAATTGCAGCCTCACTGTGCCCATGAATGCAGCCTCACAGTGCCCAGAATTGTAGCCGCACTGTGCCCATCAATGCAGCCTCACTCTACCCATATTCGCAGCCTTACTGTGCCCATCCATGCAACCTCACTGTGCCCATCAATGCAGCCTCACTGTGCCCATAATCACAGCCTCACTGTGCCCATCAATGCAGCCTCACTGTGCCCATAATCGCAGTCTCACTGTGTCCATCAATGCAGCCTCACCGTGCCTAAAATCAAAGCCTTACTGTGTCCATCAATGCAGCCTCACTGTGCATTAATCACAGCCTTACTGTGCCATAATTGCAGCCTCACTGTGCCCATAATTACAGACTCACTGTGCCCATAATCAAAGCCTTACTGTGCCCATAATCGCAGCCTCACTGTGCTCATCATTGCAGCCTCACTGTGCCCATAATCACAGCCTCACTGTGCCCATCCATGCAACCTCACTGTGCCCATCAAAGCAGCCTCACTGTACCCATAATCACAGCCTCACTGTTCCCATAATAGCAGCCTCACTGTGCCCATCAATGTGGCCTCACTGTGCCCATGAATGCAGCCTCACTGTGCCCACAATCGCAGCCTCATGGTACCCATCAATGCAGCCTCAATGTGCCCACAATTGCAGGCTCACTGTGTCCATAATGACAGCCTCACTGTGCCCATCAATGCAGCCTCACTGTGCCCATAATCGCAGTCTCACTGTGCCCATAATTGCAGCCTCACTGTGCCCATGAACGCAGGCACACTGTGCCCATAATTGCAGCCTCACTGTGCCCATAATCACAGCCTCACTGTTCCCATAATAGCAGCCTCACTTTGCCCATCAATGTGGCCTCACTGTGCCCATGAATGCAGCCTCACTGTGCCCATAATCGCAGCCTCATTGTACCCATCAATGCAGCCTCAATGTGCCCACAATTGCAGGCTCACTGTGCCCATGAATGCAGCCTCACTGTGCCCATAATCACAGCCCCACTGTGCCCATAATCACAGCCTCACTGTGCCCATCAAAGCAGTCTTGCTGTGCCAATAATCGCAGCCTCACTGTGCCCATAATCGCATCCTCACTGTCTCCATCAATGCAGCCTCACTGTCCCCATAATCGCAGCCTCACTGTGCCCATCAATGCAGCCTCACTGTGCCCATAATTGCAGCCTCACTGTGCCCATGAATGCAGCCTCACTGTGCCTATCAATGCAGCCTCACTGTGCCCATGAATGCAGCCTCACTGTGCCCATAATCGCATCCTCACTGTGCTCATAATCGTATCCTCACTGTGCCCATAATCACAGCCTCACTATGCAAATAATCACAGCCTCACTGTGCTCATAATCGCAGCCTTACTGTGCCCATAATCACAGCCTCCCTGTGCCCATAATGGCAAGCTCATCGTGCCCATACTCACAGCCACCCTGTGCCCATAATTGCAGCCTCACTATGCCCATCAATGCAGGCTCACTGTGTCCATAATGACAGCCTCACTGTGCCCATCAATGCAGCCTCACTCTACCCATATTCGCAGCCTCACTGTGCCCATCCATGCAACCTCACTGTGCCCATCAATGCAGCCTCACTGTGCCCATAATCACAGCCTCACTGTGCCCATCAATGCAGCCTCACTGTGTCCATAATTGCAGTCTCACTGTGTCCATCAATGCAGCCTCACTGTGCCTAAAATCGAAGCCTTACTGTGCCCATCAATGCAGCCTCACTGTGCCATAATTGCAGCCTCACTGTGCTCATAATCACAGCCTTATTGTGCCCATAATCGCAGCCTCACTGTGCCCATAATCACAGCCTCACTGTGCCCATAATCACAGCCTCACTGTGCCCATAATCACAGCTTTACTGTGCCCATAATCGCAGCCTCACTGTGCTCATCATTGCAGCCTCACCGTGCCCATAATCGCAGCCTCACTTTGCTCATAATCACAGCCTTACTGTGCCCATTAATGCAGCCTCACTGTGCCCATAATCACATTCTCGCTGTGCCCATAATTGCAGCCTCACTGTGCCCATGAATGCAGCCTCACTGTGCCCAGAATTGCAGCCTCACTGTGCCCATCAATGCAGCCTCACTCTACCCATATTCACAGCCTCACTTTGCCCATCCATGCAATCTCACTGTGCCCATAATCACAGCCTCACTGTGCCCATAATAGCAGCCTCACTGTGCCCATCAATGTGTCCTTACTGTGCCCATGAATGGAGCCTCACTGTACCCATAATCACAGCCTCACTGTTCCCATAATAGCAGCCTCACTGTGCCTATCAATGTGGCCTCACTGTGCCCTTGAATGCAGCCTCACTATGCCCATAATCGCAGCCTCACGGTGCCAATCAATGCAGCCTCACTGTGCCCATAATTGCAGGCTTATTGTGCCCATGAATGCAGCCTCACTGTGCCCATAATCACAGCCTCACTGTGTCCATCAATGCAGTCTTGCTGTGCCCATAATCACAGCCTCACTGTGCCCATAATCGCATCCTCACTGTCCCCATCAATGCAGCCTCACCGTCCCCATAATCACAGCCTCACTGTGCCCATCAATGCAGCCTCACTGTGCCCATAATTGCAGCCTCACTGTGCCCATCAATGCAGCCTCACTGTGCCTATCAATGCAGCCTCACTGTGCCCATGAATGCAGCCTCACTGTGCCCATAATTCCTTCCTCACTGTGCTCATAATCGCATCCTCACTGTGCCCATAATCGCAGCATCACTGTGCAAATAATCGCAGCCTCACTGTGCTCATAATCGCAGCCTTACTGTGCCCATAATCACAGTCTCCCTGTGCCCATAATGGCAGCCTCACTGTACCCATAATCACAGCCTCACTATGCCCATCAATGCATGCTCACTGTGCCCATAATGACAGCCTCACTGTGTCCATCAATGCAGCCTCACTGTGCCCATAATCGCAGTCTCACTGTGCCCATCAATGCAGCCTCACTGTGCCTAAAATCGAATCCTTACTGTGCCCATCAATGCAGCCTCACTGTGCCATAATTGCAGCCTCACTGTTCTCATAATCACAGCCTTACTGTGCCCATAATTGCAGCCTCACTGTGCCCATAATCACAACCTCACTGTTCCCATAATAGCAGCCTCACTGTGTCCATCAATGTGTCCTTACTGTGCCCATGAATGGAGCCTCACTGTACCCATAATCACAGCCTCACTGTTCCCATAATAGCAGCCTCACTGTGCCTATCAATGTGGCCTCACTGTGCCCATGAATGCAGCCTCACTATGCCCATAATCGCAGCCTCACGGTGCCAATCAATGCAGCCTCACTGTGCCCATAATTGCAGGCTTATTGTGCCCATGAATGCAGCCTCACTGTGCCCATAATCACAGCCTCACTGTGTCCATCAATGCAGTCTTGCTGTGCCCATAATCACAGCCTCACTGTGCCCATAATCGCATCCTCACTGTCCCCATCAATGCAGCCTCACCGTCCCCATAATCACAGCCTCACTGTGCCCATCAATGCAGCCTCACTGTGCCCATAATTGCAGCCTCACTGTGCCCATCAATGCAGCCTCACTGTGCCTATCAATGCAGCCTCACTGTGCCCATGAATGCAGCCTCACTGTGCCCATAATTCCTTCCTCACTGTGCTCATAATCGCATCTTCACTGTGCCCATAATCGCAGCATCACTGTGCAAATAATCGCAGCCTCACTGTGCTCATAATCGCAGCCTTACTGTGCCCATAATCACAGTCTCTCTGTGCCCATAATGGCAGCCTCACTGTACCCATAATCACAGCCTCACTATGCCCATCAATGCATGCTCACTGTGCCCATAATGACAGCCTCACTGTGTCCATCAATGCAGCCTCACTGTGCCCATAATCGCAGTCTCACTGTGCCCATCAATGCAGCCTCACTGTGCCTAAAATCGAATCCTTACTGTGCCCATCAATGCAGCCTCACTGTGCCATAATTGCAGCCTCACTGTTCTCATAATCACAGCCTTACTGTGCCCATAATTGCAGCCTCACTGTGCCCATAATCACAACCTCACTGTGCCCATAATCACAGCCTTACTGTGCCCATAATCGCAGCCTCACTGTGCCCATTATTTCAGCCTCACTGTGCCCATAATCACAACCTCACTGTGCCCATAATCACAGCCTTACTGTGCCCATAATCGCAGCCTCACTGTGCCCATTATTTCAGCCTCACGGTGCCCATAATCACAGCCTTACTGTGCCCATAATCACCGCCTAACTGTGCCCATAATCGCAGCCTCACTGTGCCCATAATCACAGCCTCACTGTGCCCAGAATTGCAGCCTCACTGTGCCCATCAATGCAGCCTCACTCTACCCATATTCGCAGCCTCACTGTGCCCATCCATGCAACCTCACTGTGCCCATCAATGCAGCCTCACTGTGCCCATAATCACAGCCTCACTGTGCCCATAATAGCAGCCTCACTGTGCCCACCAATGTGTCCTTACTGTGCCCATGAATGGAGCCTCACTGTACCCATAATCACAGCCTCACTGTTCCCATAATAGCAGCCTCACTGTTCCCATTAATGCAGCCTCACTGTGCCCATAATCACAGCCTCACGGTGCCCATCAATGCAGCCTCACTGTACCCATAATTGCAGGCTCACTGTGCCCATAAATGCAGCCTCACTGTGCCCATAATCACAGCCCCACTGTGCCCATAATCACAGCCTCACTGTGCCCATCAATGCAGTCTTGCTGTGCCCATAATCGCAGCCTCAATGTGCCCATAATCGCATCCTCACTGTCCCCATCAATGCAGCCTCACTGTCCCTATAATCGCAGCCTCACTGTGCCCATCAAAGCAGCCTCACTGTGTCCATAATTGTAGCCTCACTGTGCCCATCAATACAGCCTCACTGTGCCTATCAATGCAGCCTCACTGTGCCCATAAATGCAGCCTCACTGTGCCCATAATCGCATCCTCACTGTGCTCATAATCGCATCCTCACTGTGCCCATAATCGCAGCCTCACTGTGCAAATAATCGCAGCCTCACTGTGCTCATAATCGCAGCCTTACTGTGCCCATAATCATAGCCTCCCTGTGCCCATAATTGCAGCCTCACCGTGCCCATACTCACAGCCACCCTGTGCCCATAATGGCAGCCTGACTGTACCCATAATCACAGCCTCACTATGCCCATCAATGCAGGCTCACTGTGCCCATAATCACAGTCTCACTGTGCCCATAATTGCAGCCTCACTGTGCCCATGAATGCAGCCTCACTGTGCCCAGAATTGCAGCCTCACTGTGCCCATCAATGCAGCCTCACTCTACCCATATTCGCAGCCTCACTGTGCCCACCCATGCAACCTCACTGTGCCAATTAATGCAGCCTCACTGTGCCCATAATCACAGCCTCACTGTGCCCATAATAGCAGCTTCACTGTGCCCATCAATGTGGCTTCACTGTGCCCATGAATGCCGCCTCACTGTGCCCATAATCACAGCCTCACGGTGCCCATCAATGCAGCTTCACTGTACCCATATTTGCAGGCTCACTGTGCCCATGAATGCAGCCTTACTGTGCCCATAATCACTGCCCCACTGTGCCCATAATCGCAGCCTCACTGTGCTCATCAATGCAGTCTTGCTGTGCCCATAATCGCAGCCTCACTGTGCCCATTATCACATCCTCACTGTCCCTATCAATGCAGCCTCACTTTGCCCATTAATGCAGCCTTACTGTGCCCATAATTGCAGCCTCACTGTGCCCATCAATGCAGCCTCACTGTGCCTAACAATGCAGCCTCACTGTGCCCATGATTGCAGCCTCATTGTGCCCGTAATCACATCCTCACTGTGCTCATAATCGCATCCTCACTGTGCCCATAATTTCAGCCTCACTGTGCAAGTAATCACATCCTCACTGTGCTCATAATCGCAGCCTTAC
Source organism: Lithobates septentrionalis (assembly GCA_037952835.1). Taxonomy (NCBI): domain Eukaryota; kingdom Metazoa; phylum Chordata; class Amphibia; order Anura; family Ranidae; genus Lithobates; species Lithobates septentrionalis. Next base: position 167,864 of record JBBDGP010001633.1, on the reverse strand, counting down.
TGTGCCCATAATCACAGCCTCCCTGTGGCCATAATGGCAGCCTCACTGTGCCTATACTCACAGCCACCCTGTGCCCATAATGGCAGCCTCACTGTACCCATAATCACAGCCTCACTATGCCCATCAATGCAGGCTCACTGTGCCCATAATTACAGCCTCACTGTGCCCATGAATGCATCCTCACTGTGCTCATAATCGCATCCTCACTGTGCCCATAATTGCAGCCTCACTGTGCAAATAATCGCAGCCACACTGTGCTCATATTCGCAGCCTTACTGTGCTCATAATCACAGCCTTACTGTGCCCATAATCTCAGCCTCACTGTGCCCATAATCGCAGCCTCACTGTGCCCATAATCACAGCCTCACTGTGTCCATCAATGCAGCCTCACTGTGCCCATAATTGCAGCCTCACTGTGCCCATCAATGCAGCCTCACTGCCATAATTGCAGCCTCACTGTGCTCATAATCGCACCCTTACTCTGCCCATAATAGCAGCTTCACTGTGCCCATAATCGCAGCCTCACTTTGCCCATAATCACAGCCTTTCTGTGCCCATAATCCCAGCCTCACTGTGCCCATCAATGCAGCCTCACTGTGCTCATAATTGCAGCCTCACTGTACCAATCAATGCAGCCTCACTGTGCCAATAATCACAGCCTCACTGTGCCCATCAGTGCAGCCTCACTGTGCCCATCAATGCAGCCTCACTATGCCCATGATGGCAGCCTCACTGTGCCCATAATGGCAGCCTCGCTGTGCCGATCAATGTGGCCTTACTGTGCCCATGAATGTAGCCTCACTGTGCCCATAATCTCAGCCTTACTGTGCCCATGAATGCAGACTTACCATAGCCTGCCCTGGATCACACACACACACACAGCGGACGTCTCCCGCTGTGTGTCACGGAGCTGGGTCTGTGTTTGGTAGCCCTGTAACAAGGTCCCGCCCCTCTAGACCAGCTCGTGTGATAGGCCGAACACTGATTTAATCAGTGTTCCATCTACTATCACACGACTGTAGTGTGAGTACTCAAATTAAAGTGCACCAAACACCTCTTTACATTGATTAAAGTGCATCTATGTATAGCTTTCAACTTCTTCTTTACATTTGCTTATAAACACCGTCCCCTCCTTCCCAATAATGTCTGAGAGGACAACAAGGAGAGGCAGACATTCCCTTGGCACTGTAAGGGGGCCAGCAACAAATGTGTCCTCAGGCAAAGGTGGATGTGGTGGTCCGTCCTCAGTAGGGATGAGCTATCTGTTCGAGTCGAACATGAGTTCGACTCGAACATTGGCTGTTCACATGTTCGCCAAACAGCAAACAATTTGGAGTGTTCGCTGCAAATTCGAAAAGCCGCGGAACAGCTTTTAAAAGTCTATGGGAGAAATCTAAAGTGCTAATTTTAAAGGTTAATATGCAAGCTATTGCTAGGTCTAGTATGGATTTTTGGGGGGAACCCCACGCCATTTAAAAAAAAATTTTTGGCTCGGAGTTCCCCTTAATATCCATACCAGACCTGAAGGGCCTGGTAATGGAATTTTGGGGGACCCCCCCGCATTTTTTTTTAATTTTTCAATCACTTTCAATGACTTTTATGTGTATTGTCGGGACTGACAATTTATTAATAGCCAGCACTAGCACTAGTACTTTTAAATTACTTTTTTTTCCTTTAGAAATGTCATTTTGCTCTAGGACTGTTATAAACACGGGAAACATGCGTTACTTTACAGGCATACTATAGCACCCTCCAGGTACAAAATTTAAAGGAATATTTCACTTTACGGCACGGCCGTTTTTAAAACTTTTTTTTGCATTGATACATGTCCCCTGGGGCAGGACACGGGTCCCCAAACAATTTTGATGACAATAACTTGCATATTAACCTTTAAAATTAGCACTTTTGATTTTTCATGTTTGTGTCCCATAGACTTTAACGGTGTTCGCGTGTCCGAACTAATTTTTGCCTGTTAGCATGTTCTGAATGCGAACCGAACAGGGGGGTGTTCGGCCCATCCCTAGTCCTCAGGCAGGGCATCATTTCCTCTGTTTAGTGAGTTTGCCCGTGCTATCCAGCCACAGCATGCAGAGGAGGAGGTGGACTGGCTTACTAAACCTTTCTCATCCTCCTCATTCTCTGTCACGCAAGTAGAGACAAGTGTCCAGACTGAATAACACTGCCTTCATTTCCACCTCTGTTCCTGCCATAGCCCCAACATCAGCCATTGAGGAGTCAGCTGAGTTATTTGACCACAGTGTCAGCCACTTGCTCCTTGAGGATGCCCAGCCATTACTGGATTCAGATGTTGGTTCTGAGGTTGAGGATGACAGGAACATGAGCCTAGAGAGAGGGAGGAACACTGGTAGACAAATTGGCATTCATGTTCCCCAAGCTGCAGCGTATTGCCAAGTTGTCTCCAGTGGTAAGGATGAAGATGGAGGAGATGGAGATGATGATCACGATGATGATGAGGTCACTGATGAGATTTGGGTGCCAGGTAGAGCAGAGGAGGAAACTGAAGGTGAGGCGGCACAACCCCAAGGAGGCTGACATCAAGAAAGAGTGGAGAGCAGCCACCCTATTCCATCACATTCTGCAGCTGTTATCTCCCGGCCCACTCCCCAAAGCTCAGCTGTCTGGGCCTTTTTCAGCACATCTGTAGCAGATCGCACTGTTGCTATCTGCAAACTGTGTGTCAGGTACATCAAACGTGGCAAAAACACCAACCATTTGGGTACCACATGCCTAACAAGGCATTTAACGTCCAACCACTCAACCCGTTGGCAAGAGCCCCTAAAAGCCATACAAAAGGGGCATAAATCTGTCCCTCCTCCTCCTTCTCTTTCCCCGTGTAGCCATGGTGTTGCAGCTTGTAACAAACAATCTGCCAAACAACCCCACTGCCAGACTTCATACATCACTTCCAGAGACAATGAACAGTCTTTTGCGAGTTTTGTTTTTGTTGTTTTATTGGGGGGTACAACTTGGATAGGGATTGGAATATGGGATGCCCATAGGATACAGTAAGTCATTGCCATCATATTTTTAGGATTTTAGTACACTTTGATAAAATTAGAGCCAGATGATTGAATGTGCAAATTGAATTAGGTACGAATCTCCTCCTGCATCTCCATGCAGACTGTTGCTCCTCCTCTGCTCAACCTCAGACTATTACATCTAAGAGTTCTCTTACCATCACCGAGTGAGGGACAGAGACATCACTTTTGATTGTGTAAAAATGATGGTCTTAAATCTCTTTCACCTCCTGCCCAAAACTTATTTCCTCCTGTACAGACTTGGCTCCTCCTGCACAAAGTGAAAGGGGGCCAACTCTCAATAAACTCCTAGACAGGCTCTGGTTGCTCGCTGCTACTAGGCCTGAGGCCTTCAGTACCTCTCCCTGGAGGCCTAGTGGGTTAAAAGCAGTCTTTTGGATAATGGACTACTGTTCCCAGCCAACCCAACTTGCAAATCATGTGCCAGAAGGCCACATCAACTTGACACAGATCCCCACAGTCTCTTCTCTGGTTAAGGACTCCTCATCATCCACCGTATGTTGAAGACTCTGCTAATGACCGTGTAAAAGCAGAGTTGCCTCACAGACTCCTTGGCACCTCCAGCTCTCTACTGAGGTAACACTCACCGACCTTCCAACAGCCCTGAGTCCTTGATGAGGAACTTGACTGAACCATGCGTACCGACAGCTTCAACTGCCCTTCTGCTCCAGGAGTTCCCTGCCACCGAGCGTGTGGTGACAGAGACATTGACAATGACCCTGTAGAGGCAAAGTTCCTTCACAGTTCTCCCTAGGCCTTCTCCTGCGATCGGTACACCCCTCTCAGATGGGGGTGTCCTCCTGCGGCTGCCTAACATGCCATTCCTCACTTCACTCAGCTCACTTCTCCTTCTAGTGGCATATCACCTCAGCTTATATATGAGGCCTGCCCCCTGCCAATACCAATTGGGGATTGGTCAGGGCTCACACACAAGCTGCCTGCCACTCCAGTTTCAGGCCCAGTCCCTCTTCCAGAATATTCTCTCTGGAAGCTGGGGAGGCGCCTCAGAACTGAAGTGCAGGTGGTCACACCCACTGCTACTCTGACTACTCCCAGCCCCCAGATAAAAACAGACAGGCCTAGCATGCAGCATAGCATTTGCCTGTGCATTTGCCTGTGCTGGATAACCTAGTAAAAATAAACCTTACTAGCACCTACCTATTTGGTAGAGGGTGCTACACCCACTTCAGTCTGCCCCTGAGATACTGAGTCATTACCTTTCAGCCGCCTCCACTGATGATGGTATAGCACAGGGTGTCCCAGGTCCTAGCAGCACATCTACCAGCAGCACACCACAAGCTGTAGACTGTAGCTGGCAAATTTTTCTGCCCCATCTGCTGCAGCAGAAAAAAAATACAGTCCCTGCCACGCACACGCCCAGCATCTAAATGCAAGCTTGTCAAAGCTGGTGGCTCTCCAACTTCTGCCTTTCAGCCTGGTGGATTCTGCCTCCTTCCATGAATTCGCACAATGGCTGTACCACAATGGCAGGTTCCCAGACGCTACTACTTTTCACGTAAGGCCGTTCCACTGCTCTACCATCATGTGGAAGGGAATGTTCTGGCATCGATGGGCAAGGCAGTCAGCCCTAAAATCCACCTTACTGCTGACATGTGGTCTAGCAAGCATGGGCAGGGACAATATATTTCATTTACAGCACACTGGGTAATGCTGCTTGCAACTCAAAAGGATGCAGGACAGGGCTCAGTGGTGATGATGCCAGACCTGTGACCTCCACCCCCTCCTCCTCCTCCTCCACCACCACCATGCCCCCCTCTGCAGAATTGTTCTATGAACATCAGGTACCCCTAAGTGTTCAAAAGGCTATTCCCAGAGCCAGGATAAAAGGTGTCATGCAGTGCTTCAGCTGGTGTGTTTAGGGGAGAGGAACCACACCGGAGATTCTTGCAGCTCTGCAGGGACAGGCCCAGAGGTGGTTCACACCACGCCAGCTGGCGCCAAGAATGTGGTGTCTGAGAATGGCTCAAACCTCCTGTCCGGCCTTAGACAGAGAAAATTGATACATGTACATGTGCCATGTCTGGCACATGTCCTCAATTTGGTGGTGCAGCGTTTCCTAAGTACATACCCAGGGTTGCAAGATGTACTAAAACAGGCCAGAAGAGTCTGTAGCCATTTCAGGTGCTCATACACTGCCAGTGTTCGGTTGGCTGAAATTCAGCGGGTATTCCACCTGCCCGTAAACCGCCTGAATTGTGACATGCCTAGCAGGTGGAACTCAACTTTGGGAATGCTGCAGTGGCTGTGCATGCAGCAGAGGGTCATCAATGAGTATCTGTGCCAGTTTGGCACAATGACAGGCTCAGGCCGCCTCGGCTTTTTTTCCCCACGCCAATTGCTGATCATTAAGGATGCATGCACTGTATTGTCACCATTTGAGGAGGCCACCAGGATGGTGAGCAGTGACAGTGCATGCATCAGTGACACAATCCCTGTTGTGTTCCTGCTGGAACAGACTGTAGCATTATGGACAGGGCACTGGAGGCAGAGCAGCAGGAGGAAGAGGAGGATTTCCTTTCCTCTCAAGGCCCACTTTATCCAGACACCATCATTCCTATGTCACAGAACACACCGGAGGAGAGAGGGGGCGAGGATGAGGAAGAGGATTCTGGCACTTTCATAAGCTTTGAAGAAGAGGAAGACATGCGTCAATCTGTATGCGATGGCTTTCCAACCCCAGGACCCTTGGGAGTAGTACGTGGCTGGGAGGAGGAAGTTCCAGATGCTGTCATACTGAGTGACCCCAAAGGAGTCTGCTTCTCAAGCCTCTGCAAATTTGAGGCGCATGGGCAACCTCATGCTTCAAAGCCTGCAAAAGGACCCAAGAATAGGTGGCATAAAGGAGAAGGATGATTACTAGTTGGCAACCCTCCTTGACCACTGTTATAAGGGGAAGGTCTTAGAACTCATTCCGTCCCCACAGAGAGTGCAGAAGATAAAATCTCTTGAGGATACGTTAAAGAGGATTTTATTGAATGCTTTTCCTGACTCCAGCAGTTTACAGTGTGGTGGAAAACGTCGTTTTGAGTTTTATGTTGGTCAAGAGAGGAGTGTTGAGGAAGGCGTCCGCCTAAGTGAGGCATTTTAGAACTTTTTTAGTCCTCCCCACTCAGGGCTGTCAGCTTCCACATCCCATCGGCAGCGTCTGCATCACATGCTGGACGATTACCTTGGGGCCAAAACAGAGATGGAGAGCTCTCCAGCTGACGATCCACTGACTTACTGGGTCATGAGAATAGACCACTGGCCAGAACTTATATATATATTAGTATTCCGTGCTCAGGACAGGCTCTAAACCGAACTGCAGCCCCCCAAAAAAAGAGAAAAGCACCGAGGTGCAATCCAAATGCTGTAATCTCTGAGAAAAATGGGGATTGGCGCTGTTCACTAGTAAAATATTAAGTAAACAAACTCTCACCACAGGGGAAAGATGCACTGCAAGTCTAAGTGAATGAATCAAAGACAGTGAAACGAAATATACTTCAGTGTGTATGGATAAATATCCACACCAAAAAAATCAATACGTGTGCAGGCCCCTCAACAATAAAACATGTTGATCACTATCCAGCTTCACATTATTGGCAGCTCATCACTTTTGTGTGGTTATTAATGTGTCTTTTTCAGGGCACTATTCACTCATACGTATAATTATTGTCTTCTCAGATTTTGTGTTATTCTTGCACATTTTATTGTTTGGAGGCATTTTCACATGTTTATTATCTTTTATTACTTTTTATATTTTTTTCTTTTTCACATGTTTTATTTTTGAGGGGCCTGCACACGTATTGATTTTTTTGGCGTGGATATTTATCCATACACACTGAAGTATATTTCGTTTCACTGTCTTTGATTCATTCACTTAGACTTACACTGGCCAGAACTTGCCCAGTATGCTATTGAGTTGTTGGGCTGCCCTGCATCCAGCGTGCTTTCAGAATGGGCATTCAGTGCTGCAGAAGGTTTCGTTACTGATCGTAGAAGGCACCTGTCCACAGACTCTGTGGACCATTTGACTTTTATAAAAATGAATCAGTCCTGGATTACCAGCTATGAAGCCACTGATGCCGATATCACTGATTAAGTCTTTTTGGGATGTGTAATCTCTGCAGGACTTCAAGGCTGCCTAGCTTTGAGGGTGTTCAATCATTTCATCTGGAAGAATGTTTTTGGTATAGGTTTCATGGGCACAATTAAAACCCAAAGACCATTTTCTGTAACCTTTGACAGGTGCATATCATTGCAATTTTTTACAGCAAGGCCAATTCTTGCTTTCATCAGAGTACTTCTATAGGGTTATGATGGGAAGGCACCACCGACACCCAAAGATCAATTTTTCAGCACCTGTTTGACAGGTGCATATCATTGCAATTTTTTACAGCAAGGCCAATTCTTGCTTTCATCAAGAGTACCTCTATAGGGTTATGGTGGGAAGGCGCCCGCCACACCCAACGAGTAATTTTTCTACACCTATTTGACAGGTGCATATCATTGCAATTTTTTACAGAAAGGCCACTTCTTGCTTTCATCAAGAGTACCTCTATAGGGTTATTGTGGGAAGGCACCACTGACACCCAAAGACCAATTTTTCAGCACCTGTTTGACAGCGCATATCATTGCATTTTTTTACAGCAAAACCAATTCTTGCTTTCATCAAGATTACCTCTATAGGGTTACGGTGGGAAGGCGCCACCGACATCCAAAGACCAATTTTTACGCACCCGTTACTTCTATCTAAAGTCAAAGTGACACCAGAGTATATCCAAAAAATCTCTAATCTTGTTCCCAGTGCACTACATTGTGGCCTCATCACACACACTGGCTCCCCAGCTGTTGCTGAGCAAAATAAAGGCAGCTTGCAGGGACAATGTCATTTTTTGGGCATTATAAATGCAATTATTGCTGCAGCAGATTCTCTACTAGGGATTAGCCCAATGTTCAAGTCGAACGTAAGTTCGACTCGAACATCGGGTGTTCACCTGTTCGCCAAATAGCGAACAATTTGGGGTGTTTGCGGCAAATTCAAAAGCCGCGGAACACCCTTTAAAAGTCTATGGGAGAAATCAAAAGTTCTAATTTTAAAGGCTTATATGCATGGTATTGTCATAAAAAGTGTTTGGGGACCTGGGTCCTGCCCCAGGGGACATGTATCAATGCAAAATAAAGTTTAAAAATGACAGTTTTTTCAGGAGCAGTGATTTTAATAATGCTTAAAGTAAAACAATAAAAGTGAAAAAATCCTTCAAATTTCGTACCTGGGTGGTGTCTATAGTATGCCTGTAAAGTGGCGCATGTTTTCCGTGTTTACAACAGTCCCTGCACAAAATGACATTTCTAAAGGAAAAAAAGTAATTTAAAAGTACTCGCAGCTATAATGAATTGTCGGTCCCGGCAATACACATAAAAGTCATTGAAAAAAACGGCATGGGATTCCCCCACAGTCCATTACCAGGCCCTTTGGGTCTGGTATGAATATTAAGGGGAACCCCGAACAAAAAATTAAAAAGAAAAAATTGCGTGGGGTTCCCCCCAAATTTCATTTGTATACAGTACTAAATGTTATGTAATGCCGTGTTAAACACTGCACTACACTAATGCCCCGTACACACGGTCGGACTTTGTTCGGACATTCTGACAACAAAATCCTAGGATTTTTTCAGACGAATGTTGGCTCAAACTTGTTTTGTCTACACACGGTCGCACAAAGTTGTCGGAAAATCCGATCATTCTGAACGAGGTGATGTAAAACACGTACGTCGGGACTATAAACGGGGCAGTGGCCAATAGCTTTCATCTCTTTATTTATTCTGAGCATGCGTAGCACTTTGTCCGTCGGATTTGTGTACACACGATCGGAATTTCCGACAACGGATTTTGTTGTCGGAAAATTTTATCTCCTGCTCTCCAACTTTGTGTGTCGGAAAATCCGATGGAAAATGTCCGATGGAGCCCACACACGGTCGGAATTTCCGACAACACGCTCCGATCGGACATTTTCCATCGGAAAATCCGACCGTGTGTACGGGGCATTACACTACACTGACACTACGTATTGATACTACACTGACACACTACACTATACTCACACTATACTCATACTATACTCACACTGCACTGACACACTACACTATACCCACTCTACACTACACTATACTCATACTTACACAAACACTGCCCTGACATACTACACTGACACTACACTATACTCACACTATACTTACACTACACTAATACTACACTGACACTCTACACTCAGAGAGGTTGATTTACTAAAGGCAAATCCACTTTGCACTACAAGTGCACTTGGAAGTGCAGTCGCTTTAGATCTGAGGGGAAGATCTGAAATGAAGGGAAGCTCAGCTGATTTTATTATCCAATCATGTACAAGCAAAAATGCTGTTTTTTATTTTTCTTGCATGTCCCCTCAGATCTACAGCTAGTGCACTTGCAGTGCACTTGTAGTGTAAAGTGGATTTGCCTTTAGTAAATAAACCCCAGAGTCACAATAACACACTAACTCGCTAGTAGCAAATAGAGCCCTGCTCTCCACTTCAACAACAGTCTGCAAAAGGTTCCTGTGGGAAGGAACCTGTTATAGTGTGGGGTGAGACTAATGCCGCGTACACACGTTTGGAATTTCTGAATACAAACGTTCGATGGGAGCTTGTTGTCGGAAATTCCGACCGTGTGTAGGCTCCAATGGACATTTTTTGTCAGAATTTCCGACAACAAAAATTTGAGAGCTGGTTCTCAAATTTTCCGACAACAAAATCCGTTATCGGAAATTCCAATCACGTGCACACAATTCCGATGCACAAAATTTCACGCATGCTCGGAATCAAGCAGAAGAGCCGGACTGGCTATTGAACTTCATTTTTCTCGGCTCATCGTACGTGTTGTACGTCACCGCGTTCTTGACGTTCGGAATTTCCGACAACATTTGTGCGACCGTGTGTATGCAAGAGAAGTTTGAGCCAACATCCATCGGAAATAAATGCCAGGATTTCGTTGTCGGAATGTCCAATCGTGTGTACACAGCATATGAGTACTGAGCCATGATTGGGCAAAGTCATCATGACTTTGTCCAATCATGGCTCTGAATGTACTCTGGGCCCTGATTGGGCAAAGCCTGGCACCTGATCAGCAGTAAGGTGCATTGCTTCATCCAATTAGGGCCCTGGAATGCACTGTGCAGCACACAGTGCAATGTGGGGCGCTTGGCTATGAACATCCCACCGCGCACCCTGCAAAGTCAGGTGTTTGCCAAATGGGTGAACAGGCGATGATCGGGCTGAAATTTTGCTTGGCTCGAACTGTTCACCCAACTCTACTCATTACTGTTTCAATGAATGTCACCACAATGCACCACATCACCCACATTGTTGTGTGTTGCGATAAGACATGAGAAAAAAAGAACATTTCACTGCATCACCTCAAATCATACATTTAAATAGATCCTTAAAGTATAACTAAAGGCAAAACTTTTTTTTTTAAGTTTTGGATAAAGTGGAGAGGGATTAGAACTCCAGTCAGTTTTTATTATTTGTCCTGTTTACCATTATCATTGAAAGTGAAAGTAAAATAAATCTCACATTTTGGGTTGTCCCCAGAAATGTAATGTAATCTTCCAATGGGGACACTAGTTCTAGAGACTTGGGGGTCCCCAAAGAATTCCCTTAAAGTGTTACTAAACCCACAACAGTAAAATCAGTCCATATATGCACAGTGCCATCTTATGAGCATTATAGGCCCCCGGGTGATACAGTGCACTGGGGCCCTGTCTACACAATCATGCACGATTGCCCATCAAATGCAGCTTTACTGTGCCCGTGAATGCAGCCTCACTGTGCCCATGAATACAGCCTCACTGTGCCCATCAAATGCAGCCTCACTTTGTCCATGAATGCAGCCTCACTGTGCCCACCATTGCAGCCTCACTGTGTCCGTGAATGCAGCCTCACTGTGCCCACCATTGCAGCTTCACTGTGCCCATGAATGCAGCCTCACTGTACCCACCATTGCAGCCTCACTGAGCCCATGAATGCAGCCTCACTGTGCACACCTTTGCAGCCTCACTGTGCCCACCATTGCAGCCTCACTGTGCCCGTGAATGCAGCCTCACTGTGCTCACCATTGCAGCCTCACTGTGCCCATGAATGCAGCCTCACTGTGCCCACCATTGCAGCCTCACAGTGCCTGTGAATGCAGCCTCACTGCACCCATGAATGTAGCCTCCCTGTGCCCACCGTCCAAGGGTGTGGCCCCAAAAGAAAATGGGGGACCCGGTCCTTGAAGGTCCTCAGAGGCGCTACCCACCGTGATGGGGGAAGATTGGGCCTGGTAAAACAGGCCCTGCTGCTTGGGATGGTGAGTACTCCCTTTGGGAATATATATATATATATATATATATATATATATATATATATATTCCCTCTGTTCCACTGGTGAACCTTTGCTTGTGTCCGGGAAATTACAGAGCGGCAAGTATGGCGTGCATTTATGGCGGGCGTGCACGGGTGTGCACATGCGCCATGTGTGCGCCGCGTGCGCAGGTGTGCACATGCATCGCGCGTGCTGCCGTTGTGCGCGTGCGCTCCTGGCGTGCGTGCCATGGGTGTGCACATGCGCCGCTGCGGATCGCGGATGCGCGGCATGCGCAGCGTGCATCTGGGCACGGCAGATGCGCCGTTCGGCGTGCATGCCGCTGGTTGCGTGGGAGCGCGCATGCGCTCAGTCCAATGCTAAGCAGGCTTTATAAGGAGCTGGTGCTCCTGGCGTGTGCTGGGATAACACAGGGCGATACTTGGGCACGTGAGTCTGGAGGTTTTTGGACACAGTTGCAATAGGTTAAACACTGGTCTCAGCTTGTGGGGAGTACTTTTTCCCCGTATGTAAGCAATGTCTTCCAGAAAACAAGGTACAGGGAGCAGGGCAAGCACAGGGGTAAGAGTACCTTCCTTGAAAACAGGAGACCAGCCCCATGCTGATGTAGCCTCAGTCCCCCCTGAAAGACCTGCGGCATCTGGCCTGGCTGAGCCATTGCATTTGTCAGGCATAGTGGCCACCACCAATAATCCTGCCTCGGCTTATGTTACAAAGGATGATTTGGCGTCGGCATTAGCAGGCCTTGAAGGCAAAATAGCTGGCATGATTGCTTCTGTAACACAGGGAGGGAAGAAGCGTAATAGATCTCCCTCCCCTGAGCCTGGGCCAAGTGGAGAATCACTAGAGCACCAGGACTCTTATAGCCAAATTGTTCCAGGTGATCTGGAACCAGAGTGGGCAGAGGATTTGGAGGAGGTGGCCATGAAAGACCGGGAAGAAGGAGAGGCTGAAGAATCCTCAGCTGAGGACTTTCAGCCTCCCATTCCCAGAAAATTGTTTATCCAATCTCTGACTGAGATGGTACGAGTTGGGTTTAAGTTACCTCTGGTTCAGGAGTCTGGACTCTCCTGTTCTACTTTGGGATCCTTGCGACCTCAGCAAGGTTCCCAGGCATTCCCTTTGCATCCACTATTGGAGCAGGTTATCTACGCAGACTGGGATCATCCTGACAGGATATTCTTGCCTCCAAAAAGGTTTTCTATCTTATATCCTATGGATGAAGTTCAGGAAGAGATGGGGTACACCTTTGGTGGACGCTGCCATTTCTTCAGTGAATAAGAATTTAACCTGTCCAGTGAATAATGCCCAGGTATTTAAGGATCCGGCCGATAAAAAGCTAGAGTCCTTATTTATAGCCTCCTTTGCGGTGGCTGGTGCAGCAGTTCAACCAGAAGTTGCAGCCATTGGGATTTGCCAATCCCTAAAAGACCATTTTAAAAGGTTAATAAAAAACCTGCCTTGTCAGGAGGAACCTTCCGAGGAATTGTCGGAGCTTCCTCATGCCTTATGTTTTGCAGTGGACGCATTGAAAGACTCAATTCAGCAGATGTCTCGTTTTGCGTTACTGTCCGTACATATGTGCAGGGTTTTGTGGCTAAAGAACTGGTCTGCTGAGACGCCACGCAAGAGGCTACTTGCAGCCTTTCCATTCCATGGAGAACGCTTGTTTGGCGAAGATCAGGATAAATATATCCAAAAGATCTCTGGAGGGAAGAGTGCCCTCCTCCATACTAAAAGGAGAGGTAAGCAACCCTCTTATAAAATTCCCAATGCTCCAGGACCTAGTGCTTCTTCCCCCAAGCGGTATCGACTGCCTCAGCCGTCAGGTTTTAAAAAACCTCATGGTCAGAGGAAGCCCTGGAACCAAAAGCCAGCCAAGTCCAACTACAAGTCAACCTTTTGAAGGGACGCCCCCGCTCTCAGGGGTGGGGAGCAGGCTTCGGCTGTTTTTTGATGCATGGGAAGATCTGGTCCAAGACAGATGGGTTATTTCCACTATAACACAGGGTTACAGAATAGAGTTCCGGGAAATCCCTCCAAGCCGTTTTCAAGGGTCCTGTCGGATCCAGAGAGAAAGAAATGCCTATTTCTAGCCTTGCAGCATCTGCTAAAGCAGGGGGTAATTGTCAAGGTTCCGCACGAAGAAAGATTCAAGGGGTTTTACTCAAACCTTTTTACCGTGCCGAAACCAAATGGGGAAGTAAGGCCCATTTTGGATCTCAAGGCTCTCAACCTTTTTGTAAACGTCCGGTCCTTCCGTATGGAGTTGGTTCATTCAGTAATAAAATCTCTGAGAAAGGAAGATTATTTAGCGTCCATAGATATCAAAGGCGCATGCCTTCATGTACGATCTTCGGTCCACATCAAAGGTTTCTGCGTTTCACAGTAGAGGGCCGTCATTTTTGGCACTGCCATTCGGTCTAGCCACGGCCCCCAAGGTTTTCACAAAGATTCTGGCCCCGGTATTGGTGTCCCTAAGGTCCCAGAAGATCTCCGTGGTAGGTTATCTGGACGATCTTCTCTTGAGGGATTGCTCTTGCCCCATCCTGATCCAAAACGTGTCAAGAACAGTGCGGATTTTACAACGCCTAGGTTGGATTCTAAATGTGGACAAGTCAACCCTTTGCCCAACCCAGGCCTTGGTATATCTGGGTCTGGTCTTGGACACTGCCCAAGAAAGGGTGTTTTTACCCCCCTTAAAGGTCGATTCCATAGTGGAACTCGTCCAGAAGGTGAAAAAAGAACCAAGGCCTTCTATTCGGCTGTGCCGAATGATGGTGTCATCTTTCAACGCAATTCCATATGCACAGTTCCACTCCAGGGTGTTCCAGAACAGAATTATGGAAGCCTGGGACAGGTCTGCTTGAATCTTGGATTATCCTATGCTTCTATCCCCACAGGTACAATGGAGTCTCTCTTGGTGGTTAAAAACCAGAAATTTGAGAAAAGGAAAATCTTTTCCACCGGCAGTCTGGAGGGTAGTAACTACAGACACCAGTCGCCTCGGCTGGGGAGCAGTCCTGGAGGAGGCGTCTGTCCAGGGAATATGGTCCCAGGCAGAAAGGACCTTGCCCATCAATCTATTGGAGATTCGGGCAGCTCGTCTGGCTCTGCGTTTCTGGACGTCCAGGTTACGGGGTCTCCCTGTCCGAGTCCAGTCCGACAACTCCACGGCAGTGGCATATATCAACCACGAGGGAAGTACCAGGAGTCGGGCAGCCCAAAGAGAGGTAAATTACATATTCACTTGGGCAGAAAAGCATGTGCTGTTTCTTTCGGCAGTGTTTATACTGGGGGTGGACAATTGGCAGGCAGACTTCTTAAGTCGCCAGAAATTGTTGCCAGGAAAATGGTCCCTGCATCCCAAAGTTTTTCTACAGATCTGTCAACACTGGGGGATCCCAGATGTGGATCTGCTGGCATCCAGATTTAATGCCAAACTGGACAGGTTTGTATCCAGGACCAAGGATCCGCTTGCTGTCGGGATAGACGCATTAGTAGTTCCTTGGGATCAGTATCCTCTGATATATGCTTTCCCTCCGATCCAAATTCTTCCGTACTTACTACGCAGAATACAGGAGGAATGAAAGCCAGTGATCCTAGTGGCCCCAGCGTGGCACTCGGAGATTGTGAAATTGGCAGTGGGGGACCCATTGGTCCTTCCGTGCCTTCCAGACCTGTTGTTTCAAGGACCCATATTCCATCTTTCTTTACGGTTGCTGAATTTAATGGCATGGCTATTGAGACCAGAATATTGAAAGACCGTGGTATCATGGGCTCAGTCTTGTCTACTCTGATAAATGCTAGAAAGTCAGTTTCTAGAGCTATCTATTATAGAGTCTGGAAGTCATACATTTCTTGGTGTGAGGAAAGGAAATAGAACCCTTATAGGTATACGATTGGAAGAGTTCTGGCCTTTCTTCAAGCAGGAGTAGACTTGAAGCTGGCTTTAGGGACAATTAAAGGACAGATTTCGGCCTTATCGTTTTTTTCCAAAGACCAATTGCATCCCATTCTTTGGTACGAACCTTTGTTAGGGAGTAACACACCTAAGGCCGCCGGTTAAGCCGCTTTTATGTCCCTGGGACCTAAATTTGGTCCTGTCAGCTTTACAGTGTCAACCGTTTGAACCTATTGGACATATTCCATTTGTCCTATTAACCAGGAAATTGTTTTTTTTGGTGGCTGTAACTTCGGCTAGAAGGGTGTCAGAATTGGCCGCCCTTTCTTGCAAAGAACCTTTTTTGATTCTTCATCAGGACAGAGTGGTCATGCGCCCTCGTCCGTATTTTTTACCTAAGGTAGTTTCCAAATTTCATTTGAATCAGGACATCATTCTACCTTCCTTTTTTCCAAGACCTAAAACTAGGGAGGAAAGGTCACTTCACTCACTTGATGTGGTGAGGGCGATCAAAGTTTATTTATAGATGTCAGCTTCTTTTCGGAAAACTGACTGCCTTTTTGTCCTGCCGGAAGGTCCTAAAAAAGGACAGCCGGCAACAAGTTCAACTATATCCAGGTGGATTCGCCAGACTATTATCCAGGCATACTAATTAAGGCACAAGGTTCCACCTTGGGATTTAAAAGCACACTCCACTAGAGGGGTTAGTGCATCATGGGCAGTACGCCAACAGGTGTCTATGGCTCAGGTTTGCAAAGCGGCCGCTTGGTCTTCAGTTCATACGTTCACCAGGTTTTACTAGGTGGATGTTAGATCTCAGAAAGAGACTGTTTTTGGCCACAGCCTGTTGCAGGCAGCTTTATAGTCTCTGGCCCGTTGGGCTTAGGGATATGGTGTTCCCCCCCTCAGGTGCATTGCTTTAGGACATCCCAGTTAGTCATTATTATGCTGCTCTGTGTCCCGTGATGTACTATAAAGAAAAATGGTTTTTTAATACAGCTTACCTGTAAAATCCTTTTCTTGAAGTACATCACGGGACACAGAGGTCCCTCCCTTCTTTTCTGGGATCGTCATTGCTTGCTACAAAACTGAGGTATTTCCTGTATAGGAGGGGTTTTATGGGAGGAACCGTCTTACTATTGGTTGCCAGTGTCCAATCACCTAAAGGTAGCGTATAACCCAATTAGTCATTATTATGCTGCTCTGTATCCCGTGATGTACTTCAAGAAAAGAATTTTACAGGTAAGCTGTATTAAAAATCAGTTTTTTCTTGGGAGAGTGCATGTGATTAGCACAGGGCCAATCAGCACTGTCCCGACAGAGGGTTAGAAGTCCTGGATCCTGATAGGACAGCTCAATGCAGTATGAAAACTCCTCTTACAAACTCTAACCAGGAACTGAAAGAAGTCACAAGACTGCTATATACTGCAGATTAAGGATGGGCTCTAACATCAGCTGTTTGTTTGTTCGCAAGTTCCCCCACCGCGGAGCGCACCATAATGCACCTGACCTGCATGCTTTGGCCAATCACAGCGTGATGTGCTGTGAGAGCCATGATTGGCCAAAGGCAGGGTGCTCAATAGCCCCCTGGAAGGTGTTGTGGTGTCTTACTCATAGCACACACGGAACAGGCAGTTATGAAGGCAGCTACATCAGTGCGGAGGCTAGGCCACCAGAATTGTTGGGAAATAGCCCAAATGAGTTGAGTCTTACCTGGATGGCCAGCAGCCTTGGGAGAATGGCAAGTCTGGAGCACAGCAGTGTGAAGACTCTCAGGGACGAAACAGCGATCACAAGGTTTCTCAGGGGATGGGAGGTGCAGTGCACATATACAGTATAGTTGTGCACAGGAGAAGGGAGCTGGACACAGGAGGGGCACCCATTCCCATCGAAGCGACTTTGAAAAGGTTCAAGGAAAACCGAGTTTTGTTTAATGACGCCCTTAAAGTCCTCCCACTGTCAGACCTTTGACCACACCCACATTTGCAGCAGCGCGCTATGCAAGGTTACTTCCTTCCTCAAGTGTCCCTCATTCTGAAGTTCAAAATTTGGGAGTGAACCGGAGCCTATGGTCAGGATACAAGGGATCTCATACGTTTAGTATGTACTTATCTAAAATGGTCATCATATCCAGTGATTCAGCGATCATACCCTGGTGAGGGAACTGTCTGTGTGACCTGTCTGATTTACGCAGGGGTCTACTCTTTGAGGTGAGCGGCTAGGATTACTGCTGGTGGAGGTTGTCAAATGATCACCTTGTGTATCATCCATAGAAGCAATTAATTGGACACTGGATGGTGTTTTTTGATTATGAACATTATGGACTTTCATATTATTTAATATTATATTTCAATTTATTACATCATCGTTTGTTTATGCGCTGCACTGCCTTTTCATTTTTATTGCTATTTGGGATTTGATAATTTGACCCTCAGTGTTCAGCTGCTGTTGTCAGGTTTTATTTTTTGCGCTGATTGATTTTTTTTTTAAATATCTACTTTGTGACTTGAACCAGTATCCAGCTGGTTGTTGCTGTAGCATCCAAATTTTGAGAGCTTATACCAGGAACGCGTGCGATGGGAATATGAAGTATTACAGGAAAGAACCTCAGCACGAAGCCAATCAAAAGAGGGGTTGTGCCTCTGTAAACAAGGATAACCAATAACCACCGGAAAATGAGGCAAGGAAATTACTTGGAATTGGATTATCTCATGGTGAAGAGCCCCTACAGCCATGGTCAATGGACCAGTCTCATGAGTCACATGGGCAGGCTGTAGAGGTCTCCCATCAATAGCCTCAATGGCAAGTGTAGTGGCATGAAACTGCAGCGGAATCGAGTGCTTAGACACAAAGGCATCATCTATGAACAGGCCTGCAGCCCCACAGTCGATTAGAGCATGTATCTCGATGGACGATTCAGATCAAGAAAGGGTAACCGGTACCAGGGGCTTATGCTTCTGGATAACTGGGGACACAACAACACCACCTAAGGTCTGTCCCCTACAGGACCTCAGGTGCAAGCTTTTGCTGGACAGGTAGGACAAGACTTCAAAAAGTGACCTGCCTGGCCACAAAAAAGGCACAATCTCTCCCTCCTCCTAAAGCCCTCTTATGTGCGGAGAGACGTATTAAGCCCAACTGCATGGGTTCTACTTCACTGGCAGACACAGTACCAGGAGGTATGGGAGGTGAAGGAGGCAAGGGTGGGACTACAAAGCTCGGAGCCAAACGTACAGGAGACTTTCGCAAGCACTCCTTAAAGGAAGGTCTCTCTCGGAGTCTGGAGTCAATAAAAATGGCAAACGTGATCAACTTCTCCAGCTCAGTGGGTATGTCTCAGGCTGCTATCTCTTCTTTGATGTTATCCGAGAGACCATGTGAAAAAGCAGCCACGAGGGCTTCATTGTTTCAAGCAACCTCTGCTGCCAGAGTATGGAAGTCAATGGCGTAATCGGCAACAGTTATCATAACCTGTTTGATGGACAGGGGGCTTTTGGCAGCAGAAGTAGAGCATGTGGGAACGTCAATTACCCTTTTAAAAGAAGCCACAAACTCTGGGTAACTCAGGACGACAGGTTTTTGCGTCTCCCATAGAGGGTTTGCCCAGGCCAAGGCTCTC
Source organism: Lithobates septentrionalis (assembly GCA_037952835.1). Classification (NCBI taxonomy): domain Eukaryota; kingdom Metazoa; phylum Chordata; class Amphibia; order Anura; family Ranidae; genus Lithobates; species Lithobates septentrionalis. The sequence continues at coordinate 148,882 of JBBDGP010001633.1, read as the reverse complement.
CCAGAAAGCAAAGATATCACAAAGCCTACTTTGCTTCTGTCTGTGGGAAACGCCTGGGGTAGCATCTTAAAGTATATCTCAACCTGGTTGAGAAACCCTCTGCATTGAACTGGATCGCCCCCAAATCGCCGGGGAAGCGTAGCGGAACCAGACATATCTCTTATAGAGGTAATACTCGAGGTGGATGCCTGCACAGAGACCGGAGCAGCAGCAGGGACAGCCTGCAACACAGGTTGTACTGGAGCAGCCACAGTTGGAAGATCCAGGTGAGCAGTTCCCATCAGGAGCGTCTGTAACACTATAGCAAACTGATCCATGCGACGATCCTGCTCATCCAATCTGGAAAAAATATTACCAAGAAGTGGATAGCCTGAATCTTCTTAATTCATGGCCTTCGCCTACTGTCAGGAACCATGATTTAGACTGAGACAGAAGTGCAGTAAAAATCACTACCAATAAAATGGTACAAACAGTGCAAACGTAGTCAAAACATAGCCAGGGTTCGGTAACCAGAAAAGGTAGTCAGAAAAAGCCAGTAAAACAGGAATCCAGAGATCAGCGTAGTCAGAGGCAGCAAACAGGATCAGGAACCAGAAGGGAAGGCAGCCTTTAAAAAAGTATTTAAAAGGAAAAAGTATTTAACAGGAAATGACAGCAGAGAGTATTCGGATATGTTAACCAAGGCGAAGGCACAGGAGATCTGATGCAAGCAGCTTAAATAGCCAGTAGGCTGATTGATGAGCAGGATATGATCCTCAGGTGAGTCACTGTGGAATGAAGAGCATTGGCAATTAACCGACAGCTGAGCAGCGTGAGCTCTGAGAAGGGAGGGCTAAGCCCAGGCCTGACACTAAATAAGTTTATCTTGGTCTCATCAGACCACAGAACATGGTTCCAGTGATCCATGTCCTTAGTCTGCTTGTCTTCAGCAAACTGTTTGCTGGCTTTCTTGGGCATCATCTTTAAAAGAGGCTTCCTTCTGGGACGACAGCCATGCAGACCAATTTGTTGCAGTGTGCGGCGTATGGTCTGAGCACTGACAGGCTGACCCCCCCCATCCCTTCAAACTCTGCAGCAATGCTGGCAGCACTCATTCATCTATTTCCCAAAGACAATCTCTGGATATGTGGAACACGTGCACTCAACTTCGTTGGTCAACCATGGCTAGGCCTGTTCTGAGTGTAACCTCTCCTGTTAAACCATTTTATGGTCTTGGCCACCATTCTGCAGCTCAGTTTCAGGGTCTTGGCAATCTTCTTATAGCCTAGGCTATCTTTATGTAGAGCAACATTTCTTTTTTTCAGATCCTCAGAGAGTTTTTTGCCATGAGGTGCCATGTTGAACTTCCAGTGACCAGTATGAGAGAGTGAGAGCGATTACACCAAATTTAACACACCTGCTCCCCATTCACACCTGAGACCTTGTAACACTAATGCCCTGTACACACGGTCGGATTTTCATATGGAAAATGTGTGATAGGACCTTGTTGTCGGAAATTCCGACCGTGTGTGGGCTCCATCACACATTTTCCATCGGAATTTCCGACACACAAAGTTTGAGAGTTGCTATAAAATTTTCCGACAACAAAATCCATTGTCCGAAATTCCGATCGTGTGTATACAAATCCGACGCACAAAGTGGCACGCATGCTCAGAATAAATTAAGAGACGAAAGCTATTGGCTACTGCCCCGTTTATAGTCCCGACGTACGTGTATTATGTCACCGCGTTCAGAACGATCGGATTTTCAGACAACTTTGTGTGACCGTGTGTATGCAAGACAAGTTTGAGCCAACATCCGTCGGAAAAAATCCATATATTTTGTTGTCGGAATGTCCGATCAATGTCCGACCGTGTGTACAGGGCATTACGAGTCACATAACACCGGGGAGGGAAAATGGCTAATTGGGCCCAATTTGGACATTTTCACCTAGGGGTGTACTCACTTTTGTTGCCAGCGGTTTAGATAATGGCTGTGTGTTGAGATATTTTGAGGGGACAGCAAATTTACACTGTTATACAAGCTGTACACTAACTACTTTACATTGTAGCAAAGTGTAATTTCCTTAGTGTTGTCGCATGAAAAGATATAATAAAATATTTACAAAAATGTGAGGGGTGTGCTCACTTTTGTGAGATACTGTATATAATACAGTTCAGAGTATATAGTGCAGTCCGTGTAGTATATATAATACAGTGGAAAATATATAGTGCCATCAATGTATATATAATACATTGCAGAATATATAGCGCAGTCAGTGTAGTATATATAATACAGTGGAGAATATACAGAGCAGTCAGTGTAGTATATACAGTCAGGTCCATAAATATAAATATACAAACTGTTGTAATTCTTACACTGTTCACCTGATTTGGATGTAAATACCCTCAAATTAAAGCTGAAAGTCTGCAGTCAAAGCACATCTTGTTTGTTTCATTTCAAATGCATAGTGGTGGTGTATAGAGCCAAAAAGATTAGAATTGTGTCGATGTCCCAATATTTATGGACCTGACTGTATAATACAGTGCAGGGTATATAGTGCAGTGCAGAGTATATAATACAGTGTATTGAAGTGGTTAAGAGGAACCCTATGACAGAATTAAGGAAAAAAACGACGTGGGCTCCCCCCCAAAATCCATACCAGGCCCTTTGGGTCTGGTATGGATTTTAAGGGGAACTCCATGCCAAAATTTACAAATATTGGTTTGGGGTCCCCCTAAAATCTATACCAGACCCTTATTCGAGCATGCAGCCTGGCAGACCAGGAAAGGGAAGAGTGAGTGCCCCCCCTGAACCATACTATGCTGCTTGCCCATAACATGGGGAGGGTGGTTTGGGGTGCCCCCCAAAGCACCTTGTCCCATGTTGATGGGGACAAGGGCCTCTTTCCAACAACCTTGGCCAGTGGTTGTCGGGGTCTGTGGGCGGGGGGCTTATCGGAATTTGGAGGCCCCCCATGTGAATGGGTATCGGGAACATTGTACACCTACCCATTCACCAAAAAAAGTGTCAAAAAGTAAAAACCCCAACAGACCGTTTTTGCCAATTCCTTTATTAAAAGAGAAAAAATAAAGTGTCCCGCAATGTCCATCCATTTTCAATCATGCCACCCGACAGGCCCAAAAAAATAGAAAAAAATAAAAAAGCTCTGCCTCCATGGGAGGCCTCCCCGCAACTGCTGTCTTTTGGTTTCGACAGCTGTTATATAGGCAGGGGCAGGGCCACCCTGTGATGTAACCGAGTGACCCCTCCCCCTTCTGACATCATATGACATCAGAGGGGGTTGGGTCATCCAGTTACGTCAGCGGGTGGCCCCGTCCTTGCCAATATAAGAGCTGTTAAAGCGAAGACAGCAGTCGCCGGGAGTTTTTTCATTTTTCTATATTTCGGGTCTATCAGACGGCGTGATTGACTATGGATTTACATTGCGGGACACTTTTTTCTCCCTGGCAGAGAGAGAGATTGAGGCACACACCGCACCGCACGCTATACCTCACGATCGGCCTGTTTATGTTTATGCCTGTATAGGATGGTGCACCCACAGCATGTGAGCACCCCTATAAGGGGAGAGTTTTTGTTCACAATAAAAGTTCCCTCATTATGTTACAATGTTGCGCTATGGAGTTTCTTTTCTCTTGCATATAATATCATGACTGGGAACATTGGAGGCCTGCACAGTTGATTCCATTTGAGCACAGGAGTGGCTCCAAAGCGTGTTTGACAGAGTTTAATTACTGTGTCACACACTGTAAGGTGAGCGCATACGCTTTTGGGGGTCACTGGAAGTCACTAAGGCATGCTTTATGGTGTTGCACCTTTTGGAAGAACAAGATGGATGAGCTTCACTAATTATGGACAAATTTTTTGAGCACTTTATATTTATATATCTTTGGATATACACTTTTTGAACTATAAGGACTTTCATGAGGATTGTTGCTATTTCACTCCTGATTTGGCACTTAGATTGTGTGTTTTTTATATTGCACTTTGCACTTTGAAAATTATAAGGTTTAAGCACTAAGAGATAATTTTGATTAATTATTGGTCAGCATAAGCACATTTATTTTTTATTTATTTATTTTTGGTTATTTTGGCACGTAGCACTTTCTGTCTGTAGTAAGTTCTCTCTCATGTCACGCAGCGCTGCTTGCTCCCCGGCGGCCCCTCCTCTCTTCTCGTCTATCCCAGATGATGTCACAAGCCAATGGGGATAGACGAGAAGAGAGGAGGGGCCGCCGGGGAGCGAGCAGCGCTGCGTGACATGAGAGAGAACTCACTACAGACAGACGCTTCCTGTGCTACTCTGCATTCTGGCTAGTAAGATCCCATGATGTGCCCCCTGATGTGCCCTATAATGTGCCCCATCATGTGCCCTGATGTGCTATTTTCCCCAATGTGCCCCATAATGTGCTCTGATGTGCTATGTGCCCCAATGTGCCCCATAATGGGGGTTGAGGGAGGGGGGATATTGGGAGAATAAGAGAAAAGATCCTTTTTATAAATTTTGTATTGGATTAAAGAAAATAAATATTTTGTATACCTGCATAGAAAGCTACAAATGATGTGAAAAAAAAGAGACATAAATGACACTGATAAAGTGGAGGAAGTCTCTAATGGAATCACTGAGGTGGCAAAAAAAATAAAAATCGCTGCTCCTGAAAAAACGTCCGTTTTAAAAACTTTTTTTTTGCATTGATACATGTCCCCTTGGGCGGTACCCGGGTCCCCATACACTTTTTATGGCAATAACATGCATATAAGCCTTTAAAATTAGGACTTTTGATTTTTCATGTTCTTGTCCCCCTCAGACTTTAATAGGGTTTGCATGTTCACTAGAACTTTTTGCTTGTTTGAGGTGTTCTGGTGTGAACCGAACCGGGGGGTGTTCAGCCTATCCCTACTGCTGATGAGAACAGGTATTTATCAGTTTATATTTACTAAAACTACTGCTTTTCCCTGTTCTGTGTACTGTGGGAGGACAGATATAATGAATGCAGGGTGCTGGGTTTAGTAACACTTCAAGTTGCAGGGATTTCCTATCACTTCCTGTTTGGCTATGGGACAGGAAATGAAGGGAAATCTCTGCAATGGGACACAGATGGCAAAAAAAATCTGAAAGGGGTTATAACCCTCACCTGCTCTATCCAAAATGAAGAAAAGGTTTTGCCTATAGCTCCACTTCAAGGGTTTATTGTAAGAGTGTGTTATCTCACCAGAAACTGGGAGGCCAACCTACTAGGCCTACTTAGTGCAAATGGATCACCACGATTCTTTATAAATTGCTATAAGTCTATGAGGGATAGCTACTTATACTTTAGCCAACATTGGTGCCTTTTTGCAACCAGTACTTACTGTTAAAGGCTTATAGGCTAAATTCACCCTTTGGAACATGTTTCATGTTACACTCATATTTAGGGTGGACGATGTAACATGTCCAGATCCTGCAATCAGTTCCCCGATCCCCCTGTCAGTGTGACAACGGGCAGGGGATCTTCTCCCTGTACCCACTGTCACCATTTAAAACAGCTTCCTGTGAATGAACTAGTAGTTCTGAATGAACTGCGAGGGTCCTGAAGCTTTTAACAGGAAGCCCATATGAAGCTACGGGCAGAAAAATGCAGAGGCTTGTCTGCAGAAGTCTGACATTACACCCCTCATCCACTGATCATGGGTGCTATCTATGCTTTCCAGGCTTCAGCAGGAAAAAATAATAAATGCACATTTTTCTTCCTGTCAAAATACTGTATGTGCATTTAATATTTTTTTTGAAAGGTGAACTTACTCTTTAACACGCCTAATATATATTTTTTAAGATACCAAAAGATATGCGATGAAAGTTACATGTTCTGTCTACTTTCATCCAGATGGGGCAACAACCTTACACCTCACAGATACTGCAGCCTTACTGTCACGGGGAATGAGTGATCAAACAGATTAGAACAGCACCAAACACAACTATTTCTCCTCTCAAAGCTGATAAGGCAGCATCTGCTCTACGCCTGCTATTAGTTCCTTCCTTCTTCCTGACATAAACCCCGTATGAGAGCAGAACCAAGATTAAAAGTTTATGAAGCACTCTGCAGTACTGTTAAGATATTTTAGCAGTTAGACCATGCCTACACATCAAACTACCATCTAACCTTTTACAGCCAACTTAAATTTTTGAAGATTTGTGTTATAGCTGGAGCCCTCTTTTATATTAGTTTGGAGCATCGGATCTCAACAACACATCACAGCTCAAATCAGAACCATTTCTTGTTTACACAATGGAAGTAATGTTTCAGAGTAAGTAAAACTATGCTGAAAACATGCCTAGGCTGCCATATCATTCTCCTTCTGCAAATGTAAGTTGCCTGTTGCCATGCTAATCTCCTGTTTTCCATTACTGACATAGAGCAAGGATGTATATTAGGTGTTGTGAATTCACTATGCTTTTTTTGGATACATTCTTGCTTTAGGTCAGTAAAAGCACTGAAGCAATTGGATCATTATAACAGCTAGGCAACTAGCCTTACAGAAGAAGGTCAAAAATGGCACCTACATATTTCTCTTATCACAGGTTTCCTTTAAGTACTGAGAAAGAAAATGTATTTTGCTTTAAACATAATTTAAAACAGAATTTCTAATTACAGGGTTGATAATTCCAAATGTATTATGTAACTAATCATATTTTACAGAAGATGAGCACAGTGCAACTACCACTTACGCATTTCTTTGGGTTCTTAATAAAACATTGAAAACTATTTAATAGTGGAACTTCATCTGTGTACAATTCATTAATTTCTGTAGATCTCATAATCTTCTAAGACATCACATTTAAGAGAGTAAAATAGTAACTTGGGAATAGCTACTAAATGCCTACTAAATCTTTTACCAGATGACACCATAAATTAAAATGATTAAGAATAATTCTTCCTTTGTTCACTAATCTAGCAGCCTAATTTATTCCCTTTTTCTGTTCTTGTGTATGATGCAAATTGGGTCACGTTAAAACATTTGTCTTAGTAAGCTGGAAGCATTATGTAACTGAATCCTAAAATGCAGCTCATTCCAGAGTTTTTGGTTTAGCAAAAATGCAGCTTTTTAAGGGTTTGGAAACCCAAACAAATTAGTCTCTTTTGGTCAGTTATTATTTAAATTAGTATTTTTTTTTATCAGTTTGATGAATGCAAAAAAAATACCTGTCGATCCTGCCAAAAATCTTGATAGCTCAGAACTAACTGCACATCCTATGGCACTGTTATAAGTTAGCATTTTCCTAGCTATCTCTGAGGACTACATAATACCTCTCCTTTAAGATATGAATGAAGAATTGGAGGTTTCCGTAGTCCTTTCCTAGGGTGACAATGCTGCTTCTTCATAGATCCAGTGTCACCCTAGGCTGAGCCAAAAATGAATATAGCCACCACATCCTAAGACTGGTAAGCTGCAATATTTTACATTTTCATTCTTGGGGTAATATACACTTTAAAGTATTCAGCGTCTACAATTTTATAGTTCTTTGGAAATCAGAATTTCAGCAAAAAAAAAAAATCTTTTGTTCACACCCTACCTTTTCCCTTTCTTCACCCTGTAATATAAATGATCTTGCCAACACATTTTCCAAAAAAGCATTTTGAGGTATTTTCCTATGTCACAATGTTTTAAAGGTAATATCTTGGTTTTTCTCTAACACTTCAATCACTGGTATTGAAATGATTGGCAGTGTTGAGCTTGTTGAATTTTCGATTATATTTTTTTCATGAGACATTAACTGATTTGCAGTAAGTCATGTATTCATAAAAATGGAATGTATCTTAAATTATTTAACTTTTTAAATTATATTGCAAATAACTAATTCAGAAATGGCTTCCATTGTGTTTTGGGGTTTTGGTTTGTTTAAATGTACATAACATTAAAGGCGTCATATATCTTTCGCATGTCATAGCCAATGGCTCGGTCATATCATTCCAAGCATTGAAAGATTTAATGTACCCAACCACATGTTTTTTCGTTACCTCCAACTTCGATACGCGCTCCACACTCAATTCTGAGACTCCTTTCCCAGCCTTGAATTACTATATCTAGTGGATTTAATTAATTATGGGTCTAGACCAAAAAACATATCTCCTTGTTCTACCACCGCCTCATGGTACCCGCTTACCAACTGAAATCTCGTGGGAGATGGACCTGGATGATGTGACAGACGAAGATTGGGAGGAGGTGTTTGCTACCTGTAAATCTGTATCCCCCAAGCTGTCTGACCGCATCACCAAGCTTTACATCCTCCCAGGGCTTTTTTTCTCAGAGAATAGGTGCAGGAACTCCCCCCTTCTGAGTTACCCTTTGTTCCTGTTCCCTACCCACCTCTGAGCATTGTACCTTTGGTTCCACCTCCTACCCACCTATCAGTACCAACCCTTTTAGATAATACAGAACCAAGTATCATCTTGTTAATGATTTAAGAAAGACAGTAAAATAGAGTGCAGTAAGCAACAATAGACCCCACCCCAGCAACAGTAGAACCCCCAGCAATGATAGACCTCACCCCAGCAACAATAGATTGCCCACATAACAATAGACTTCCCCCTAGCAACAATGGACCCCCTGCAACAAAACACCACCCCAGCAACAATAGACCCCCAGCAGCCGGCATCAATTGACCCTCCAGGAGCCAGCAACAATAGACCTCTCCCTCAACAGTAGATCCCTCCCAGCAACAATTGACCCCCCCAGCAACATAACATCCCACCATCAGCAACAATAAACCTACCCAGCAACAATAGACCTCCATACAAAAATAGATTCTCCAGCAGCCAGCATCAATAGACCCTTCAGCACACCCCAGCACTCCTTGCTATTACATACATTCATTGCTGGTGGTGCCAGAACTGCGTTCCCCGCTTCCCCCAGAAAAAAAGCCCTGCATCCTCCAAAGGTCCTACTTGACACCCATTCGCCTCTCCAGATACAGACTGGAACACAGTTCAGCATGTCCTAGGTGTAGAGACGTCAGGGCCACCTTCTATCATTTGCTATGGCCCTGTCCATCTATCCAAGGATACTGGTCACAGGTGGTCAGATTCCTTCATGATCGCATAGGCTCCCCTCTGACCTTATGCCCCTGCCAGTGTGTTTTTGGCCTCCTCCCTATCTCCGAGGAGGAAAAATATCTAAACATATTCCTACAAGTCATATTCCTACAAGTCCTACGAGTCACTATTCTTAGCCAGAATGCAAATAGCTAGGACCTGGTTGAGAGCATTGCCCCCCACTTTCCAACAGTGGAACAGGGCTATTAACACCACCCTTACCTACAAAAAAGTAATATACTCACATAGGGGCTGCCCAAAAAAAACACAAAATTTGGGACAGGTGGTTAGAAGATGCTTCCACCTGCACTGCTGAGGAATGATCCCCAATCTAATTTAGAAATTTCTCATTAAGCATGTTCTGGGTACTCAGTGTCTCCCCTAATCATCTATTACAGTCTTGTATGTTCAAACCGGTACTTCTTGTCAACTTGACCCTCAATGTTTCACATCCAGTATGTACATTATCTCAGAAAAGTGAGTACACCCCTCACATTTTTGTAAATATTTTATTATATCTTGTTAGGTCGCCCCCTGAGTCTTATTACTCACAGTTTTTGTCACTGGGGTGGCTAAGGCAGCCGCTGATGACTGGCCATGACTCTTTCTGTCCACTGATGCACCCTGTTGTATCTTTACATTTCCCTGTTGTCCCCCTTTTGTGGGTGTCTGTACAGGGGTATGAACAAAGTGCTCTAATATCGCAGCTGCAGCGGCTGCCGTCGCCATCTGGGTGCCTTTTTCCTTTGAGGAGAGTAGTTGTTGTGTCCCCACATTCTCTTGCTGTGCTTGTTCCGTGCCTCTTCACCTTGACATATCTACACTCTAAGGATAGTAGGGGAGGGGAAAAAAAAAAACCCTTTTCCACCCTTCTGGTAGTGAAGTTGTCACGATGCGGGGGTATTAGGCCCCACAATTTACGTAGAGTTAGATGGTAAAATACTGCGCGTAGAAAGTTTATTCACTCTAGTATAGTAAAAAGGCTTTATATGAAACAGCAGAATATCTTGTTGAAGTTGTTCTTGTTGCTCCTACTATTAGCCTTTAATTAAGCAGGCAAACATGCTCCCTCCTACTGAAAACCCTACTCACAGCGCTACCCCTTTAAGTTCTAATGTCTGGCCTAAATGATTTCATGTGTTATCACCAGGGCTTTTTTTCTCAGAAAATAGGTGAAGGAACTTACCCTCCCCAGCCAGCTCTCCACCTTCAATTCTGTCATTCCATGGGGAGAGAAGTAAAGCGGCGCCAAATCCGCGTAGGCCCAAAAGGCACAGCGTGCGGCACTTAGAAGCGCATAACACACAGGGCTCAGGAAAGTGTACTCTGTAGTGATGAGGTGTGTGTTTCACACAGGGCACAGAGAAAAAAAAAATCGGCGGACAGCACTTACATATCTCCCCCAATGTAACCATCTATTGCTCACCCCTGTGCCACCCATTCAAACCTCACCTTGTCCACAGCTGACCTATGCCCCCTTCCACAGCTCACCTCTTCTTCCCCCCGTCTGCAGCTAACTTCTTTTTCCCCCCATCAACAGCTCACCTCTTCTTTCCCCTGTCCACAGTTCACCTCTTCTTCCCCCCATCTGCAGCTCACTTCTTTTTTCCCCTGTCAACAGCTCACTTCTTCCCTCCTGTCCACAGCTAACCTCTTCTTCCCTCCTGTCTACGGCTCACCTCCTCTTCCCTCTTGTCCACGGCTCACCTCTTCTTCCCTCCTGCCCACGGCTCACCTCTTCTTCCCTCTTGTCCACGGCTCACCTCTTCTTCCCTCCTGTCCACGGCTCACTTCTTATTCCCTCCTGTCCATGGCTCACCTCTTCTTCCCTCCTGTCCATGGCTCACCTATCCTTCCCTCTTGTCCACGGGTCACCTCTTCTTCCATCTTGTCCACGGCTCACCTCTTCTTCCCTCCTGTCCACGACTCACCTCTTATTCCCTCCTGTCCACAGCTAACCTCTTCTTCCCTCCTGTCTACGGCTCACCTCTTCTTCCCTCTTGTTCACAGCTCACCTCTTCTTCCCTCCTGTCCATGGCTCACCTCTTCTTCCCTCTTGTCCATGGCTCACCTCTTCTTCCCTCCTGTCCACGGCTCACCTCTTCTTCCCTCCTGTCCACGGCTCACCTCTTCTTCCCTCCTGTCCACGGCTCACCTCTTCTTCCCTCTTGTCCACGGGTCACCTCTTCTTCCATCTTGTCCATGGCTCACCTCTTCTTCCCTCCTGTCCATGACTCACCTCTTCTTCCCTCCTGTCCACAGCTAACCTCTTCTTCCCTCCTATCTACGGCTCACCTCTTCTTCCCTCTTGTCCACGGCTCACCTCTTCTTCCCTCCTGTCCACGGCTCACCTCTTCTTCCCTCTTGTCCACGGGTCAACTCTTCTTCCCTCCTGTCCACGACTCACCTCTTCTTCCCTCCTGTCCACAGCTAACCTCTTCTTCCCTCCTGTCTACTGCTCACCTCTTCTTCCCTCTTGTCCACGGCTCACCTCTTCTTCCCTCCTGTCCACAGCTAACCTCTTCTTCCCTCCTGTCTACGGCTCACCTCTTCTTCCCTCCTGTCCACGGCTCACCTCTTCTTCCCTCCTGTCCACGGCTCACCTCTTCTTCCCTCTTGTCCACGGGTCACCTCTTCTTCCCTCCTGTCCACGACTCACCTCTTCTTCACTCCTGTCCACAGCTAACCTCTTATTCCCTCCTGTCTACTGCTCACCTCTTTTTCCCTCTTGTCCACGGCTCACCTCTTCTTCCCTCCTGTCCATGGCTCACCTTTTCTTCCCTCCTGTCTACGGCTCACCTCCTCTTCCCTCTTGTCCACGGCTCACCTCTTCTTCCCTCCTGTCCATGGCTCACCTATCCTTCCCTCTTGTCCACGGGTCACCTCTTCTTCCATCTTGTCCACGGCTCACCTCTTCTTCCCTCCTGTCCACGACTCACCTCTTCTTCCCTCCTGTCCACAGCTAACCTCTTCTTTCCCCTGTCCACAGTTCACCTCTTCTTCCCCCCATCTGCAGCTCACTTCTTTTTTCCCCTGTCAACAGCTCACTTCTACCCTCCTGTCCACAGCTAACCTCTTCTTCCCTCCTGTCTACGGCTCACCTCCTCTTCCCTCTTGTCCACGGCTCACCTCTTCTTCCCTCCTGCCCACGGCTCACCTCTTCTTCCCTCTTGTCCACGGCTCACCTCTTCTTCCCTCCTGTCCACGGCTCACCTCTTATTCCCTCCTGTCCATGGCTCACCTCTTCTTCCCTCCTGTCCATGGCTCACCTATCCTTCCCTCTTGTCCACGGGTCACCTCTTCTTCCATCTTGTCCACGGCTCACCTCTTCTTCCCTCCTGTCCACGACTCACCTCTACTTCCCTCCTGTCCACAGCTAACCTCTTCTTCCCTCCTGTCTACGGCTCACCTCTTCTTCCCTCTTGTTCACAGCTCACCTCTTCTTCCCTCCTGTCCATGGCTCACCTCTTCTTCCCTCTTGTCCATGGCTCACCTCTTCTTCCCTCCTGTCCACGGCTCACCTCTTCTACCCTCCTGTCCACGGCTCACCTCTTCTTCCCTCTTGTCCACGGGTCACCTCTTCTTCCATCTTGTCCATGGCTCACCTCTTCTTCCCTCCTGTCCATGACTCACCTCTTCTTCCCTCCTGTCCACAGCTAACCTCTTCTTCCCTCCTATCTACGGCTCACCTCTTCTTCCCTCTTGTCCACGGCTCACCTCTTCTTCCCTCCTGTCCATGGCTCACCTCTTCTTCCCTCTTGTCCACAGGTCAACTCTTCTTCCCTCCTGTCCACGACTCACCTCTTCTTCCCTCCTGTCCACAGCTAACCTCTTCTTCCCTCCTGTCTACTGCTCACCTCTTCTTCCCTCTTGTCCACGGCTCACCTCTTCTTCCCTCCTGTCCACAGCTAACCTCTTCTTCCCTCCTGTCTACGGCTCACCTCTTCTTCCCTCCTGTCCACGGCTCACCTCTTCTTCCCTCCTGTCCACGGCTCACCTCTTCTTCCCTCTTGTCCACAGGTCAACTCTTCTTCCCTCCTGTCCACGACTCACCTCTTCTTCCCTCCTGTCCACAGCTAACCTCTTCTTCCCTCCTGTCTACTGCTCACCTCTTCTTCCCTCTTGTCCACGGCTCACCTCTTCTTCCCTCCTGTCCACAGCTAACCTCTTCTTCCCTCCTGTCCACGACTCACCTCTTCTTCCCTCCTGTCCACAGCTAACCTCTTCTTCCCTCCTGTCTACTGCTCACCTCTTCTTCCCTCTTGTCCACGGCTCACCTCTTCTTCCCTCCTGTCCACAGCTAACCTCTTCTTCCCTCCTGTCTACGGCTCACCTCTTCTTCCCTCCTGTCCACGGCTCACCTCTTCTTCCCTCCTGTCCACGGCTCACCTCTTCTTCCCTCTTGTCCACGGGTCACCTCTTCTTCCCTCCTGTCCACGACTCACCTCTTCTTCACTCCTGTCCACAGCTAACCTCTTATTCCCTCCTGTCTACTGCTCACCTCTTTTTCCCTCTTGTCCACGGCTCACCTCTTCTTCCCTCCTGTCCATGGCTCACCTTTTCTTCCCTCCTGTCTACGGCTCACCTCCTCTTCCCTCTTGTCCATGGCTCACCTCTTCTTCCCTCCTGTCCATGGCTCACCTATCCTTCCCTCTTGTCCACGGGTCACCTCTTCTTCCATCTTGTCCACGGCTCACCTCTTCTTCCCTCCTGTCCACGACTCACCTCTTCTTCCCTCCTGTCCACAGCTAACCTCTTCTTTCCCCTGTCCACAGTTCACCTCTTCTTCCCCCCATCTGCAGCTCACTTCTTTTTTCCCCTGTCAACAGCTCACTTCTACCCTCCTGTCCACAGCTAACCTCTTCTTCCCTCCTGTCTACGGCTCACCTCCTCTTCCCTCTTGTCCACGGCTCACCTCTTCTTCCCTCCTGCCCACGGCTCACCTCTTCTTCCCTCTTGTCCACGGCTCACCTCTTCTTCCCTCCTGTCCACGGCTCACCTCTTATTCCCTCCTGTCCATGGCTCACCTCTTCTTCCCTCCTGTCCATGGCTCACCTATCCTTCCCTCTTGTCCACGGGTCACCTCTTCTTCCATCTTGTCCACGGCTCACCTCTTCTTCCCTCCTGTCCACGACTCACCTCTTCTTCCCTCCTGTCCACAGCTAACCTCTTCTTCCCTCCTGTCTACGGCTCACCTCTTCTTCCCTCTTGTTCACAGCTCACCTCTTCTTCCCTCCTGTCCATGGCTCACCTCTTCTTCCCTCTTGTCCATGGCTCACCTCTTCTTCCCTCCTGTCCACGGCTCACCTCTTCTTCCCTCCTGTCCACGGCTCACCTCTTCTTCCCTCTTGTCCACGGGTCACCTCTTCTTCCATCTTGTCCATGGCTCACCTCTTCTTCCCTCCTGTCCATGACTCACCTCTTCTTCCCTCCTGTCCACAGCTAACCTCTTCTTCCCTCCTATCTACGGCTCGCCTCTTCTTCCCTCTTGTCCACGGCTCACCTCTTCTTCCCTCCTGTCCATGGCTCACCTCTTCTTCCCTCTTGTCCACAGGTCAACTCTTCTTCCCTCCTGTCCACGACTCACCTCTTCTTCCCTCCTGTCCACAGCTAACCTCTTCTTCCCTCCTGTCTACTGCTCACCTCTTCTTCCCTCCTGTCCACGCCTCACCTCTTCTTCCCTCCTGTCCACAGCTAACCTCTTCTTCCCTCCTGTCTACGGCTCACCTCTTCTTCCCTCCTGTCCACGGCTCACCTCTTCTTCCCTCCTGTCCACGGCTCACCTCTTCTTCCCTCTTGTCCACAGGTCAACTCTTCTTCCCTCCTGTCCACGACTCACCTCTTCTTCCCTCCTGTCCACAGCTAACCTCTTCTTCCCTCCTGTCTACTGCTCACCTCTTCTTCCCTCTTGTCCACGGCTCACCTCTTCTTCCCTCCTGTCCACAGCTAACCTCTTCTTCCCTCCTGTCTACGGCTCACCTCTTCTTCCCTCCTGTCCACGGCTCACCTCTTCTTCCCTCCTGTCCACGGCTTACCTCTTCTTCCCTCTTGTCCACGGGTCACCTCTTCTTCCCTCCTGTCCACGACTCACCTCTTCTTCCCTCCTGTCCACAGCTAACCTCTTATTCCCTCCTGTCTACTGCTCACCTCTATTTCCCTCTTGTCCACGGCTCACCTCTTCTTCCCTCCTGTCCATGGCTCACCTTTTCTTCCCTCCTGTCTACGGCTCACCTCCTCTTCCCTCTTGTCCACGGCTCACCTCTTCTTCCCTCCTGTCCACGGCTCACCTCTTCTTCCCTCCTGTCCACAGCTCACCTCTTCTTCCCTCCTGTCCACTGCCCACCTTTTCTTCCCTCCTGTCCACGACTCACCACTTCTTCCCTCCTATCCACGGCTCACCTCTTCTTCCCTCCTGTCCACAGCTCACCTTTTCTTCCCTCCTATCCACGGCTCACCTCTTCTTCCCTCCTGTCCACGGCTCACCTCTTCTTCCCTCCTGTCCACGGCTCACCTCTTCTTCCCTCCTGTCCACAGCTCACCTCTTCTTCCCTCCTTTCCACAGCTCACCTCTTCTTCCCTCCTGTCCACAGCTCACCTTTTCTTCCCTCCTGTCCACGGCTCACCACTTCTTCCCTCCTATCCACAGCTCACCTCTTCTTCCCTCCTGTCCACGGCTCACCTCTTCTTCCCTCCTGTCCACGGCTCACCTTTTCTTCCCTCCTATCCATGGCTCACCTCTTCTTCTCTCCTGTTCATGGCTCACCTCTTCTTCCCTCCTGTCCATGGCTCACTTCTTCTTCCCTCCTGTCCACGGCTCACCTCTTCTTCCCTCCTGTCCACAGCTCACCTCTTCTTCCCTCAGTCCACGGGTCACCACTTCTTCCCCCCATTCGCTACTCACCACTTCTTCCCTCTGTCCCCAACACACCTCTTCTTTCCCCTGTCCCTCCCCAATTCTGCACCCCTGCCTACATGTCATCTTAGCACCGCCCACAACTCACCTTTGTACCCCCTGTCAACAACTCAACTCTGCAGCCCCCACATCTACAGCTTACACTCCCAGTCCACAACTACAGCTTGCCTCTACCTCCCTTCCACATTTCACTACTGCACCCCCATCTACAGATTACCCCAATCCACAGCTTTCATTTTTTCAGCTCTACAACTTTCACATCTTCATCCCCTGTCACCTTCAAACAACCTGCCAACCTCCCCTTACCAGCTCTTGCCACTGTACCACCTGCCCCCCCTCCCCACTACTTAGCACTTTGCACAAACTCTCGCCCTTTCCAGCTCTAACAAATTCACCCCCACTGCGGTCCACAGCTGTCACTTACCCCTGCAGGTGACACTCCCCCCCCTTCCCTCCCCTCCATAGTTTCCAGTGCACCCACCTCCTCTCCAGGCTTTTTTCCACACTGCAGTTCCGGCCGAACACTTCACTCGGCTCAGAGCTGCGCAAGTCTGACAGGGAGGTAGGGCTGGCCAGGACGGAAGCTGCTGGGCAGGGCGGGTTGGAAGCCACTGGGCGGGACAGGAGCCGCTGGGCAGGACGGAGCCACTGGGCAGGACAAAGCCGCTGGGCAGGACGTGATGCCGCTGAGATGGGCAGAACAGGAGCTGCTGGGAGGGACGGAATGGGAGCCGCTGGGAGGGACGGGAGCCGCTGGGAGGGATGGGAACAAACCCCGAAGCTCAAGAAATGTAAAACAAAATGCATCGGTCGCTGTCCTGACACTAGGACACAGAAGCCGGTGGAGGAAGCGAGCAGTGCAAAAACCTCCTCTACTGCCTTCTGTGTTCAGTGACTGGATGGAGAGTACATGGCGGCCAGAGGTGGCGGAACACCATTCCGCCACATTCCGGCAGAAAAAAAGCCCTGTAATATGCTTTATTATTTGCTAAAACTGCAACCTCTTTTGATGATTTTGCTTTAAAAATCAGAGCACATTAGGTGTAGTACATGTATCCTGAATTTATCAGTTGTACCCCTATAGCACACAAACTGCTGCTTAAGAACTGGCGGTTTTAACACTACTATTTAACAGAAAATAGGAAATTGATGTGACTTTGTTGTTTATGCACACATCCCCTATCCTGGGTTAAATCTATCAACAATTCTCCATCAAGCAGTTGAAAAACTGAAATAGAATTCCTGATTATAAATACATGTTCCACTTACAAATGGATCTACAATGGCCATGTTATCAGAAAGACAATAACTATTTCCAAATACAAGTGCAAATTCTTTTGTATTTTTTCTATTTTATTATACAAAAGCTTTCTTTGACTGTACGCTAAATTCGCATAGCAATTTGTTTTCCCCATTGCAAGACCTCTGGGTTACTCTCAAGTACCCTTGTTAGAAAAAAAACACAGAATTAGAAAATTCAATCAGCTGAGATGAAATTCACAGCATATAATGTCACAAAATAGAGGTCAGTCTGTAGTTCGCATATGCTGCATTTTATCTGTTGTAAAGTACAGTGCTGTTGTTGATTATGTATGACACAAATGTAGCTTTTACATCTTCAGTAAATTATAAACATTTCCATTTTTTTTAAGACTGTAGTTTTAAATGTCAGCAATCTGAGAAATCAAATATATTGGAAGCAATTAAGTAAACCACACAAACTAAATGCAAAAACAACAAATAGTGGACGTAGAGAAGACACTGCAGAAAAGACACTAAAGCCTCGTACACACAATCCGATTGTTGGCCAACCGAGCGTCTGATTTTTGTCTTCAGGGCGTGTGCCTGGATCTTGTCTTGCATACTAACAGCACACAATTGTCCGCCAACAAACACAAATGTAGTGACCTACTATGAGGAATTTCAGCTCTTGAGCGCCACCCTTTGGGCCCTTTCTGCTAATTTAGTGTTTGGTGAGCATTCATTCTGAGCATGCGTGTTTTTACTTTCAACTTTTGTGTGATGGACTTGTGTACTGACGATACAAAAATCAGACCGTTGTCCGCCGAAAATTTACTAGCCTGCAATCCAACATTTGTGGGCTGAAAGTTAGACAACAATTGTCAGATGGAGCGTACTAACGGTCAGATTTTAGGACAACAGTCTGTCAACAGACAATCCCCTGCCAACAATTGGATCGCATGTACGAGGCTTTAGAGATACTGCACACAGGTGCACAGGGTCATACGCCGTAAAGGACAAACGTTTTCTTTGCCCTGGAGTCAATGACAGAATGCAGGTGTACACTTGTAAACCCAGATCTGAGTGTATACAGTACATAAGTACAGGTAAGGATGTACGCCCCGTGGACTTACACAATCTAGTGCATTCTGGTCTGTATGCATGTATATGCAGGGATCTGTGTTTA
Organism: Lithobates septentrionalis; assembly: GCA_037952835.1. NCBI lineage: Eukaryota > Metazoa > Chordata > Amphibia > Anura > Ranidae > Lithobates > Lithobates septentrionalis. The sequence continues at coordinate 130,470 of JBBDGP010001633.1, read as the reverse complement.
CCAACATGCATTCATATCCTGTCATATATGCTGTATGCAACACCTGTGGCTCCCAGACATGGAAATACGAGGTGTGTCTAAAAAGTTTGATGAATGGTATCAGAAAACAAAAAAAAAAACCAGAAAATACAAACAAATTACCTTTAATGGCCTTCAAAATAATCACCATCCTTCACAACACACTTTTGGCAACTTTTGACAACTTTCAAAGAGCTTCTGTCAGCAAAGGTCTCTTTAGGATTCATTTGCAGAACCGCTGTCACGCATTCTTATATTGCCAAAATGTCCACGATCAACATGGTCCTGACCTTGGACTTTTGCAGGCTACTCTTTTTGGATCGCGAGGAAGACAGTAAATGCCATTTCATTGATTGCCGCTTGGATTCCGGATCGAACTTGTAGCAACAGGTCTCATCCCCTGTGACGATGGTTCGCAGAAAGGATGCGTCCTGGTCACACATGGTAATGAAATCTCCCGAGATTTCCATCCGTTTTACCTTCTATTCGTCTGTCAGTTTGTGCACCACAAACCAAGAACAGATCAGACATATATTTTCAGTATGCAAAATCTTAAATTCTAGTTCATAAGTTGAACCAGTCATATACCCCCTCCACCTTGTAGCCTCTTTATAAGTTATAGAGGGTCATACCATTGCATTAAAATGGAACCCAAGGAAATAGATATAAAACGCCAAATAATTTACTAATGTATTAAACACAAAACTATTAAATGTATTTTTAAATGCAGATAGTGTATGTATTTGAAGTATTTGAAATTGTCAACCTCCTGTAATATTCTCTACAGCAGAACTTGGAGAGGGATATCCAATACTAGGATTTGCTCAAACTCTGTAGCATGCACATGTGCTGATAGGGAACATGGTGACAGGAACGAGGAGCCACATAAACAGAGTAATGAATTATCAGAATTAATACTTAATCATTGTCCAAATAGTGGGCTTGGGATGAATTGTGAACATTACCTTTTCCGACTGTGCTGCTGCAGTGGAGGTTTAGGACCCAGGAGTGCTATCTGACTGCATTGAATAAAAAATCTTATATCAGGTGAAAAAGATCTTATATATAAAGCTCAACTGTGTTTAACTGCTTCTCTGAAGTTTAGGTAGTTCTAAAGTGTAAATGTTTAATTATCTTAATGCATTCTCTGCATTAAAAAAAGTAGTAAATGGGAAATCTTCCAATGGTGACACTAGTTCTGGTGACCTGGGATCCCAAGAGATTCTGTTAATTTGCAGGGATTTCCTCTCTGGGACAGGGTTTATAACTATCCATTACTCTATCCAAATTGAAAAAATAGTTTTGCCTATAGTTCTACTTAGACCCCTTGGTCTGCGTGAATTGCAGTCCAAACAGCTGTACTGAGAGAGCACACGGTGCACGCTCCTGACACAGTTACCGGTGTCTAACTGAAAGCTCCCGATCGCTAATATGATCGGGTGTTTTCGGATCACGTGACCGCCGTGACAGCCAATCACATGCTCTTGGGCCCCGTTCCGCCTCCCAGCATCATAAATCTCTTAAAGGGCCAGGAGGCACTGGCGTGAAAAAATTAAAGGCTCATGGGCCATTCAAAGAAAAGATAAAATGTTCATCTGCTTTCCACTCAAGGTATGTTTGTTTGCATTACAGGTTCATATTAACTGTCAATGCCATGTATGCTTCTAGTACCCATATACCATAAGCTCAAGATGTTCCCTAAATTGAATGCTTATGAAAGATCTTGACAGTAAAAATAGATAATAATATCTACTAAACACATTGTGGTGGATTTACAAAGGGCAAATAGACTGTGCAGTTGCTCCAGAACTAAATGAGGGAGAGCTCTGCTGATTTCCATCATCCAATCATATGCAAGCAAAGCAAAGATTCTCTTTTTTAAAACATTTTCCTTGCACGTGATTGGGTTATTTTTTGCAAAAGTGAAGCTTCATTCCATTTGCCAAGCTCTGGAGCAACTGCACTTGCAAAGTCTACAGTCTATTTGCCTTGAGTAAGGCCTGATTCCCACCTATGCATTTTTAGTGCTTTTTGCATTTTGCAGATTTTCACTACAGAACATGTTCCATAGCAAACCATGTTAAATGGGCTGTAGTGCAAATCTGCAAAATGCAAAAAGCACTAAAAATGCATAGGTGGGAATGGAGCCTAACATCACTCCAATTTTTTTGACCCAACTCTGATCCTCATTTATGGCTGCCTTTGTCTTTCCCTATCATTGTATCATCACTAGCATCATTATTATGTGTTTATTAATTAAACAGGTTTTCAAAGCAAGTTTACTAGTCAATTTGTGTGTATAGCCGGTATTATGTCATAGGACTATATATCCTATTTTGAATAGGGCCTCAAGATATGTTGTGAAAAGTTCCGATTTAACATTAGATTATAAAAGTAGTCACTCAATGACCACATCCATTTTGCATTCATTCGTCTCTATATAACAAAAAATAGGAACGGATAAAACTTTAGATGGAATGGTCACATTTAGTAAAACAAGCTTCTGGGTCACTGGAGCTAAAAATATCTGATAATCAAAGAATAATATTCATAGAGTAATATACTGGTCACTTCATTTATAAAACACATAGCAACACACACCAAGGTAAAACACTTTTCATTTTCCCATAATGAGGTTTCATTTCTATACACTGATGGAAAAATAGCAATTTTCCTATTTGAAATGAGATAGTTGCAGTCATGAGCCATACGGAGGAATACAGTACGTGGCAAATGACACATTTCCATCATGTTGCATGCTGAGCTGTGTCACTGTGTCCTCTTGGGTTATAATGGGTAAAATTTACCTTGAAATGTTATGATATGACAAAAATAAAAGGGGATTACATTCTTTTTTTGCTCATATAACATTTTTTTAGAATATACATTTTACCTGCATATGAATCATGAACCAAATTACTGATGTTTGATTGTTTGTTATTTTGGCTATAGTATGCTCAGTATTAATGGCATCATGTATGAAAAGTGAGCTTATTTCCTTGTGATCACTTGTTTTATTTTTAGATTCATATAAAGAGAGAGAAAGAGATAGTGCTTCCATTCGGACTTTTTGTATATGCAAAATCTACTTTCTGTGAAGCATATGAGGTATAATTGGTTTGCAGGAAAACAATGCCCAAGTACAATGCTTTAGATTGCTTAGACTGTAGAGATGTGTTAAAAAGTTGATGAAGTGCAATAGAGCCATTATGCATGTTACATATGACCCAATAAACAGCCACAAAGTTTTAACACTTTCCTAAAGCAGATGACAATCCTAACTGGATGGCATTTACAGTAGTACAGTGTATCATAAGCAAATAACTGTTAAGTCAACTGATCTAAATGTACATATGATGACATTTGGTACAACTAAAGGGACACTTTCAGTGGAAAAAAAACATAGATTCGCATGCCATGTAAAAAAGCATTATTTCCAATGAAGGCTATTCACATATCTTTGATCCAGTTCAAAAATGCTAATGGTGCTGAAATTTAACCCTGAGCCACACTCGGGAAAACCGCCAGGGAGGCTACATAAGAGTTTGGCTCCCTCTAGTGTCCATTCTATTTAATGTTATTAAGACTTTTGTTTGGTTTCATTAAGCCACGATACAAAGCATTGTGGCAGATGTAGTGAAGGAGGAAGTGACTCATGTGTTAAAACTCAGTCTGTGAACTACTTACCCACAATGCTCAATTCACCTACCCACAAGGCCAAGTCACTGAACAGCCTACAACTTCAAGGTTGTTTTCTCTGTACTGCAAAGTTAATACTGAGTTGCAACCTTTATTAAAGAAGAAGCTCTGCAAGTGTATTCTATGTGCAAACTTTCAGTTACCAGCACATCAGTTCTATTATTAATTTACTACCTAATTGTTTCCTTACCTGGATTTACAAACACTGCAGTATAATCTAATTAAGCTAGCTGAAGAGGAAGAAGAATATATGGACAAATTTATTGTATTTCACTGCTGCAAGGTGCTTAACATTTTTTCTGCACGTTTGGTGTGTGCTCTGAGGTTGAAGTGGGAAGGTGCTCAATATCAGGGTTTTATCATATTGAGCATAAGTCCCACATTCTTTATCGTACATCACGGGACACAGAGCACCATAATAATAACTATCTGGGTTATATGCTACCTTTAGGTGATTGGACACTGGCAACCAATAGTAAGAAGGTTCCTCTCATATAACCCCTCCCATACAGGAAGTACCTTTAGTTTTTTGCCAGTGTCTTGAAGGTGATGGTCACGGCTGTGGAAAGATCTTCAAATTTTTCAGTAATGTACCAGTGAAGATGTTAAAATCGGATCCATTCGGATAGCATATTAAAGCTAAAGTGGATGGTACCCGAGCCTTGGTTCAAGAACAAGGTTTTGCTTGTAATGTGTCCTTTATGGCGCTGGACCTTTGTGAGATGGTATTCCTGGTCTATCATATGCCCAAGGAAACCAGAAGGGTGCTTTACAGGTCCAAGGGTGTGGACCCCGAGAAAAAGGGGGACCCGGTCCTTGAAGGTCCTCAGTGGCGCTACCCGAGGTTTTGCCTGTCTGCATATGCTCCTCAGGTGACCATTGAGGTTTTCATATACACCTCGATTGTTATTACTTTCATTCTTTATATTGGAATTACCCCTGTGTTTAATGTGCAAAACAAGTTTCTTTCAGTAAACTGTTTATGTGGTTCATTTACAATTTGTGTGAGACTCTGTCTATTACTACAGCTGGTGGAGTAACGAAGACCAAGGTGACGTTAAATATACAGTACAGTGTGTTATTACTGCGTTTCTTTTTACCACTGGGTCTTACACTAACATTGCTATACAGTTGTGCCAAGGGGGTTGAGCCATTATCTGGGGTTGAGAGGCAGAGTGCAGGCCCAATCAATTATCAGCAGCTCCTTAGGGGGTCAGTGCTACATAAATAAATACAATAAAAAATATACAATCCCATATACCCAATCCTATACCCACAGTTGATCCAGAGGAAGGCGAAAAAAACCCCCAGAAAAGCAGGATCCAATTTGCTACAGGAGGGTAAAAAATTCCCTTCTGATCCCAGAGATTTTCAGATTTCAGATTTTCCCTGGATCAACTTTACCTATAAATGTTAGTACCCAGTTATAATTATGTACATTTAGGAAAGAATCCAGGCCTTTCTTCAAGCAATCTACTGAGCTGGCCAGAACCACCTCTGGAGGGAGTCTATTCCATATTTTCACAGCTCTTACTGTGAAGAAACCTTTCCGTATTTGGAGATGAAATCTCTTTTCCTCTAGACGTAAAGAGAGCCCCCTTGTCCTCAGTGTTGACCATAAAGTGAATAACTCAATACCAAATTAACTATATGGACCTCTTATATATTTATACATGGTGATCATATCCCCCCTTAATCTCCTCTTCTCAAGAGTGAATACATTCAGTTCCTCTAATCTTTCCTCATAGCTAAGCTCCTCCATGCCTCTTATCAGTTTGGTTGCCCTTCTCTGCACTTTCTCCAGTTCCCGATATCCTTCTTGAGAACTGGTGCCCAAAACTGAACTGCATATTCCAGATGAGATCTTACTAATGATTTGTACAGGGGCAATGCATGATTCTATCCATAGTACACAGAGGGGGTGGCTGGAGAGAGGGGGCAGCACCCAAGTGCCCCTAATGGACATACCGCCACTGCTCCTGACCTTTCCATTTACCGTACTCTGTACACTGTGCTGCTGTACATACCCCTAATGCCCCGTACACACGATAGGATTTTCCTACGGAAAATGTGTGATAGGACCCTGTTGTCGCAAATTCCAACCGTGTGTAGACTCCATCACACATTTTCCATCGGAATTTCCGTCACACAAAATTTGAGAGCTGGTTCTCAAATTTACCGACAACAAAATCTGTTGTTGGAAATTCCGATCGTGTGTACACAATTCCGACGCACAAAGTGCCGCACATGCTCGGAATAAAGCAGAAGAGCAGCACTGGCTATTGAACTTAATTTTTCTCAGCTCATTGTACGTGTTGTACGTCACCACGTTTGGAATTTACAACCAAATTTGTGTGACCGTGTGTATGCAAGACAAGTTTGAGCCAACATCCGTTGGAAAAAAAAATGGATTTTGTTGTCAGAAAATGCTATCGTGTGTACAGGGCATTAGTGTTGTATTTCACATACTGTACATATGGCAGTTGCACTGTATGTTTCATACTCCTTATCACAGCACTTTTTACACTGGCCTATACAGAAAATTTGTACATTATATATCCAGATGTCTGTGCTCTGTATGTTATAATGCAGTTAAATACATACTCCTGAGCAAAGCATTCATTCTCTCAACAGTTGTGGTTGCCTAGTTAGTCAGTGTGACCATTTTAATGAAATTATTTTTTAAGGTACACGTAGGCTCGGTTCACATATGAGCCGCATCAGTCGCACAGCAGGGGTCTGGTGCATCCGGGACAGGACAGAATGCTACACACAACCTGTTGGGAATGATTAGGATCCCACCCCATTACCGGCCGCCGTCACCCGTTTGTTACCGCTATTTTAGTGTAGTGCCCTGTAAGCGCCTTGCTATTGTGAGTACCCATTGTGGGATTTTTATTGTGATTTTAAATAAATATAGTACATACTACACCATGAAGTTCTTTTTGTATTGATATACCGAGGTATAAACGGAACTGCTGTGAGGAACAAAGGCACCAGTGTAATCTATCCAGGACCCTGCATATAACACCGAACCCATAGAGGTTCTAAGGCGCATTTGACCAATCTTAATTGCAAGGTCACACACCCTAAGGTGAGGGGCTATCACCTGGGGGGGAGCACTTGTATGAGCACACAGCACTTTAGTTTGTATTCACTGAAACACATGAATGGATTTTGGAATGTTTATGGAATGTTAACTTGATCATCGCTCAAAGCAACACAGCACCGAATTGCATAGATGCAACACTGAATTACATGGATGCAGCACTGAATGGCATGGATGATTTTTTGGAATTTTTATCTAATATTGTTTGAACATTGCACTAGCATTGAATTGCATAGATGCAGCACTGAATTGGATGGATGCAACACTGAATCGAATGGATGATTTTTTAAAATTATTTATCTAATAGTGTTTGAATATTGCACAAGCTTTTTGGAATATTTATTTTTTGTATTGCACAGGCTTATTGGAGCACTTTCATTAATTTATTCATTTATTGAAGTTTATTGCACATTAATGTATGTTATTAACATATTTTATATTTTGGAAGTTTTTTTACAAGTTATGAGTAAGCACAGTATCACTTTATTAACAATTTAGCACAAAATTATATATTTATCAATTTGATAGCGCAGCATTTTTATATTTCAGTTTTTAAATTGGCAGGGCAAAAACGTTTAGTTTGAATAGAGTGGTAAAGGATTAAAACTTGTGCAGGGTTTTTACTGCTCTGTTAGGGAAATTTCCCTTTACTTCCTGTCCTGCTGATAAAAATTTCACTGAACAGGAAGTAAGGAAAATTTGCAACAGTGTAAAATCTAACAGGAGGTCTGGCTTTCCCCTACTCTACTAAATAAAGCATTTATATGTCTTTCTACAGGGACCGTTCAAGTCAATCCAGCACTTTTAAGTTTATATAATAAAAGAACAAATTTCAAGGAGTGGAAACTGCATTTATTTTTCTACATACTCTCCTGCTACATGTACACACTTATATCAACATTTAACTAATGCCTGGAAAGCTTCAGCATAGAAAGATTTGTCACTACACCTGATCCGGACAGCCTACTTCACTTTGTCATGAGTGCTGAAATGCTGACTTCTAAGGAACTCTTTTAGGGGTCCAAACAGGTGGAAATCACTCGGAGAGAGGTCCGGACTGTAAGGGGGATGTGGCACATAATTCAGTTTCCTACCTCTCTGGATGTGCTGATTTGTTGACATGTGGATTTAATTGAATGTAAAGAAAAGGAATTTAGTGCTTCATTTTCTAATAATCGCAGCCCAGGTAGCAAAACATTTAACTGCATGTTCCTGGATGCCAAATTCTTCCAGCTTCTTCGCAAAAATGTTCTATACAGATGGCTCTACTCATTCTAGAGCAGTGTTTCTCAGCCTCTTTACCTTGGAGGAACCCTTTGCAAAAAGTTTGAGATCTCGAAAAGGCATGTATTATGGCTCACAAATGTTCATTTAGCACAAAATACCAAGAGATATCATATAAAATTCTCACACAGTGGTACATGACTAGACAAAAGGCTAACAGTTGGTTCCACACAACATTAGAATCTTGCTGGCGCTGTGGCAAGGAGACAGGTTCATTTATACAAATCTGGTGGAGCTGTCCCCCAATCCTTGTTTACTGGAAAGAAATCTCACACTGGATTAAACATATCACTGATACTAAGATAAACTTAAACGCAGCTGCATGTCTGATTCATATTAACTCCTTTACAATAAGCAAGTACAAGAAATCCCTTACCAGACATCTTTTAACTGCAGCAAAGACTCTTTATACCTTTACATTGGAAAACCACTCAAATTCCGACGATCAGGGATTGGCTGGACAGAGTCCAATACATATACAAGATGGAGGAAATCTTAGCAATGAAAAAATAAAACAGCACTAGCTTTATTAAAACATGGCAGCCTTGCCTATTTTTTACCTACACGTCTGCGTTTCAATCTCTTCTCATTTAAAGAAATTGTTACAAGTACCCTTGCTTTATAAACATTCCCAAACTGTAATATATGATATATATTTGCTAGTTTGAACTCAAAAATCACCTCCCTATACTACCACCCTCCCCCCTTTTTTTTCTTCCCTTCCCCTCTTCCGTCCCTACCCCCCTTTCCCATTCCCCCATATAAGATTATTTTATCACTCCAAACAATTATATTGTTCTACCTGAATTGTAATATGTGTACTGTTACACTGTTAACTGACGTTATTCTCATACTGTGCCTTATATTTGCATAATGTCAATTTTATGCTACATTTTCTTTAATAAAATTCTTGATTGTGAAAAAAAAAAGTTTGAGATCTCAGGGAACCCCTAAAGTAATGTTCACATATGCAGCTCATGAAACATTGAAGTGATCAGCGAGCTGTTACTATAACGACAATTATTCTTGAAAAAGCATTAACTACCTGCTGAACAGCCGCCGTCGTTATACAGCGTCAGGTCGGCTCTCCTTCGCAAGCCAGCGTAGCTGTACAGCGGCTCGCGTAGGCGCGAAAGCGGGTGGGCGTGCACCGGCGGCACACACTCGGGCCCGCTGCGGGAGCATGCCCGCGGGTCGGGAGGACTCGATGTCTGCTGGCGACCCAGGATCTCCTAGTACAGAGGCAGAATGGGGATCTGCCTTTGTAAACAAGGCGGATCCCCATTCTGACAGGAGACATGACAGATCTACTGTTCCCAGTGATCGGGAACAGTGAGTCATGTCCCATGCCATAAAGACGCTATAACTTTTGCGCAAACCAATCAATATACGCTTATTGCGATTTTTTTAACAAAAGATATGTAGAAGACTACATATCGGCCTAAACTGAGGAAGACATTTATTTCTTTTATATTTTTTGGGGGGATATTTATTATAGCAAAAAGTTAAAAATATTGCTTTTTTTTCAACATTGTGACTCTTTTTTTGTTTATAGCGCAAAAAATTTAAATCGCACCAAATACCAACAAAAGAAAGCTTTATTTGGGGGGAAAAAGGACGTAAATTTTGTTTGGGTACAGCGCCGCACTACTGTACAATTGTCAGTTAAAGCGGCGCAGTGCTGTATCGAAAGAAATGGCCTGGACATTAAGGGGGCAAATCCTTCCGGGGCTGAAGTGGTTAAATCATAGAACAAATGTTAAGCTGTACCTGTTTATTGTAAAACTTGTGTTTGTTTTTTCTGCATGGATGCTCAATTTTAGGTCAAACTTAAGATAAGCAGTTTACAGGGGGTCGGGAGGGCATACTACATGGGGGTGCAGCAAGCAACAGTAAATACACCTGGGATCAGAGCACGTTACATGGGATCAGAGCACCTTACATGGTCCATGGGCTTAGGGCACATGGGATCAGAGCACCTTACATAGGCTTAGGGCACATGGGATCAGAGCACCTTACATAGGCTTAGGGCACATGGGATCAGAGCACCTTACATAGGCTTAGGGCACATGGGATCAGAGCACCTTACATAGGCTTAGGGCACATGGGATCAGAGCACCTTACATAGGCTTAAGGCACATGGGATCAGAGCACCTTACATAGGCTTAGGGCACATGGGATCAGAGCACCTTACATAGGCTTAGGGCACATGTAATCAGAGCACCTTACATGGTCTTAGGGCAAATGGGATCAGAGCCCATGGGATCATGGTACCTTACATCAGCTCAGGGCAAATGGCGGGGCAGTGGTTATTTTGACCACTTGGCACTTAAACCCCCTTCCTAACCAGACCAATTTTCAGCTTTCGGTGCTCTCACACTTTGAATGACAATTACTCAGTCATGCAACACTGTACCCATATGAAATTTTTGTCCTTTTTTTCACACAAATAGAGCTTTCTTTTGGTGGTATTTAATCACCGCTGGGTTTTTTATTTTTTGCGCTATAAATCAAAAAAGACTGAAAATTCGATAAAAAAAAAAAAAAAATCTTTGTTTCTGTTAAAATTTATTGCAGAGTATTGGCAAGCATTGGCAGAGTGTTGGCGAGTATTGGCAGAGTATTGGCAGAGTTTTGCAGAGTATTGGCAGAGTATTGCAGTGTTGCAGAGTATTGACAGAGTATTGCACAGTGTTGCAGAGTATTGGCAGAGTATTGCACAGTGTTGTAGAGTATTGCACAATGTTGCAGAGTATTGCACAGTGTTGCACAGTGTTGCAGAGTATTGCACAATGTTGCAGAGTATTGGCAGAGTATTGCACAGTGTTGCAGAGTATTGCAGATTATTGGCAGTGAGCAGCGCTGTGGGCACTAAACATCCAGCCCACAGCGCTGCTGCCATCTCTCCCCCTCTCCCCTCACACTGTACCCATCGGTACAGAGAGGGGAGGGAGGAACCGGCGTCATGACATGACGCCGGTTTGTTTACAAGTGGTCGCTCCGTCATTTGACGGACGGTCATGTGGTAAACGGCCGCGATCAGCGGCTATTTACCATGATCCGTGATGCGCCCCAGCGGTCACGGATGTTCCCGGGGAATGACGTCCCACGGACGTGCACCCAGAATAAGCCGACCGCGCTGTAGCCATCTTTCGGCTATGGCCCGGTCGGCAAGTGGTTAATTTGTAGTGCTAATTAGGGAAGTGGCTGTGATGGGTCCTCTTCTGCCACGCTGTTTCCTGAATGCCCCTCCCCCAATTCTTTCTTCCTGTCCATCCTGGTTGCTGTAACATACAAGCACCCGGGATGGACAGGAGGGGCAGAGCCGCTTACTTGTTTAGCTGAGGGGATGCCTACCTGTTAGCTGTCTGTGACTGATGAGTAGATTGCCACCAAATATTTATATCTTTCTCCAACTTGTATTACTGGCAATAAACCTCCTATTCAGTGGCAGAACTACCGCCATAGTGACCCACACGGGCGCTATGGGGCCTGCAGCTGAGTTGGGCCCGCAGTTGAGTGGGGCCCAGTGAGACGGCGTGCAGTGTGGACGGTGGGTGAGCCGCCGAGCTGCCCGTCCACTCTGCACTTGCACAGTCACCTTGACTGTGCAAGCGAACGCAGCTGGGCGGCTCGGCGGGCGGATCAGAGAGCGGACGGGAAGCTGCCAGCTGGGGGGCTCGGTGGGTGGACTGGCCAATCAGCGGGTGGCGGAGCAGAGAGATGACATCATCTCTCACCGCCCGGCGCCTGCCCTGCATCCCGGCAGTTCCGCCCTCACTCACTGTGCAGACAGCAGAGAGATTACATCATCTCTCTGCTGCCTGACTCAGACTGGGACACAGGAAGTGACAATCCCCATTCCCCACCTTAGCAAGAAAGTGACAATCCGCAACTTGTGGCAGGTGATGTGACAAGTGGACAATCCGCAACTTGTGGCAGGTGACGTGGCAAGTGGACAACCCGCAACTTGTGGCAGGTGACGTGGCAAGTGAAAATCCGCAACTTGTAGCAAGTGGACAATCCGCGATGTGTGGCAGGTGATGTGGCAAGTGGACAATCCGCAATGTGTGGCAGGTGACGTGGCAAATGGACAGTCCGCAATGTGTGGCAGGTGACGTGACAAGTGGACAATCCGCAATGTGTGGCAGGTGACGTGGCAAGTGGACAATCCACAATGTGTGGCAGGTGACGTGGCAAGTGGACAATCCGCAATGTGTGGCAGGTGACATGGCAAGTGGACATTCTGCAATGTGTGGCAGGTGACGTGGCAAGTGGATAATCAGCAATGTGTGGCAGGTGACGTGGCAAGTGGACAATCCGCAATGTGTGGCAGGTGACGTGTCAAGGTGACAATCCGCAACTTGTGGCAGGTGATGTGGCAAGTGGACAATCTGCAACTTGTGGCAAGTGACAATCCGCAACTTGTGGCAGGTGACGTGGCAAGTGGACAACCCGCAACTTGTGGCAGGTGACGTGACAATTGGACAATCCGCAACTTGTGGCAGGTGACGTGGCAAGTGGACAACCCGCAACTTGTGGCAGGTGACGTGGCAAGTGAAAATCCGCAACTTGTAGCAAGTGGACAATCCGCGATGTGTGGCAGGTGACGTGGCAAGTGGACAATCCGCAATGTGTGGCAGGTGACGTGGCAAGTGGACATTCCACAATGTGTGGCAGGTGACGTGGCAAGTGGACAATCCGCAATGTGTGTCAGGTGACGTGGCAAGTGGCCAATCCGCAATGTGTGGCAGGTGACGTGGCAAGTGGACAATCCGCAACTTGTGGCAGGTGACGTGACAATTGGACAATCCGCAACTTGTGGCAGGTGACGTGGCAAGTGGACAACCCGCAACTTGTGGCAGGTGACGTGGCAAGTGAAAATACGCAACTTGTAGCAAGTGGACAATCCACGATGTGTGGCAGGTGACGTGGCAAGTGGACAATCCGCAATGTGTGGCAGGTGACGTGGCAAGTGGACATTCCACAATGTGTGGCAGGTGACGTGGCAAGTGGACAATCCGCAATGTGTGTCAGGTGACGTGGCAAGTGGACAATCCGCAATGTGTGGCAGGTGACGTGGCAAGTGGACAATCCGCAACTTGTGGCAGGTGACGTGACAAGTGGAGAATCCGCAACTTGTGGCAGGTGATGTGGCAAGTGGACAATCCGTAACTTGTGGCAGGTGACGTGGCAAGTGGACAATCCGCAACTTGTAGCAAGTGGACAATCCGCGATGTGTGGCAGGTGATGTGGCAAGTGGACAATCCGCAATGTGTGGCAGGTGACGTGGCAAGTGGACATTCCGCAATGTGTGGCAGGTGACGTGGCAAGTGGATGATCCGCAATATGTGGCAGGTGACGTGGCAAGTGGACAATCCGCAATGTGTGGCAGGTGACGTGGCAAGTGGACAATCCGCAATGTGTCGCAGGTGACGTGGCAAGTGGATATTCTGCAATTTGTGGCAGGTGACGTGGCAAGTGGACAATCCGCAATGTGTGGCAGGTGACGTGTCAAGGTGACAATCCGCAACTTGTGGCAGGTGACGTGGCAAGTGGACAATCTGCAACTTGTGGCAAGTGACAATCCGCAACTTGTGGCAGGTGACATGGCAAGTGAAATCTGCAACGTGTGACAAGTGGACAATTTGCAACGTGTGGCAGGTGACATGGCAAATGACAATCCAAAACTTGTGGCATGTGACAATCTGCATCTGGTGGCAGGCGACGGTGGCAAGTGACACGCTCAGGCTCCCACTGATTCTGCATTATGGTGAGTTGAACTATTTCATTTTCTATAACAATGTAATGATAGAAATAATGCGCTTCAATCATCCTAACACCATAACAACCATGGTGCCGTGATGATTGAAGCGTTAACACCAGACATTTCCTAAATAAATTGCCCCCCAAAAATCGTATTTTCTGGCAGTGCCCCTCCCGAGACTAGACCCTGAATCCACGCCTGGGTGAGGATGAGGAATGTAAGTTTACTGTTAAGCTCCCGGTGCCCCGCCAGTCCGGCCCTGTCCCAATACACGCAGCCGCATACAGCAGCCACTGTGCCATCGAACTCAGCCACTGTGCCATCAAACGCAGCAACTGTACCCATAAATTGCCACCACTGTGCCCATCAAACGCTGCCACTGTGCCCATTAAATGCTGCCATTGTGCCATCAAGCGCAGCCACTGTGCCCATCAAGCGACGGGCCGGACACCTGAATAGGGAACGGCAGCGGCGACAATAGATAGATTCATGCAATGCATGAATCTATCTATTGGAGATTGACAAGTGCGGGAGAGGGGGGGCAGCGCTCCTGCACCCTCTATGAATGCACCGCCACTGAGGTCAGCAATGTGTGTCCTTCAGAGGCTGCATACAGTATACTGCATACTTTGTTGTTCGAAAATAATATAAGCTGTTGCCGGGGTACTGTGCCACATAGGTGTGGTAATCTGTTGTTTAATGGCATTAGTTCATTTTTTTGTGGGGGGGCTGTTTGCAGGGGGGCCCCATACAACATTTTGCTATGGGGCCCTGTGATTTCTAGTTACGCCCCTGTTCCTATTGATTTTTTAGAGAGAAATATAAAGTATATTCACAATTCAATAGTATTGTTTCTTTTTGCTCTGTCTGCTGGGGACACTACGTAGCAACAAATAAAAGCTTTTGCCCCACAACCAAGTCTCCACGGTACCTAAATTCACAGTCTTCACTGCATCCACAGTCTGAACCTCTGCTGTTTCTGCTGCATTCACAGTCTGAATTTTTGCAGTCTTTACTGCATCAACAGTATAAGTTCCTACTGCATCTGCGCTGCATTCGCAGCCTACGCTGTTCCAATTCTGCAGCCACGGCCTCAAGCTACCACTGCAACACCTCTGCATCAACAGCCTCAAGTCTTGGCTTTACCTCCTCTGAAACTGTAGCCTCCAGCTTTGCTGCGCCTCCTCTGCACCTGCAGCCTTAAGTCTTTATTGTGCCTCCTCTGCCCCCACAGCTTTAAGCTTGCTCTGCACCTTGCTATAGTAATGTGAGTTATATATAAAATGGGTACAAGACCTGACACCAATGTGCATGGTACAGTCATTTATAGTAATCAATGTGCATGTCATGACACTGTCTGTCTGTATATTAATAATGCATTTTGTTAATTCTAGAACAACCGAAGCTGGAGACATTACTTCGAGACTTTACCTCATATACAGTATGACTTTGTATTATTATATAATAAAGTTCAAGTCAATAATTCTGAATATAAATAATAAATAAAGTTTCCAAATTTAATGAACAGATATAAAGAGAACTGTGTCACCAGAGTGTTAAGATCAATATTTTATAGCTACTTGTCTTTTTCATTGTAGAATACATTGATCCATACTGGGCAGTAGTGAAACCTTTTGACTTCTATTTGCTCAAGATCCTTTATTATGTGAGAAGTCAGTTTCTGGGTCTGGGCACAACTATTATTTCTATGCATCTGCACCAACAAAATAAGGCTTTAGGGCATGTAAAAAATAGAAGGATGGAGGGGCATTTGTATTAGTAGAGGTGCCACTAAAATTCTTAATTACCTATAGACTTGCAGCACTATATAGGTTTAGCTCTACAGTAGGTGCATCCAATTACATAATTGCTCACCTACTCTTTGGCATCATACCTAAAGCCAAGCGAGTTAGTCTTTTCTTCTCTATTAAACTATGCCACTGGGCCTTCCAGTGCTATTTGAACTGTATTTACTACTAGCATATAGCTTCTTTAGTAATCTCCTTACATAGTGGTCACAAAGAGTGCTGAGGCTAGGAGGTCACATGGCAAGCTTAAGTTGTCAACAAGGTATGAAATCCAAGATTTATGCTCTGGTGTAGCTTGACATGGTACTGCTCAAGAACCTCAACACGGCTCCATCAGTAGATGCCAGGATTGAAAGTAAAGAGCCCACAATATTAGAGAATGCACAACTAGCACAAACAGGACCATCAACTGAGAGATGTAGAGGAACACAAGGATCAAAGGATAGAAGTCAACTGATAGGTGTAGTAGGGCGCAGAAGTATGGAAAACATCTGAGAGGGGGTAGCAGGAATAGAAGGTGTATTCAGAGAGTATGTCTGCCAATAGGAACACTTTTTGGGGTGACATTTGGCCTAGAAGACATGTTTTCTCTTACTTTCTGTTGGGTTTCTGGATCAGGAAGGGACAGGAAATCTCCCCATCGGGATACAGACATGGTAACCACCCCCCTACCCCCCAAAAAAGAAAAGAGGGTTTTAACCTTTTACTATTGTGTAGCTTTAGATACCCTGTCTCTCAAAGCAATGCCCTCCTTCACACGTACATGCTACATGCAGGACTAAACATTTTTAAACATGTAATCCTTTTTAGAACCAAGGACAATTATATTTCCTTCACTCTCAAAATTCTAACTGCTAGTAAATTAGAGGCGCACTTTAATCGATTACTGTTTTTAAGCTGCACAGATTGCTTTGTGTGGAACAAAAACCTCACACCTAAAAGATATGTAAATATATGTGATATTTTTAAAGCTTCCACATGCTTCTCTGTTAGCGTCTCTGTGTGATATTAAATTTAACGAGACTTCCTCTTCTTTTCAAGATACCCAGGTGAGTATCCCTGCCAGGAGAAAAGGAGAAGACAGTTATAATAGAAAGGAATGAACAATAATTGCCATGATTTTGTTGAAATCTAATAAGGATAATTACCTTTCATGCAAATGAGCAGAAGCAATGCAGACCGTTAATGGGTAATGATGATTTGAATACTAAAAATAATAATGTGCCATTATTAAGATGTGCTGCTGTACAACACTAGCATTTCCCTGTGTTTTCATACAAGTATGTAACCTCTTCATTGCGTGGGTGGATTTCACTCCGATCCACCTTCTCTTTTATCTCATCGACAGACCTGACACGATGCTTCTCCTACGCGCTGGTGATGAGTATACTGGAATGTTTTTCGTGGTTTAAAACCCTCTGATGCATAGCACACACATATTTTTAAAAAGTGAGTTTGAAAAGTTTTAGTACATAAAGATCACTCCTGCTAAATTGTATGTAGCACATGTGTCATTCAGTTTCTGCTACATTATATACAGTGTGTGTGTGTGTGTATATATATATATATATATATATATATATATTCAGTATCTCACAAAAGTGAGTCTGGATAGATGGAAACAGCACAAACTCAGCCTGCATCACATCTGGCTTGCACAGCATGTGGCTGGCCACACTCTCTTTCACTTCCTGTAAGACATCCATATACAGTATCTCACAAAATTGAGTACACCCCTCACATTTTTGTAAATATTTTATTATATCTTTTCATGTGACAACACTGAAGAAATGTCACTTTGCTACAATGTAAAGTAGTGAGTGTACAGCTTGTATAACAGTGTAAATTTACTGCCCCCTCAAGATAATTCAACACACAGCCATTAATGTCTAAACCGCTGGCAACAAAAGTGAGTACACCCCTAAGTGAAAATGTCCAAATTGGGCCCAAAGTGTCAATATTTTGTGTGGCCACCATTATTTTCTAGTACTGCCTTAACCTTCTTTTGCATGGAGTTCACCAGAGCTTCACAGGTTGCCATTGGAGTCCTCTTTCATTCCTCCATGACGACATCACAGAGCTGGTGGATGTTAGAGACCTTGTGCTCCTCCACCTTCCATTTGAGGATGCCCCACATATGCTCAATAGGGTTTAGGTCTGGAGACATGCTTGGCCAGTGCATCACCTTTACCCTCAGCTTCTTTAGCAAGGCAGTGGTCGTCTTGGAGGTGTGTTTTGGGTCATTATCATGTTGGAATACTGCCCTGCAGCCCAGCCTCCGAAGTGAGAGGATCATGCTTTGCTTCAGTATGTCACAGTACACATTGGCATTCATGGTTCCCTCAATGAATTGTAGCTTCCCAGTGCCAGCAGAACTCATGCAGCCCTAGACCATGACACTCCCACCACCATGCTTGACTGTAGGCAAGACACACTTGTCTTTGTACTCCTCACCTGGTTGCCACCACACACACTTGACACCATCTGAACCAAATAAGTTTATCTTGGTCTCATCAGACCACAGGACATGGTTCCAGTTATCCATGTACTTAGTCTGCTTGTCTTCAGCAAACTGTTTGTGTTTTCTTTTGCATTGAACTTTCTACTGGCCACTGTGCTGCAGCTCAGTTCCAGGGTCTTGGAAATCTTCTTATAGCCTAGGCCATCTTTATGTAGAGCAACCATTCTTTTTTTCAGATCCTCAGAGAGTTCTTTGCCATGAGGTGCCATGTTGAACTTCCAGAGACCAGTATAAGAGAGTGAGAGCAATAACACCAAATTTAACACACCTGCTCCCCATTCACACCTGAGAACTTGTAACACTAATGAGTGCCATGACACCACTGAGGGAAAAGGGCTAATTGAGCCCAATTTGAACATTTTCACTTAGGGGTGTACTCACTTTTGTTGCCAGCAGTTTAGACATGAATGGCTGTGTGTTGAATTATTTTGAGGGGCTAGCAAATTGACACTGGTATACAAGCCTAGATTCAACAAAGTGTTGGAAACACTCCTCAGAGAGTTTGATCCATATTGACATTATAGCATCACACAGTTGGTGCAGTGCTGTGCGGCTGCACATCCATGATGCGAATCTCCCATTCCACAACATCCCAAAGGTGCTCTATTGGATTGAGATCTGATGACTGTGGAGGCCACTGGATTGCATACATTTTGTCTGTAAAAATATATAAAAGTGCCACTATGATCTGATGTTAAAAGAGAAGTATGGGTTTTTATTTTTTTCAGATTCATACTTACCTAGGTGGATGCAGCATCGGTCCGATGCTGCATCTGTTCCCCAGCGTCTCCACACTGAGAACTGAGTGAGCGAACATCGCCGATGGCTCGGTTCTCTCAGCTTCCCCAGCAGAGAGCTGCTGCCTGTCAGTCAGCAGCTCTCCTGCTCTGCTCCTCCACGCTCACTGGAGCGCTGAGCTGTGGAGGGGCAGGGAGCTGTCATCTCAGCGGCTCGCTGGGAGGCTGAGACGCCCATCAGTCCATGCACCTGGCGGATCCAGACTCCCAGAGTCGGGATGAGGCGATGCCTGAACTGATCTGTGTGACGTCAGCAGACTACAGACCGTGCTTTCTGACGAAAAAGGGTCACAGGAGTGCAAAACGAATTGCACTCCTGTGGCCCATAGGAGAAGCTCAGCCAAGCAAGCTCAGGCTGGACTTCTCCTTTAAACACAAAAATTTGAGAAATAAAAGAAAGAAAAAGAAAAAAGCCGGGAGGAAGGAAAATAATAACCAAGCCCTACTTACATGTTGGCTCAAAATACAGATACATAGTACTAAAACGATGCGGACCAGCACGCATGTCTAACTCGTGCTGGCCCCCATCGTTTTAGTACCATGTATCTGTATTTTGAATGAATATGTAAGTAGGGGGTTGGTTATTTTCCTTCCTCCTGGCTTTTTTCTTTTTCTTTCTTTCTTTTTTCCAATTTTTGTGTTTCACATCAGATCATAGTGGCCCTTTTATATATTTTTTACAGATAAAATTCCTGTATCTGCTCTTGAGGAAGTGGTATTGATCCACGAAAGGTGTTGAGCTTATGAAGATGTATATACGTACAAATTATGATTGTAGTATTTTATGCCATGAAACCTTTGCCTTCTAATGATCTTTCATATGGTACAGTTTTGTCTCTGAACATTATTTACCAGTATCATGATGAGATGTTCTATTGAGTGCTATGGGTACAGACAGGTTATCTATATGGATTCATGTATGAAGTGGATGTGTTAAGAAATGTATACATGTTTAACCGCTTGCCTACTGTGTCACGCAGATATAATGTGGAACAATGGCTCTCCTAGGCGAAATCCGGTACGGGTATGTCCTACCCATTTTTGGCCACCAGAGGGCGGACGCGCCCGCTGCAGGGCGGGGGACCCGATCGCTCTGACCACATGCTATCGCGCGCACAGAAGCCAGCATGGGGATTTGTGTGTATAAACACACAAATCCCTGTGCTCTCAGAGGAGAGGAGCTGTATTGTTTCTTTCTACGAAGTAGGAAAAACGATAGTAGGAAAAACGATATGGCTCCTGTCCTAGTCACTCACATCCACACACATTTAACCCCTTGATTACCCCCTAGTGTTAACCCCTTGCCTGCTAGTGACATTTACACAGTAATCAGTGCATTTTTATAGCACTGATCGCTGTATAAATGTCAATGGTCCCAAAAAAGTGTCAAAAGTCTCCGATCTGTCCGTCGCAATGTACCGCTAAAAATCGTAGGTCACCGCCATTAGTAGTAAAAACGACGCAGTGCCAAATTGTAAAAAGTGCTCTGGTCAGGAAGGAGGATAAAATCTCCCAGGGCTTAATCGGTTAAATAAATATGACATTTTAATCATTATCCAGTTTCGTTCCTGTGCCTTATTTAACGTCCCAAAAAAACCCCCACTTTTTTTTTTTTTACTTCTTGATGGGGTTGCAGCCTCCTGTTACATGATTCTTTGCTCTGCAGCCACCAGAGTTTGTAGATAGGCTATAATAGGCTCAAAGAGAAGATAGTGCTGGAACAATTGCCTGCATTATGGAAAGCTCAGGTGAATTGTTAACTAAAAAATATTTAAGTTGTCACTTGAGATGTTAAGGCCTCTTGCACGCAGGTAATTTTTCCACACTTGTTTTTTGCTGCACGTTGTACCGCATTTGTTGTGCATTTTTGCATTCTGTGTTTGGGGTGCCATTATAAATTCCTGGAAGGTGCAGATTTGAACAGAGCCAATAGAGAAATTGGTGTTGCCCTCGTGGCTGTGCTGTCAGGTAGAGGAATATGAATCACAAAGATAGCAGAACAGAATTACAAATTCTATTGGCAGCTAAAACAGTTCACATACATGTATTTCAAACATGTATTTATCTTTTTGCCTGGAATTCAGCTTTATGATCTTGCTTTCATCCCCCGTTGCTTGCACTGTCACTACCTGCATGCATATCTGTACTGAAGGCATAAAATGAACTAGAGACGGTAATTATGGGGAAAGAGCATTATACACATGATATGATGTAGCCTTACTTGCTCTCTTCCCTACTCTCACAGTTCACTCATTTTATCACCTAATTTTCTACTTTGAAAAGTATTCAATTTAGAAGGTCAAACACATTTAAGCAATCTTTCTCGTGTAGCTGGCTTTTGTTAGAAAAATTAAATCTCTCCGTAATGCAATCATTTTAGAAATTTGTACATGGCTGCGAATTTTGCCTCTCCCCAAAACAAGGAAGCCAATGACATGTATCAGTAGCACCGTGGAGAGATATTAAATATGTAACTATGTAACTATATATTACTGCTGGTTAGCCTGTTGTTGCTTTGGAAACACAAGAGGACATTTTGCTAAATTAGTAAAAAGTGAATGAGAAATGGTTAGGCAGAGGCAGAAAAAAGGATTATAATTAGCACTGCGGTTTATTTATAAAAAATGGTACCCTGTATTTAAAGTCTTTTGTCTGTGACACTTGTATGCAAAATAAAAAATACAATAAACTTGTTTCATTCATTTTATTATAAAGCAATGCTTCAAAGAAGATATTACATTTACCAGAATAAAAATGTAATATTAAAATGACAGGATGGCAGTCATCTGTCTCCTTGCGTATAAGGATATTTTTGTGAGCTACACCAGTACTTTCATGGAAAGTAATATCACTCCCAAGTAGGGATGAGCCGAACACCCCCCGGTTCGGTTCGCACCAGAACCCGCGAACGGACCGAAAGTTCGCACGAACGTTAGAACCCCATTGACGTCTATGGGACTCGAACGTTCGAAATCAAAAGTGCTCATTTTAAAGGCTAATTTGCATGGTATTGTCCTAAAAAGGGTTTGGGGACCCGGGTCCTACCCCAGGGGACATGTATCAATGCAAAAAAAACTTTTAAAAACGGCCGTTTTTTCGGGAGCAGTGATTTTAATGATGCTTAAAGTAAAAAAAAAAGAAGTGAAATATTCCTTTAAATATCGTACCTGGGGGGTGTCTATAGTATGCCTGTAAAGTGACGCGTGTTTCCCATGTTTAGAACAGTCCCTGCACCAAATGTCATTTTTAAAGGAAAAAATCTCATTTAAAACTGCTTGCGGGTTTAATGTCATGTCGGGTCATGGCAATATGGATGAAAATCAGTGAGACAAACGGCATGGGTACCCCCCCAGTCCATTACCAGGCCCTTTGGGTCCTGTATGGATATTAAGGGGAACCCCGCACCCAAATTAAAATAAGGAAAGGCCCTATATACTCTGAACAGCAGTATACAGGCGGTGCAAACAAGACAGGGACTGTAGGTTTGTTGTTAAGTAGAATCTCTTTGTAATTTTGAACGGGTACATTTTTAACGTGTTTAGCTCCAGCCAAAAAATCTTTTTTAAGCTTTTTGGAAAACATAGGGAAGGGTTATCACCCCTGTGACATTTGTTTTGCTGTCTTTCCTCCTCTTCAGAAGATTTCACCTCACTTTTTTGTCCCAATGAAAAATGTTTTTTGAAAATGTGGGTTTTTTTGTGGAACAAGGATTGGAAAGCATCAGTGGAAAGGAGAAATTGTTTTCCCATATTAACTCTTACAGGAGAGAATTTCCCTTCCTAGGGGTAGATTTCATCTCACTTCCTGTTGTCTCCTTCCGTTTGCAAGTAGGAGTCGTTTGTAAGTTAGATGTTTGAAAGTAGGGTCCTGCCCTATATACTCAGCAGAAATTTGGGCCTTAGGTGTTGCTGTGGCCACAACACTGTAAGCCCTCACAGGGCCCTGCTGTGAAATATTAGATCAAGAATTGTAATTACATGCCCCTGTTGAACAGGAGCTGAAAAATTAGGCCTTAGGCACTGGTGCTGGTGCCACAACACTGCAACCCCTCACAGACACTCTAATTGGAACGCAGGAACGAGCCCTGCTGCAAAGTATTGCTTCAAAAATTGTAATTACACGCCCCTGTTAGACAGGGGCAGAAAAATTGGGCCTTAGGCACTGGTGCTGGTGCCACAACACTGCAACCCCTCACAGACACTCTAGTTGGAACGCAGGAACGAACCCTGCTGCAAAGTATTGCTTCAAAAATTGTAATTACACGCCCCTGTTAGACAGGGGCAGAAAAATGGGGCCTTAGGCACTGGTGCTGGTGCCACAACACTGCAACCCCTCACAGACACTCTAGTTGGAATGCAGGAACGAGCCCTGCTGCAAAGTATTACATCAAAAATTGTAATTACACGCCCCTGTTAAAGAGGGGCTGAAAAATTGTGCCTTAGGCACTGGTGGTGGCGCCCAGAACCAAAAATGTTCTTACAAGCTATCAGCGTGATGATTGAGGAGGAAGAGGATAATTACTCAGGGATAGTCACTCAGCATCAGCATAGGCAGTCTTTGAAGGGATCTGAGATTTCAAAAAAAATTATTCGGTTACATCAGCATCAGGTGCTTGGTAGCTGGTGGTGATCCAAGACTGATTCATTTTTATGAAGGTCAGCCGATCGACCGAGTCGGTGGACAGACGCACCCTGTGATCGGTTACCACGCCTCCAGCAGCACTGAATGTGTGTTCCGAAAGAACGCTGGATGCAGGACAGGCCAGTAGCTCAATTGCATACTGTGCAAGCTCTGGCCAAAGATCCATCCTCAAGACCCAGTAACCCAGAGGATTTTCGGTGGGAAAGGTGTCCAAGTCTGATCTTGCCCCTAGGTATTCCTGCACCATGTAAAACAGACGCTGGCGATGGTTGCTGGAACCGATCATACCTTGGGGCTGCGGACCAAAAAATTGTCTGAACGCATCGGTCAGACGGCCACCTTCTCCACTGCTCCTTCTTTGACTGACCGAAGCCTCAGCAACACGTTGTCCAGAAACAGGAGTTTGTAACCTCCCAGTCTCTGGGAACGCATTGCACAGACCTTTCTGCAAGGCCTCCCGAACATGTTTCATCCTCTGCTCCCTCTGCGATGGCAAGATAAGGTCCGCAACCTTACCCTTGTAACGTGGATCAAGGAGGGTTGCCAGCCAGTATTGGTCCTTCTCCTTGATACCACGAATACGAGGATCCTTACGCAGGCTTTGCAGGATCAGGGAGGCCATGCAGCGTAGGTTTGCTGAGGCATTCGGTCCGGAGTCCTCTGGGTCACTAAGGACAACAACGTCCGCAGCCACCTCCTCCCAGCCACGTACAAGTCCATGTGTTCCTTGGGACTGATCCCTTAAAGACTGCTGCTGATGCTGAGTGCCAGGCTCCACCTCCATACTGACACAATCTTCCTCCTCCTCCTCCTCCTCCTCGTCCTCTTCCTGTGTGATCGGCGGGCACGCAGGAACACTGTCTGGATAAAGGGGGCCTTGAGAGCTAAGGAAGTCCTCCTCTTCCTGCCTCTGTTCTGCCTCAAGTGCCCTGTCCATTATTCCACGCAGCGTGTGCTCCAACAGGTGGACAAGGGGGACAGTGTCACTGATGCATGCACTGTCAGTGCTCACCATCCTCGTGGCCTCCTCGAATGGTGACAGGACAGTGCATGCATCCCTGATCATGGCCCACTGGCGTGGGGAAAAAAAAACAAGCTCCCCTGACCCTGTCCTGGTGCCATAGTCGCACAGGTACTCATTGATGGCCCTCTGCTGCGTGTGCAGCCGCTGCAGCATGGCCAACGTTGAGTTCCACCTGGTGGGCATGTCACAGATTAGGCGGTTCTTGGGCAGGTTAAACTCCTTTTGGAGGTCCGTCAGCCGAGCACTGGCATTATATGACCGGCGGAAATGCACACAGACTTTCCTGGCCTGCCTCAGGACATCCTGTAAGCCCGGGTACCTGCCCAAGAACCGCTGCACCACCAAGTTAAGGACGTGAGCCAAACAGGGCACATGGGTCAGTTGTCCCTGTCGGAGGGCAGAGAGGAGGTTGGTGCCATTGTCGCAAACCACCATTCCTGCCTTAAGTTGGCGTGGCGTCAACCACCTCTGAACCTGCCCCTGCAGAGCTGACAGAACCTCTGCCCCAGTGTGGCTCCTGTCCCCCCAAGCACACCAGCTCAAGCACCGCATGGCATCTTTTGGCCTGCGTACTTGCGTAGCCCCTTGAACGCCTACGGAGCACCGCTGGTTCCGAGGAAGAGGCCATGGAGGAAGAAGAAGAGGAGGGGGTGGAGGAGAGAGGTGTGTCACAATCAGCATTTTGGAGGCGTGGTGGCGGAACAACCTCCAACACTACTGCACCTTGTCCTGCATCCTTCCCAGCTGCCAGCAGAGTCACCCAATGCGCCGTGAAACTTAGGTAACGTCCCTGTCCATGCCTGCTGGACCATGAGTCAGCGGTAATATGCACCTTACCGCTGACCGCCCTGTCCAGCGAGGCATGGACATTGCCTTCCACATGCCGGTAGAGAGCCGGAATCGCCTTCCGTGAGAAAAAGTGGTGTTTGGGTACCTGCCACTGAGGAACCGCACATTCCACAAACTCACGGAAGGGGGCAGAGTCTACCAACTGAAAAGGCAGCAGTTGAAGTGCTAGCAATTTTGCCAAGCTAGCATTCAACCGCTGGGCATGTGGATGGCTGGGAGCAAACTTCTTTCGGCGGTGCAGCAGCTGGGGCAGGGAAATTTGCCTGGTACAATCTGACGTCGGTGTACCAAAAGCAGATTGCCCACAAGTACTTGGCTGTGACACACCTAATTCTACACCTTCATTCCACTCACTGCAGGTCTCAGAGAGGACTGAAGGTCTAGTGGGGTTGGAAATCTCAGCTGATGAGGAGCAAGGAGAGATCCTCTTTGTTCTTTGGTGTGGGTCTTTTAGATACGCTTGCCAACGAACTGCATGGCAGGTCAACATATGTCTGGTCAAGCATGTGATACCCAAGCGGGAGATGTTTTGGCCACGCGAGATACGCTTGAGACATATGTTGCAAATAGCAGCGGTGCGATCTGATGCACTCGTCTCAAAAAAGGCCCACACCAAAGAACTTTTTGAATAACGCGCAGAGACTGCAGCGCCCTGCACATGTGGAGCTTTGGGGTGTGATGCAGTCAATGTGCTGCCCTTAGGCTGGCCCCTGGAGGGCATCCTGCCTCGTTGGTGATGTGCCGCCTCCTCCTCCTCCTCCTCCTCCTCCTCTCTCCTATCAGGCACCCACGTTGAGTCAGTGACCTCATCATCCCCTCCCTCCTCATCACTGGAGCAAACCTGGCAGTATGCTGCAGCAGGGGGAGCATGACTGCCAGATTGCTGTCCTTCTTGGGCACCCCGTCTGTCCGTGCTCATGTTACTGCCTTCATCGAGCTCAGTATCATCATCAGAGCCTTCCAAACGCTGGGCATCCTCCTGGAGCATGTACCCAACACTGTGGTCAAACAGTTCGAGGGAATCCTCAGGAGGACATGGTGGAGCTAGGGAAGGAGTCACTGATGACATTGAGCTGAGGGAAGAGGCCGCTGCTTTGCCAGACAAAGCACCCTGGGCATGGGTGAGAGAGGATGAGGAGGATGAGGACGGCTTGGTCATCCACTCGACCAAGTCTTCCGCATGTTGCGGCTCAACACGGCCAGCTGCCGAAAAAAAGGCCAAGCGTGTCCCATGGCCATGTGCTGATGAGGATGCACCGTCTCCACGGCCAGCACTAGACACAGAGCCTGCTTGCCCTCTCTTATTGGCTTGTGACTGTCTGCCTCTCCTTCTTGGCCTTCCAGACATACTAATGGCCTGTAGCTGCACTAAGCTGGGATAGAACACCTGTAATTTTCTTCAGGTAGCTTTATATACTGTAACCAGACAAGCCTGCCTGTCAGTAGGAAGATAACAGGAACGGATCTAGCTGAACACTGTGAGCAGGACGCACTGCACTAAATGTAAATAGCAGGAACGGATCTAGCTGAACACTGTGAGCAGGACGCACTGCACTAAATGTAAATAGCAGGAACGGATCTAGCTGAACACTGTGAGCAGGACGCACTGACTGCACTAAATGTAAATAGCAGGAACAGATCTAGCTGAACACTGTGAGCAGGACGCACTGACTGCACTAAATGTAAATAGCAGGAACAGATCTAGCTGAACACTGTGAGCAGGACGCACTGCACTAAATGTAAATAGCAGGAACGGATCTAGCTGAACACTGTGAGCAGGACGCACTGACTGCACTAAATGTAAATAGCAGGAACAGATCTAGCTGAACACTGTGAGCAGGACGCACTGCACTAAATGTAAATAGCAGGAACGGATCTAGCTGAACACTGTGAGCAGGACGCACTGCACTAAATGTAAATAGCAGGAACGGATCTAGCTGAACACTGTGAGCAGGACGCACTGCACTAAATGTAAATAGCAGGAACGGATCTAGCTGAACACTGTGAGCAGGACGCACTGACTGCACTAAATGTAAATAGCAGGAACAGATCTAGCTGAACACTGTGAGCAGGACGCACTGCACTAAATGTAAATAGCAGGAATGGATCTAGCTGAACACTGTGAGCAGGACGCACTGCACTAAATGTAAATAGCAGGAACGGATCTAGCTGAACACTGTGAGCAGGACGCACTGACTGCACTAAATGTAAATAGCAGGAACAGATCTAGCTGAACACTGTGAGCAGGACGCACTGACTGCACTAAATGTAAATAGCAGGAACGGATCTAGCTGAACACTGTGAGCAGGACGCACTGCACTAAATGTAAATAGCAGGAACGGCTCTAGCTGAACACTGTGAGCAGGACGCACTGACTGCACTAAATGTAAATAGCAGGAACAGATCTAGCTGAACACTGTGAGCAGGACGCACTGACTGCACTAAATGTAAATAGCAGGAACGGATCTAGCTGAACACTGTGAGCAGGACGCACTGACTGCACTAAATGTAAATAGCAGGAACAGATCTAGCTGAACACTGTGAGCAGGACGCACTGACTGCACTAAATGTAAATAGCAGGAACAGATCTAGCTGAACACTGTGAGCAGGACGCACTGCACTAAATGTAAATAGCAGGAACGGATCTAGCTGAACACTGTGAGCAGGACGCACTGCACTAAATGTAAATAGCAGGAACGGATCTAGCTGAACACTGTGAGCAGGACGCACTGCACTAAATGTAAATAGCAGGAACGGATCTAGCGGGAACACTGTGAGCAGGACGCACTGCACTAAATGTAAATAGCAGGAACGGATCTAGCTGAACACTGTGAGCAGGACGCACTGCACTAAATGTAAATAGCAGGAACGGATCTAGCTGAACACTGTGAGCAGGACGCACTGCACCAAATGTAAATAGTCTAGATAGAAGATAACAGGAACGGATCTAGCTAAACTGAATACAGTGTATATATATATATGCAACACCAGGGATGCATATATATACACAATACACTGTAAGTGCAGCTAACTGACTGACTGTTCTGCCTAATCTATCTAACTCAAATCAAATGACACTGTCTGTCTCTCTCTATCTCTCAGCACACCGGAACACACACTACACAGGGCCGCCGTGCAGGCAGCCTTATATAGTGTGGGGCGTGTACTAAATCCCCTGAGCCATAATTGGCCAAAGCCACCCTGGCTTTGGCCAATTACAGCTCTCTCTACTGACGGCGCTGTGATTGGCCAAGCATGCGGGTCATAGTGCATGCTTGGCCAATCATCAGCCAGCAATGCACTGCGATGCCGCAGTGAATTATGGGCCGTGACGCGCCACACGAATTTGGCGCGAACGCCCCATATCATTCGCAATTCGGCGAACGACCGAACAGCCGATGTTCGAGTCGAACATGGGTTCGACTCGAACACGAAGCTCATCCCTACTCCCAAGCAACTGTGCATGATAATTTCGAGCAGTAGTCTCCAAACTGCAGCCCTTTACTTGCCTTTGTCCGGCCCAGCAGCTGCTATGGGTATCAGAGTTTGTCAGTGCTGCTCCTTCTCACTGTGCTTAGTTATCTTCTAACATGCATAAGGGTAATTTTTAAAGCTATTTATGCGGCGTGGAAGCAGTCACTTTGATTAATTGGGTTTCTTTTTTTGAACACAAGCCAAATATGTCTACAACATTTTTACATGTAGTCCAGAGATATTTACTTAACCAGGCAGTGCCTAATAACATTATTTTTTGTGTTCTGAACTGATGAATTTGAAAACTATTAATTGATGTTAAAATGTACTTTTTGTACTGTTATTAAAGTGATACTAACCCACGCTGTTTAACCACTTAAGGACCAAGCCTCTTTTTGACACTTGTTTACAGGTTAAAATATTTTTTTTTTGCTAGAAAATTACTTTGAACCACCAAACATTATATATATATATTTTTTCAGACAACCTAGAGAATAAAATGGAGGTCGATGCAATACTTTGTCACACCATATTTGCGCAGCGGTCTTACAAGCACATTTTTTTGGGAAAAAAATACAATTTTTTGACTTAAAAAATAACACAACAGGAAAGTCAGCCCAATTTTGTTTTCATATTGTGAAAGATAATGTTACGCCGAGTAAATTGATACCCAACATGACATGCTTCAAAATTGCGCCCGCTTATGGAATGGCGACAAACTTTGACCCTTACAAATCTCCATAGCGACGTTTAAAAACTTCTACAGGTTACATGTTTAGAGCACAAAAAAGCAAATGCTCTTGCCCACAGGTGTGTTAACTAGGTGATCCAAAAGATCAAATTGGATAAAAGCTTTCGGCCTTGCTGCCCACCAGGATAGGGATATCCTAGTAGTAGACAAAAACTCAAAGAAAAGAAGGCGCACCAGCCTAGTGAATTATCTTTTGGTACATTTATTCAGAAAATATATTGAAAACTACTCACAAAAGTAGGAGACAATCACGCTTAAAAAAGTTTTTGACATATGGCAGTCCGTCTACTGATATGAGACTCTAAGTCCTGGAGAGTAGACATACAAACCACTGCTGGCTGATGCGTTTCGAAGGTATTCCTTCTTCATCAGAGCCTACAATGTTATTCTCTTGCAGCTACTTATATATGTGAATACTTCTAAGAGACACATCCTAGATCTACTCTAAAGCTCCTCCCCCAAATTGATGGGTGATCTGAGAAAGGAGGCGGGCTTTAGCCAGATGTTTAAATATGTTTATGTTTAAATATATATTTAGGTTGGGTTTGAATATACATGTGTATACACACCAAATGCCTCCATACATGCATACTAACACATACATAAACACGCACACATGCACACACATACACACATACACTTACACATATACACACACGTATGTGTGTGCGTGTGTACATGGGAAGCACAAGCACCTCACTAGAAATCAACCCACATCCACAGGCAAATTTTATATACACCTGTGTATATCCCTGATCACAGGCTGCGGATAGGAAAGATTCAGAGGGCTATACACAGGGCAGTCATATTAATAATGACAGTAGTGATGATAACTTCACCTCCATCAGGAACATCTATCATGGTGGGGGCTACAGTCAATCCGGCGGTGCACTTGTCCTCTCTCCTATACTGTTTTGTCAATCTGGATGTCTGTCACAAGCATTAGCTCTTCAGCAATACAGGAACGAGTGGAACGCACGCCATACCATCTCCTTCCTGTTGCGGTCCACAGGGCGGAAGTACAATTCCGACATCACTTCCCGCACGGTACTGACGTCAGCGGTGGTAAACAATGTCCACCATATTGTTGAAGACAGATCGTAGAGGACTAAGAAGGACAGGTGCGCTAGTGCGGTCACCCTTCCATGAGCATTGAGACCTCAATTATAGCAATAAAAGGAGTATCCACAGGCCAAATCAAATAAGACTAAGAGGAGTTTTTGCAAAATGCAAGTTTATACGTGGAAACAACCATTTATATATTTACATACAGTATATTTTATGTGTGCCTTTGTATATATAAGTAGCTGCAAGAAAATAACATTGTTAGGCTCTGATGAAGAAGGAATACCTTCGAAACGCATCAGCCAGCAGCGGTTCGTATGTCTACTCTCCAGGACTTAGAGTCTGCTATCAGTAGATGGACTGCCATATGTCAAAACTTTTTTTAAGCGTGATTGTCTCCTACTTTTGTGAGTAGTTTTCAATATATTTTCTGAATAAATGTACCAAAAGATAATGCACTAGGCTGGTGGCCCTCTTTTCTACATGTTTAGAGTAACAGATTCCTCCCACTGCTAAAAATGACAGGGCAATCATATCTGCACTGACAACACCAATGGGGCACTATTCCTCCCACCAACACCAATGATGGGGTCCTAATAACTCCTCTAATACCAAAGATTGGACATTATTTCCTCGTACTGGCCATGCTCTGGCCCCCCTAAAGTCAAAAGCACAGTAAACTGGCCCTTTGTTTAGAAAGTGTGGAGACCTCCTGATCTAGAGGCTGGCTTCTGTCCTGCTGAACAGTCAATCCCTGAATGGGTCCTAATGACCTTTTAGGTGACCACTTTGTAAGAAACATAATCACAGCTATTTACTTCTGTGAATATACACTTTCTCAGGTTTCTACCCCCATGAAACTCCAACTCTTTGTCATTGGGAAGCCTTACTAGAACATTTAGCTACGTACACCGGCAAAAAACACTTGTCATGGTACATGGTTGGTCAATAATAGAAAGCACAGTCATGACAGGACACCCACAACACTTGGTCCTAAAGATAGTTACTCTATCTGCACTTGCTGTAGCCAAGGCATGAGCCTTTGCTTTTTGGCTCTTTTTATTTCACTTCTTACCTGTGTCAACCTACAATGTAGATTGTTAAATTATCAATGTCTGAGCAGATACTAGGTATTGTCAACATTCCAATCGCACATGCTCCTGAACATAGGCTCGTCAATAGCGGGTGCTCCAGCAACTACCAGCTGGAAACTGGGCTCATTACAGATCAACGAACATAATCGCCAGCACACCACGGATCAATAAAGATCGTCCGAAGCTTTTATTGCAGAAAGATCACATTACAATGACTAAATGCAATGTTTCGGATATGTGCAGGACACCTTCATCAGGCATGTGATCATCACATGCCTGATGAAGGGGTTCTGCATTGCTCTGAAACATTGCACTTAGACCTTGTGATGTGACCTTTCTGCAATAAAAGCTTTGGATGATATATGATGTTTTATTGTGTGCATTGTTAAACAGATAGTTCCTGGGATAGTGAGCACCAGAGCACCCTCCGGCCCTGTTCATATCTGTAGGTATTAGGTGTGTTGAAATGCATCGTGCATTTTAGATTAATTTCACCTGTTACCATCTAACTCCATCTAAAGTGTGTTTGCTGAAAACTGCAGCAAAAAAAAAAGTATTTTAAAATTGGCAGATGTGAACAGTCATACTTACAATATTGTGCCTGAAAATAGAACCATATCCAATGTCACATAATGGCAGCCTCCAGCACAGCTTATCCTGAAACACTGAAATCAATCAGAACCTGTTTCTTAGGGTGTACTCATACTAGGAACATTTGCCTTTACACAGTACCTAAGTATGATTGTCCCACTCCCCTGCTGGTCTGTGCTCGCATTGTGCTGGGCCTGGCATGGAATGCCATCACCTCTGCCAGCCAGACAACATTGACCCCTGTGTTTGTGCACTGTGAGTGCTTAGTGGTCCATAAAAAGCTCTGTACTTGGGCATAAATTAGTGATCACACATAAGCGCACCATGTCAGAGGCAGAGCACAACTGACCCATGCCCGACTACCTCTTTCATGCAGGCAAGGGCACAGAAGGCTGAACTGTACAAAGCTATCATACAACTTACATGGATTAAATTTTGGGGGTCAGTTATGCTCAGGCAAGGTACATACACCCTAGTGTGAGTACACCCTTCAATGGTCTAGCTACAGTAAAGTAAATCAGATTGCTTGCTAGGGGTTACTACAAATCACCATTGCTATTTGTACTGTATTACCGAATACGCCAATTTCTTGTATATGGAAGAATAACATCAATAATGCTTAGTAGCACAAAGCAATCTAAGATAAGCTGTCAATAGTAAGCCAAGCTGATATTGGATTGTGTTACCTTTTTGCAAGGAATTGTCTATAAACATGCTATGTCACCCAACCCATTTGGAACCAAATTCTTCTGTTCCCCTTTCTTCCTCTGTTGTCCCATTTTATTGGCCTGTTGGACAGAAATTTATTTAAAAAATGTACTATTTAACTACCAAAAGTGCTATAAGTTTGCATTCAACCTCCAACGTATTGAGTTTATTTGAAAAAGCCAGTTTAATGGAAAAGTAGGAGCGGAAAAAAAATGTGGATTTTACCAATCTGGTTTTGTGTATGTATGTATTCTTCATAGTCTGCTTTTTTTTTAACAGAAAGATTGAGGAATAGGACAACCAGGTTGCGTACACACCATCTTAAAAGCATTTACCGTAACATTAGCAATTAGCCACATGCATCTATCCATTTTGACCAAACTTTATTAAATTTCCCTGGGCATTGTCTGCTCTCATACGTAATTCTATATAGGTTATAAGGGAAGGACTGAATTAACTGTTTGTAGCCAAGAGGTGCGGGTAGGGGGTTTCACAGATTTCCATCTCAAAAGTATTTCTCTTCTTGCATAAAAAAGAGAGAAAAGGTTAGGCAGAGCTTAATATATCTATGTCTGTGTCCTCGAAGTGACTCAGTAGCAGAACCACAGGGTCCAGAGGTACATTTGCGTCACAGACATCATCCAGAGATGTAGCCACCACTTTCCAGTAAGGCAAAGTTTGGGACAGGACCAGATCAGATGCCAAAAAGTGCCAGTTTCAAGGTTACATCTAGTGCACCCGGATCTAACTGAGGGTATATATGGGTCTCTGTGGGGTATAATATGCCATATGGAGGATCTTTAGTTGTATGAACCTGTCTTTTGCTGCTATCATAGAAGGAACAAAAGAGGAAATGGAGTCCTCCCACACCTCTTCTCTAAGGGCCGGGATGTCTGCCCTCCACTTGTCTAATGAACGAGTCTCGTTTAGTGTCAAAGGCCACGGTCAAATACAGATAAAGCGTGGATAGAGGTTTCCCCATTACACCTGAGGTCAGAAGGAGTTCAGTGGAGTCTGACTCAAGGATCACAGGCTCTGGAAACTGAGCCCCGATGGCATGCCGTAACTGCCACTAATATTATTATGCAGGATTTATATAACGCCGACAGTTTACGCAGTGCTTTACAGCATTAGGGCAGACAGTACAATTACAATACAATTCATTACAGGGGGGAAATAGGGAGCCCTGCTCGTTAGAGCTTACAAACTAGGAGGGAGGGTCAAGTTATACAAAAGGGTAATAGCTGTGGTGGATGAGCTAATGGAGAAAAGAGTGCAGTTGTTAGATGGAGTCAGGATAGGCTTCTCTGAATAGGAATGTTTTCAGGGATCGCCTAAAAGTGGATACATTTGGAGACAGTCTGACAGATTGGGGTAGTGAATTCCAGAGGATGGGCGAGGCTCAGGAGAAGTCCTAGAGGCAGATATGGGAGGAGGTGATGAGGGAGCTAGAGAGCAGGAGGTCTTGGGAGAAACAAAGAGGGCGATTGGGTTGGTATTTTGAGACTAGGCTAGTGATGTAGCTGGGGGCAGAGTTGTGGATGGCTTTGTAACTTATTGTTAGTATTTTAAATTTAATTTGTTGGGCAAGTGGCAGCCAATGGAGGGGTTGGCAGAGAGGGGTAGCAGACTCTGTGCAGTTTGTATGGTGGATGAGTCTGGCAGCAGCATTCATGATGGACTGAAGGGGGAATAGTCTATTTAAAGGTAAGCCAATAAGGAGGGAGTTGCAGTAGTTAAGGCGAGAGATAACCAGGGAGTGAATCAGGAGCTTTGTGGTTTCATTGGTTAGAAAGGGACGTAGTTTAGAGATGTTGCGGCGGCAAGCTTTGGAAAGTGATTGGATGTGCGGCCGAAAGGAGAGTTCAGAGTCCAGGATAACACCTAGCATGCTGACATGTGGGTATGGGTGGATGGTTGTGCCATTGCTCTTGACAGACAGGTCAGGGGAAGAGGCACGTGGGGGAGGAAATATTATAAGCTTGGTTTTGGACAAGTTGAGTTTGAGGAAGTGGTGTGACATCCATACAGATATGTCTGTTAGTAAGTTAGTGATGCATGAGGAGACTGATGAAGTGAGTTGAGGGGTGGAGAGATATATTTGTGTGTCGTCAGCGTAGAAATGATATTGAAAGCTGACCCAGAGAAGAGGTGTAGATTGAAAATATAAGAGGTCCAAGAACAGAACCTTGGGGGACCCCGATGGAGAAGGGAAGAGGAGTGGAGGAAGTAGAATTGTAAGTGACACTAAGGGTGCATTGGGATAGGTAGGATGAGAGCCACTGAAGAGCACAGTCACGGAGACCGGAGGGGTAAAGTTTTTTGAGGAGGAGGTGGTGGTCAACCATGTCAAAGGCAGCTGAAAGTTCCAGAAGTAGGAGTACAGAATAGTGTCCGCTGGTTTTTGCAGTTAGTAGGTCATTTGTGAGTTTAACAAGAGCAGTTTCTGTGGAGTGTTGAGGGCGAAATCCAGCCACTATCTAAATTCGAAGGATCTAGGCACCGAATATAAGTGCCTCATTTCCTGAAAGGGCATGAGTTTACCATCCACAATTACGTGTTTCAGAGTGGTGATTCCCCTCTTGGCCCAAAGCGAAAGGTCCGGGATAGTATATAAGTGAGGAAGCAGAGGGTTGCCACATAGAGGGGTATGCGGAGAGAAGAGGCTTCCTGTATATTGCTCTAGTGCACTGCCAAACCCTTATTGTAGTTTTAATAGGAACTGTCACTAACGGATGAGCGCTAGCTCCCGGAACACCAAATTACTCCAGGCTGCATATGAGCCCAGTATAGCCACCTCCAGCTGCGCAGCTGGGTTTTGTCTG
This sequence comes from Lithobates septentrionalis, assembly GCA_037952835.1. Taxonomy (NCBI): domain Eukaryota; kingdom Metazoa; phylum Chordata; class Amphibia; order Anura; family Ranidae; genus Lithobates; species Lithobates septentrionalis. The sequence goes on along the minus strand of JBBDGP010001633.1, from coordinate 94,445 downwards.
GGCTGGGATGACCACCAGCGCACCGTGACAAGGACGGCCGCCCAGTAATAAACATGGTCTGCTTTAATGGGGTATGGCAGAGGTGTGTTGTTTACCTATATACCTTATGTTAAATGGTATCCCTTTTTCTTTTTTACAACAGTAAAATTATTCCTCTTTCTACATATCACAATGTACCGTAAACTAGCTAAATGTGTCAAACTGATACTTTTGTGTAGCCTGTTCCTACAATAATGGAATTCTATACTGTCTAAACAGTGATATAGTTTCCACATGACCTGTTAGTTTTGTACAACTTCAGCCAAAAGGGTGTAATGTGCCATTTGGACATGAAATTACCAAACTAGCTAAGTTTAATGTCTGTACACACAATCAGACTTTCCCGACAACAAAACCGTGGATTTTTATTTGAAGGTTGTTGGCTCCAACTTGTCTTGCATACACACGGTCACACAAATGTTGTCCAACAATTACAAACATAGTGACATACAAGACGTACGTGATATCTCCATTACGAACGCTAGTTTTACAAGACTGAGCGCTTCTGGCTCGCACTTGATTCCGAGCATGCGTGAACTTTTGTGCGATGGACACACGATCGGAGAACCTGCTAGCCAACAAAGTCTGACAACAAATGTTCCATGGAGCATACACACGGTCGGACTTTCAGCCAACAAGCTCACATCCAACATTTCCAGTCAGAAAATCTGACCGTGTGTACACGGCATAAAAGTCAGTTTACTGATGTATTAAAGGAACAATCTTAATGCTATTTAATAATGTATGTGCCCTTTAAAATATACAAGTCTTGTTAAGGATAAATTAGGAAAAATTTCCCTGATTCCTAACGAGTATTTAAAACACAAATTCAATTTTATTTATTTAGACGATTTTTGAAAATTGCTATTTGCCAGTTCTACCAGCAGGTGGTAATGTTGGATAACAGATCCCTCTGAATAGTCCCAAGTCTATACATGTACTATTAAATGGTTCAATGTAACATGTCTGATAGAGCTACTGGAGAATGGGCAAGGCTCTCTAGATTTGATGTGTTTTGTTCTTTACACAGAGGGTTTGTTATTATATTGATGCTTTACAAGATTGATGATGATCAATAGAAAATTTAATAACCACCTTCTGTCTTTGCCCTGTTATCAACCAATATCAGTGCTTAGACCTTGAATAATAATGAATGTTTTCTTTACAGGACAGATGCAACAGTAGCTGCAGAACCCACACAGACAGAGATCTTGAATCAGCTGTGATGATAACCACACAGGAAAAGGTGAGCCAAAGTCCATCTTCCATTTAGTGTTTCAAAGCATGTCCGCAAGGAGAACTGTTGTGGATCTTAACCCCTACTATCCCTGCTGTGCTCCCAGTGCAATGCGGCACTTTTTACTGTGCTGCTTCAAAGCTGTAGATTGGATCAGTATTGGGATATATGTCCCGGTTCACGTTGTAGCTATGCTCCCCTGGGCTCTGGTTTAGCACAGTGCCTACAATTATATACAGTAACTGCTCAGCTGCATTGGGAGCTTCTGCATGTTGTTCTAGTACGTGTCAATGCTTTAACTGTCCTCCACTGACTAGGATCTACTGAGAAAAACCCATCTTCCCCTTAGCTTTTTATATTACATTGTGGCTGCAAGGTTCTATGTGTATCATCTGCGTATTCGGCCTATGGGGTGTCATTAGGGTTGTAATTTTAGCTCACAGTTTTATCTGGAAATGAATATTAGAATAATGGCAGGAGTTAATAGGTATTATATTAGATCATAGACACATGATATACATATTGAAGTAGTTTCTTCTAGTGCTGGGATCTTAGTACTGTGTGATTCTGCGAAGACATTTCTGCCTCAGAATGAGTTGGGGATGCAACAAGAAAAAAGTAGATCTTAACCCAATCACTAAAATCCTAAAAAAGATATAGTGTGAAATTGCACATAGTAGTCTTAGCTCCTTTTCTGGAGTCCCCTGTCAGCGCTGTCCGCTCTTCCTTGTGCTGAGGGGGCACCCGTAGGGCACCCTCCCAAGCCGGGATCTGTGCGTCTATAGACACATACAGTGCCAGTAAGCCACGCCCCCGCTCCCTCTTCACTGGAGTTTGACTGACAGTAGCAGGAGCCTATTACTCCCACTGCTGCCTGTATCTCCTTTCAGACATGGAAGTGGCAGAGTGGTGCTTCAGCCGGGAGAAGCGCCAGGTAAGTGTTTGGGGATGGGGCAAAACCAACAGTGTGCTTTGTCACACAGTTTAATGCACCCTTGGTGAAGACTACAAGAGTAAGATTACTGTCACTATCAGTAAACTGGATTATAGCAATATTGTGCAGGCAGTGGAGGAACAAGTGCATGTCAATAGGAAAAGGCTTACAAAGAGCCAGAAGAGATCAGCAGCACTGTGAAAAAAAATAATTGAAAATGGTATTTATGGAATAAAATTGAAATTGTTTACGGCACACAGTGCTTTTGCAAATAAATGTCAGATCTAAAATTAGATCTACTTTAAGGGCCAGTTCACACCATATGCAGTCTAGTGCGTTTGTTTCTGCATCAAAAACGCATGGAAAGTAGGTTATATGGTTTTTGATGGCATAGTTCTCATCAGTGCTTGCAGCTCCAGTGCGTTCCAGTGCCAGAAAAAAAACGTAGAACATGCTTCATTTTTTCTGCACTGGACTGTACTGGAACGCTGTAAAACGCATCAAAATGCACTGAAAACACACTGGAACCCACATGTCCCTATTTAAGGTTAAGAAAAAAGAGGGGGAAAATGCATGAAAAACGCACTGGAACGCATCAAAAATGCGTAAAAAATGTGCATGCAGAAAAGCATCTGGAACGCATCTGGACTGCGTCTCTATGGTGTGAACTGGCCCTAAAACTGAACTTTGACCAAAAACAATTTCTTTACACGTACGCAGTAAAAATAGCACACATGAAAATTATTTACGTGTTTCTAGGCTGCTGCAGCATTACGTACAACTTCAGCATTACTGACTTTCACCCACCCCTGTACAGTGCAGCCAACATCGACTATTTGGCTCTGTGAGTTTTGGTTCTAAATAGAATACTCAGACCACAATGGGTCACTCACACTTCAGATTCTTCACTTAAAACATGCATTCTTTTCAATGAAACCAAGGTGCCCTGTGATCGAAGGAAGGGAGATCATGACATTCATCCGCACTTGCTAAAGAACAAAAACCCCTAGTGGTGGACTTTTAAGGCACGTAAAGAGTACAAAAGTATTTATATACAAAGGTAGTTTATTAAATATATTGTATAAAAAGAGTTTAAACATATAACATAAGGAATACGTTTATAACATTTTCACCATTGTACATATAACAGTATACAGTACTCTTGCACCCAACGCGTTTCAGAGTACACGTATCTCCTTCCTCAGAGGTATGTATTAGCAAGAGAGATTTCTATTCTAAAATAAAATATATTGAAAAAAGGAGAATAAGCATATATGACATTGCATATGTACAACATTCCACAAACAATTTTCACAGGGCACACTTATGTATGGTTTATTACTGAATTAACATTCCATGGTATTGTAGTTAAAAACAACAAGGATTTAAAGACAGGTGTGCCAGCAAGTTCTCGGCTCCAGAAGCTCTTAGTATGATTATTTTAAAGGTCGTTTTACATCCATGTCAGATCAAAAAATGAAAAAAATAATCGTAATAAAAAGCCCAAAATTCTCTCTACCCCCCAGCATAGGCAGGGGATGGCCTGGAGATTCACTGGGGCCAGATGGCGAGTCCTGTAAAGAACAAAACAAAGTACTATATTTTTTTTCTCTTATTCTAAAAAGGGAGAGGACTTTTTGTAAATGAAAGAGGTAATTGTCTTGTATAGTGTTTTAGAAACATTGACTATGGGTATTTTGATTTTAATGTACCTGAGAGTGGCAGTTGAAGAGTCAGCAATCAAATAGTGGTTGTAGTATAAAGTAGCTGATCATAGCTGAAAAATGTAATGGAAAGTTGTTGATCATTGGATTATTTATTTTTAGCATATTGCAACAACTAAGAGATATAATGAGAAAAATATTTATTTTAATTTTAATTTTTAATTAAATGAATTCATTTAATTACGTTATTTATTTATAATGTATTGGTTGGAACAATAGTACTGGGAATTAATAGTATCAATTAGACCCATATTAACATCAATCCTATATAGTATCAGCAATCTCATATTACTTTAATTAAATTAAATGAATCAATTGAAATATAAATTTTTGGTATTATTGTTAAAATCAATATTTATTGAGGGTAGTAATACCAATCCAAGTCATGTTATTATAGACAATACAGTAGACTCTATTCAGAATAGTGGTGTAATAAAGTGGAGAGTTTTTTTACCTTTCCAGAAGGGAGCTTGTGAAATCCTGACAGCCCGTCTCGGCATCCAGCAGCTGAATGCGGTGGATGCCGGACTAGCTTCATCCGCACCTGCGGGCCAAATGAAAAAAATAACAATGTATGGCCAGGTTTAATGCAGTGTCTCAGGACTATCAAGAATTTAAAAAAAATTTACATAGTGTGGTTAAATCAATTTACTCCAATAATTATGTATTAACTTCCTGTCCTAAAGCCCACCTTCACCTGAAAATAAAACTGGACTTTATTCTCATCTCCCCCACTGCCTATTACACAATCACAAAAATATATTGGGGAGAAATTAGTACATTTTTGTGGTGTTCACCCTAACAATCTCTTTTTTCACCTAGGTGAGGATGTTGTAGCCCTCAGACCACCTACTGTCTCCTGAGATACACCTCACACAATCTACCTGCAGTCCACCTGCCTTACACAGCAAGTAAATCCAAGATGGCAGCATGGGAAAAAAATCTGCAAAGACGCCAGGTGCTAGGAAGACAGCACTGGACTTCATAGACTTGTAAGTTTGTGTTTTTTTAAAATTCAATGACTACACTAATTGTAGATGCTGATTTTTATCTTTATTATCTTTAATATATTATTAATGAGTATCTTCCATAGTCAACAGGGCTGACCTAAAATGGTGCCCTATGTGGGATTTGCTGTGCTCCCCCTCCCTTCCCCCATTGTAAAACTCAAAATAAAGTCAAGTACCTTTGTTCATGTGGGTTAGAATATAAATTACAGTAATTCATTCATTAAACACAGTGGTCAGGAGTATGTAAAGTACAGCACAGGTTACAGTATATAGCATATGCAATGAGGGGGTCATGCATATGAAATTTACAACATGCTATATACAGTACAGTGGTCAAGACTAAACATTACTTATGTGGTGCAGAGGTCAGGACTATTTAACATACAACATTCCACATACAGTGCATTGGTTAGGATGAAGTAATGTACAACACAGTGTGTAGAGTGCAAGGGTTGAGACTATGTAACATACAACATAGTATATAAGGTGCAGTAGCCAGGAGTAAGCAATGTAAGGCACAGCATACAGAGTGCAGCAGTCAATGCTTTTTACATTGAGGGTTAGTAGGAAGAAAAACACCCCAACATTGGTACCCAGAGGGTGTAAGGATGCTCTTGTGTTGGTGGTCAGTGAGAGGGAAAAAAATACTCTTGCGTTACCTACTCCACTCAAACATGGGTCTGGCTATGGTTGCCAGAATTAGTGTTATAGCTTCTGGCAGTGAGATACAGCCTGAAACAACAAGACATCATGGAGGTAGAGGAGAAGCATTGTGTTGCTGTACAGAGAAGATGGTGGCATGTGCCCTGTGCTTAAAGGATCATCTTCAAGTTCATTTTCAGGAACATGTTACACATTCCACCTGTTTTTAGGGTGAACATGTAACATGTTCCCATTCCTGCAGTGGATCGTCAATCTGAGCCCTCTTTGTGACAGCAGTATGGGAAAAATGTTCCAGTACCAGCTGTCCCTTTTTTAAAAGAGTGTGGCCTTGCGTGGCCTCGTCATTCATTCACAAAGTTCTGTGAATGAATCAACTACAACAGGGATATGCAATTAGCGGACCTCCAGCTGTTGCAGAACTACAATTCCCATGAGGCATAGCAAGACTCTGACAGCCACAAGCATGACACCCAGAGGCAGAGGCATGATGGGACTTGTAGTTTTGCAACAGCTGGAGGTCCGCTAATTGCATATCCCTGAACTACAAGTTCTGACATCCTTTGCAGATGTCGACTTATGATTCTCAATGAACTACCACGCGCTGTTGAGCATTCTGGTAGTTCATTGATTCTTCCTGTCAGTGTGAAACTGCCTGCCCGTACAATGGACGGGCAGACAGCTTACACTGACAGTCTGCAAGAGTCCTGCATGGCACCAGGCTCCTAAAAAAATAGTATATGCACTTTTTTTAACTGCAAGGTGAACTTATCCTTTAAATTACCTTTTTAGACATGGACCGCCCATCACCTAAGAGTTTCAGGTGGTTCGTGTCCTCTCTTGACCTGTCATTTACTTATTAGAGAGTCCCAGCTTTTCAAACACCTACAAAAATACATCAAGTCTCTGAAACAATTCAACGCTAAAACACATAGATGAAAACTGTACCAATAAAAATATTTACACAGAATTCTACCTGTTCTTTATGTGTAGTCAGGGGCGGACTGACCATTGAGCGACTCGGGCACTGCCCGAGGGCCCTGGGCCACTAGGGGGCCCCATCAGGGTTTCCAGCCTCAGTAAAACCAGGGACAGTATGTATAAATCTGTGTTTTTTTTACATCTGTCTGTGTATACTGTGTGTACATGTATGTGTATACTGTGTGATTGTATACTGTCTGTGTGTATACTGTGTGGCCCCATAATCTCTGATTGCCTGGGGGCCCCATAATCTCCTATTGCCTGGGGGGCCCCATGAGTTATCAATCCGCCCCTGCGTGTAGTTTAAGGTGTGGTGTTGCTAAAAGTTTTACTACTAAACCTAAAGCTGAAGTCTGTCATTCCCCCCCACAGTGCTCATATAACAATATGTAAGCATTGTGCAATAAAACTGATTCAGGCTGCTTGAGGACAGTAGTAGTAGTAGTGGCTTGAATGACCATCATTTAAACTAAAAAGATATCTTGTGGCATAAGCGAAGTACTGCTGGGAGCAGCTCCAAAGTAAAGGTGATTGTTGGAGCAAAAGCTGTTCTTTTATTATAACTATTATTACTGGATTATTAATTTTTATTTTCCTTGTTCTAGCTGGAGTTCAGCTTTAACCCTTAACCTGAACTTACCTGTCAGAGGTTCTAACCCTTTCCCAAGCTATCAAAAAGCAAAAAAAAAAATCCTTTAATTCCTTTTAAGTCTATCGTAATTTCAGTGGTGTCAAATGATCTGAACCAATTCAAAGGTTTTCTTATTTTCTTACCAGCTGTTAGTAGCTGTGATACCTGTCAGACAAAGTCTTCTGGAATGGGTCACAACAGGTGGCTATCTTTGAAGTCTGTGTATTTTCATGCTTAATATTTTAATACGACATTTCCATGAAAGTGATCTTTTAACCAGGATTTTTTAGAAGTTGTACTTTTAATTAGAGAAAGTTTAGTTAAATCACAAATTCCACATCAAAAGGCATTTGGCAATTCACCCTTGATTTTTCGCCTGTAATCCAGGTCTGCTTGCTTTGGGAATTTATTGTTGAATGCAAATGGCATGTTTTAAAAAGATTCCTGAAGAAAAGCTCAGCTTGTCAGTATGAATTATAGTTTTCCGACTACATTACTTCAAAAACTAACTAAACACTTTGCAGTTTCTTTAGTTTTTAAATGTTCCTTTACTTAACCTTACTCAACTGCTTTTGCTTTGCTTCTGCAGATGGCTCAGGGTGTCCTTTTGGGTGTCAACTATGGGTGTTAGGTTCTATTTACATGAGTGTTTCATGAACATTTGAAAAATTGTGTGATTTTTTGCATGCATTTACAAAACACAAGAATATTGCGTGTTTCGCTTGTGGTGCCATTCACTGTTAATGGCACCCCAAGCATGGCAGACGCATGTTTTCTGCACGGGGCCAGTCACACAGCATTTCCTTCATGCACTCCAAAGCAGGAACCAGTCCTTGGCTTATTTTTGATGTTCTATTAGGGGTTGATAACTTGGATGGGGTAAGGAATTATGGGATGCCCGACTTGAAAAATGTCCAGAACTTTTAACAAAAGGCACAATTCCTCCCTATTAACAAAAAGTCCACCTTTCCTTCCTCCTGTGCAAACTTGTTTTTTTCAGCAAAGCACCTGCTGCTCACTGTTAGGGAACTAACAGTTTTGGAATAGTTCAGCAAGGGCCCAATAAAGGCAGGAAATCTCAGTCCCTTGACAACTAGTGCAGTGACCAGGGTGCTATCTGGACATCTAGTAGGCGGACTGCCATTTGAACTAAGGTTTCCAGTCTGGTGCTCCATACTCTCTTGAGATGCCTATGATCTTTTACAACCGTCAAATATAATATTGGACCATACTTTCTGGGTGTCTGTATAATATACCCCATATGATTCCCATGCTCTCCGGTTCCGGCGACCATTGGGAGATCTTTTGCAGTGTGACACCTGGGCCATCTATGGGCGTCCGGCAAGGCACAAGCACCAGTGCAATCCAGTGATTCTTCCATCTTGGTTTTAAATATTGTGGCATACATATTGATGCAATCTTTATGACTGGACAAATTATCTATATCATCATGTTTCAGATACCTCTGAAGAAGATTCATCTAAACGCGTTAGAGGTCTTTACTGTTTATGATCCTCTTGTACTTACATATATACAACTGCATGATGCACTGTATGCCTATTAGATTTTTATATACACACATATTTTTTCTATACCAATAAATACTATTTTTATATAATTGATATCTGTTTAGTGCCTACATAGTCCCACCCCTAGAGGGCTTTCTCTTTTGTAGTGAGCAAAAAGCATGACATTCCTCCTTCTGCTTCCTTTGTGACCACTGATCCCAGATCCACTTGCTAGCAGAAATTGCTAGCCCACCTGGCTGTCACCAACCACTCCTGGCTGATCTTCCTCCCAGTCCTCCTGACTGACTTTCTGCCCCAGTCCTGCCCGACTGGCACACTTCCATTGAGGTTCTCCAGGTCAAGGATAAAGGCTAAGCCCACTGCTGTCTTCAGAGAGCACTGTTACAGCTGACAGTCTCTCCCCTTGTGTTGTCCCTGCTCAGTCCTGATCTCTACTCACTGTCTGTCTTTTGCTCTGTCCTGCTGCCTCTCCTGAAGTTTCTCCTTCAACTGCCTCCTGTGGTAGGATCCTTCCAGGCCAGCTATCCCGAGCCTTCAGCTCAACCCGAGGTATAACCCCTCCCTGGCAGAGGGTTCCCTCAAGGGCCACCAACAGCCTCTCCTCGGCACTCCATTTACATCTTCTACCCGACTTCTCCCATGCTGGAATGACCCATGTCTATTTATGGGGTTTTCTCTGCCCCCTGCCAACCAACTTCTGGGGATTGCCTGAGACCCCATAAATATTCATGACATCTTCTCCTAACCCCAGCCCTCTAGTTCTAGAAAGTTCTCCAACCTTCCAGACACCAGGGGGTGAACAAAAAGCTACATGAGATACTTTGGCATGTTTGGCACATATAAGGCAGACCACTTAAGTCAAAGAACTGCCTTATGTGCGTGACAAAAAATGCATACACATACACACAAAAATGCGGCACGTTTCTGCACGCATTCTCAGAATGCCTAGGTGTGAATGCAGCACTAGGGTTAGGACTTGATACCTGCATAGACAATGTAGGCTATAGCTTACGGTGGCAGAGTTGCAGGGGTGGCACATAGTTCTCTATACTCATTTTGCCAGAGGAAGAGACTGCTTCATGCTCTGAAATTTCGCTGTTTTATCATATGACTGATTCAATTATCCAATTCAAAAGACACATAAAGTGCTGGTGCTATTGCAGGCAAACTGTCACAGAATGACGGCACCAACCATCACTGCAGCACTTTGAACCTTAGCACCATATGGAATGTGTTTCAGGTGTGCCGCTGCATTTTCACCTTGCTTCGAATAGATCTTAGATTCGATCTTAGATTCTTTCAGTTCTTAACTGAGATCAATATTTTGCTGAACATGTATTAGAAAGATATCTGACATATGAAAAAAGATTGATTTGTGACAGGCAGGTAGATGTTTAAAGATAACTCAAGTAATAAAGTTTTCAAAGCTTAGCTACTATTGCCACTTATGTTGAAATATTTGTTATAACTTGGTAATTACGGTCTCCCCCCTTTCTATCTCCACCTTATTTTTTAACCGACTGCCGTCCATCCTGGTGCTTACTGTGATTCCTTTCTAGACCCTGTTTTACTAGTTTACTTTAACTAGTACACTAAAATACTGGATAGATAAGTTCCACCGGGATTTGATCCTACACTCCTTGAGCCCTAATGTACGATGTATGATTTCCTGTCTTATGGTTGCTTTATATATATATATATATATATATATATATATATATATATATATATATATATATATAAATACCAAAAACTCTGGAATTCCCCTACCCCAGTTCCTCTCCTCTTAACCTTACCTTCAACCCTTTCCCTCTAATTCTTACAACATTTCTTGAATTGGTTACAAACACATGAACATATAAACAAGCCTGGGAAGTTATGGGCCTATGGTTCGTTGTTGAGAACTGATATTCTATCTACATCCAATCTGTTCTTGCTAAATGTGTGTTATTTTTTCTACTATGCAATCTGACTCTACAGTATTACTACATTGTAAATGTGTGTAAAATTCTGAACAAAAAATTTGAACGTGAAAAACATAAATAGCCTTTCTCCACTCTATTTCTAGAAAAGAAAGGTTTTAGCTGGAGTTAGGCTTGAAGTGAACCTGCGCAGAACAATTTAGCAGGTTCACCTTGACATTGCACTCCCTTCCCCAAAAACCCCAACTAAACTTCCTTTTGCTTTCCTTCTGCTTTGTTCAGTTGCCAGGAGCAAAGAAAGGTTTGTGTAAGTTACGAGTCACAACTACATAAGGATATGGACACTCTGTGTGACAGAACGGATTCACCAGTACTGTCCCATGGAGTAAGCTACATGCACCTTTATAAGCAGAAATACTGCATATTTTCTCCTTGTGCTGAACACCATGGGGCATGTGAAGGAAAGGTGGGTATATGTTGGAGAGGGGTAAGGGAAGCAAAAACGTTGCTTTAAACTCAATAGACTAATTCTAGTGGAATTTATTCTATGTTTTGACATTTTCTTATTATATGGCTTTGCTACATTGTACCTTACAACACAGACAGCTACAGTAAACAAAACTTCAGTCTTCGAAAACTTTAATACAAAATGATTAGTAGGTGTGCTGTAGTAGATAAACAATTGTGCCAGCTTTCCTTTTTTGTGATAGCAGCAACTGTTTATCTCGTTTTTATACTGTCTCACAAGTTGTGTGCATTTTATTTGAATATATCTCATCATATTTGCATATAGTTGAAGCTATTTGAATTTGTATTTACATGCAGGAGAGGAGCTTTGTACATTTGTTGAATCAGATGTTTTACTAAATGCTTTAAATCCTTATGAAAACTCTATTTGATGACATCCTTTATCCCCAAGATTCTAAAGAAGATCAAGACATATAAGGGATCTTTTTATAAAAACTGCAGTTTCTTCTACTTATTATGCTGTACTTTGCTGCTATAGAATGATTTCACAGGTCTGTTTTTCAGTTATTTATGGAAACAGAAATTAAAAGCGTTGTGTTAAACTTGTTAAACTTGGGTAGGAAAGGGAGAAAACTGGTGAAACCAGCAAAAAAGGTGACAATAAAATTACACCACTTTCTATTGAAAATGAAAAGTTATGCCAGTAAAATGTTAGCAAGACACAAGTAATCTGTCAAGAAGGAAAATGGTAGCTGCCATTTCTGACTTATTGTTCAAATGCTGGTTCTAGGGCTATGACCCTTATTTTTCTTTTAGTAAGTCACTGGCCCAAAAAAATCTTGTACGTATCAGCTGTAATTATGTGTGATAGAGCCACTTTATGGAAAACCACTAATCTCCATCTATAAGGCAGTGTCTTTAGTGACATTGAATAATATTTGTATTCTTAGAAATTGTATAGAAGTTCCCAAACTTTATATACATTTATCTAACTCAAATGCATTTGTCAAAAGCTATTACTACCAACATATATTATTGTGGATCCAGTCAGCTCTGAGCCCTAAAGAAGTCACAGCCTAATATGGATATAGTTATGTCCTTGTGGGTTTCTCGTAACTTGATAGGCATATGCTTATTCTAGGTCACTGACTCATGAATTACTGAAGGAAAAAAGATGATGACAGACCTGGAGCCTGCACTTTAAAACTCAGGTTAACGATTGAACCTATCCTGACAGGTTCCTTTTAGCCTAAAATTAAATCACTGATGCAATGGCAGTCTCCACAAATTGTTTATCCATCTGTTCATTGAGATGCAGCTATGCCCCACTTAGTACCATTATGTTTCCTCTAACCTAGCATTTGGAAGGAAGAGCTAGGCTATTAATCATAGGGTGCAGGGCAAAAACCAGCACATACTGTATGCCTTTGGTAATGCATACCAATGCTGAACATGGTCATGTGACCACATTTACATGCCACCGCTTCAAAATGTAAACAGAGCCCGTTTTCCTGTGCTTGCTTGTTCAGTATGTTCCCAAGAACAGGTAAACTGTGTTTGTCTAAGAGGCATGGCCAAAGAGGTAAAGGAGGCGTTATTAAAATTTGCATATATAACCCATATTGGTTAAATCTTTGTTTTTCCTGAATACTTTAGAGCAGAACATACATTTTTGAATGTAAACATTTGAATTTGCAAGTTAAAGTGGTTGTAAAGGCTGAAGGTTTTTTACCTTCATGTATTCTATGCATGAAGGTAAAGAACCTTCACTGTGCAGCTCCTCCCTTAGCCCTCCCACCTTATTCTCACCTGAGCCCAATTCCCAATCCAGCAATGTGCACAAGAGCAGAAACTCTTCTGTGTCTCTCTCTCCTCATTGGCTTAGACACAGCATTGGCTCCCACTGCTGTCAATCACAGCCAGTGACACGGGAGCAGGGGGCAGGGCCGACTACTTTACTTTACTTTAGTGGTCATGGATAGCTGGTAAGCAGGCTACTTACTCACTTGGGTGTGGAGCTGGATGCACATTGTGTGAAGGATCTTTCACGGGTTCCTCCTCTGCAGTTTTTCATCTATATCTTACATGGATGGGTGTTGTTTAACCCTTCACTTATGGACTGGAATTTTCACTGGGACTCTGCTTTAGTTTTCCTTTTTATCTTCTTTTTCATTTGAAAATTTGAACATTTTGCAATGTCGTTATGCTATTAGCGCTGCACCTATTTCATATTTATTTATCTGTTTGAGTTTTTGTATTAGACTTTATGTTGCTGGCAGCTTAGTTTACACACTATATTCATATATAGTTTTTTTTTCCTCAGTTAAGTTGTTTCAGCATTAGCCTTTGGGCTTCTTTTTCCACAAATATAACACATTTGTTATTTAAGAAAAAAAACTAAAATGGCCTTTACAAACGCTTTAAAAATATTGCGTGCATGCACACTTGCAAAACATTAAGGTTGATTTATTAAAACTGGAGAGTGCAAAATCTGGTGCAGCTGTGCATAGTAACCAATCAGCTTCTAACGTCAGCTTGTTCAATTAAAGCATAACTCCACTTTTGTTGAGAAAAAAACATCCCCACTTGGATGATATATGTACATTGCAAGGATTATAGCAAACATTGTGGCAGATTCCTACCTTTTGTTATTCTGAAGAAATCACTGTTTGTTCCTTTGTGCCCCTGGGCTGAGTGAATACAATGGGAGTGGTTTCACAATTATTAACCGGCTGCTGCAGCTGTAGGGCTCTAATGAGGAAAACTGCTGGGCCTGCATCCCTTTAGACGTGGTTTCCTACTGGGAGTATCTTACCAAAAATTACATTTTTGTTGCAGGGGATGGCAAAAATCTGACTTGTATCTTAGTGTAGACTTCTGGGAAACTCATTGAGCCAGTCACACAAGCAGGAAATTATGTTTCTGGGGAGCGTTCTGTACACATTGTGTGTACAGAATACCTCCAAGTAGCCATATTGCATTGCATTTTCCAGAAAATTACAGCAGCTGCAGATTGAAAAGGAAATATGATCTTTAATAACATTCAAATACAATATGACTTGTGTCCCAATTGTATATGCTTTAATATTATTTGCTATTTTTCTTCCCCATGAAAGTGGAGTTACCCTTTAAGCTTTGACAAAAAAACAAAAAACTGTAAGCTACTTGGTTTCTATGCAGAGTTGTACTAATAATTGCACTCTCCAGTTTTAGTAAAACAACCCCTCTGTGTCTTGTGGCTTTTCAAGAAGGTCTCCAAGCTGCTGCACAAGCATATTATTATTATTTTACAGGATTTATATAGCGCCAACAGTTGCGGCATAGCAACAGAACCTGGGATTCTCTATGGCATGGATGCTCAACCTGTGGTCCTCCAGCTGTTGCGAAACTACAAGTCCATCATACATCTGCCTTTGGGAGTCATGCTTGTAACTGGCAGCCTTGCAATGCCTTATCGCAGTGTTTCTCAACTCCAGTCCTCAAGGCACCCCAACAGGTCATGTTTTCAGGGTTTCCATTATTTTGCACAGGTGATTTGATCAGTTTCACTGCCTTAGTAATTACCACAGTGGTTTCATCTGAGGGAAAGCCTGAAAACATGACCTGTTGGGGCGCCTTGAGGACTGGAGTTGAGAAACACTGCCCTATGGGGCTTGTAGTTCCGCAACAGCTGAAAGTCACACCTCCTTTTTTAAATAAGTAGCAAGTGACAGTTATGAGGCCAGACAAAAGGGAGCTTTGGGGACTGCATACCTCCCAACATTTTGAGATGGGAATGAGGGACACCTACTAGCAAATGTATGTAGGCATAGGACATGCCCCCTGCCACACCCCCTTAAAGGAGAATTAACCCAAAAAAAAGGTTAATTAAATCCACAAGTGCTTTTTTTACCACTACTATTCCTTTATATTGGCTTTTAAAATGTACAAATGCAGCAATTTAGACAATGGATGAAAAGTTTAGGACTGGGGAACACTTTTTAAAAGATAAAAAGTGCATTTTATATACAACTATATAGATCAGACCAAAATGAGGGATAAATGAGGATAAATGAGGGACAGAGGGACATTGCTCCAAATCAGGTACAGTCCCTCGAAATCAGCGACCGTTGGGAGGTATGAGACTGTACAACTGCTCTATCACATGCTCAGTTTCTGTCAATGAATAAAAATAGTTTATAAAAAGAATTTGGAAAAGTTTTTCTTCATTTAAATGGTAGCACTGCCCTCTAAAGCAGAAGAACAGACTAGGCAAGATTTCATATAATAATATGAAATATGAATAATGCAAAAGGTTGGTTTGAAAGTATGCATACATAAACAATGTTTAACTTGCAATTTCAGACTGTTTGCATTAAAAAGATACTTTGTAACAACTATAGAAAGCATGCTGGGAAGCAGGCAAAATATAAAGCTATCTTTATTCTAGTATGTGTGGGTAAGGGGAAGGTTCACTTAAGAGTGCTGTAAAAAATAGCACAATCTTAGAGGTGAAACCAAGTGTTATGTATTATAGAGCTGCAAATGTGCATATTTTTTGCTCTTCCATTGCAAAAAACAAAAGTAAAAGTGCTAATTAGTTCTCCGAGACATAACATTTGTTCATTGTTCATTCAGTATATATTTAATAGACTAGAGCACTTCTTAAAAAACAGATAAAAATGATTAAACCTGAATAAAAAGAGGTTTTTTTTTTTCATTTTCTAATATGGATGGAAGCGGATTTAGGCTGTGCTCAGTACTTATGCCACTGGTGGCCTTGAATGCAGGCTGCTAGCATAATCCATCTGTTCAGTGAATCGTTCGGCACCATCCCCGAAAGCTGAGGAACATTACTGAAATGTATTTTTCATCGACAGCACATAGAAAGAGGAACGAGAGCCTGGCACCCCTGTGCAGTACATGCATGCTGACTCTCTCTCTCTCTCTCCGCACCACTTGTGGCAGTAATGGTAATGTTCCTGCAGAAGGTCTAGCACAACTGGGTAATGACAGCTCTGCTACATTATTTTCAAATGTAGCACAGCGGGTGTCATGAGGAGGTTGTAAAGGAAAGGGAGGGGGGAATGATGAGCCATGGGATGGGAGGATCAATATCCTTAATACGTTTTCTGTTTCAGAAACTCACCTATAATCTGCAAGTGCATTGACTGCTCCCGGGCTCCCTGGGCTGTGCTGAATTTCACCTAGTCTTTTTTTTTTTTTTTTTTTACATTTAGATGTCTGAACGATCAGTTTAAATCTTTTTCATTTGTTTCTTTCTGCAGTGCTAGCATAAGTGAGCCATTGTAGCATTAAATTGGATCCATCATTACAATTTACACTACTACACATGAATCAATATAGCGCATTTTAACATTACTAAATTATTATTTGTTTTTAAAAAAATGACTTTTTTTTTTTTGCTACAAATAAAATGCATGTTTCAGCATGGAGCCTAAGCAGCTTAGATCACATGGTCCCTGGCTGCCAATCAGTACTAAAGATAGCCATAGCTCTTGAATAAACCATGAGATAAAGTGAACAAATAGGGTTTGCATTGAGAGTCTTTGTGATTATGACGATGGCCACTTTAGCACTGAAGACTCGCGGTAATGCGCCACTTATTTTAGCCGCACTGTGCGGACGGGAGCAGGCACTTTTAACCTCAAAGAAGGGGTTAACAAGGGGTTAAAAGCGCCCAAAAAGCGCAGCTGCCAAAGCGATTTGCATGCGCTTTTGCATCGCTGCCTATTGATTGATTTCAATGGGCTGGACAGTGCGGGAGCGGTGTATACACCGCTCCCGCACCGCTCCCGCATCGCCCCAAAGATGTTGCTTGCAGGACTTTTTTTTCCATCCTGCAAGCACCCCCCCCCCCCCACCAGCGTGAAAGCACTCAGGCTTTCACACTGGAGAGGCATGGGAGGTGCTTTACAGGCGCTATTTTTAGCTCTAAAACACCTGTAAAGCGCCTCAGTGTGAAAGTGGCCTTAGAAATCTGTGTGAGATGCTTCTGAGATCATTCAAAATGTCCTTGACATGTGTATTTCACCTGATTCAGGTGGGGTTTAAACCACCAATAAATGATTTAAATCTCACATGTAAAATCCGTCAGGCTGGTTGTACCCAAGTAAATCGATCAATCAACTTGAGTACATTCAGCCTGCCCATACATTTTGTCTGGTTTTAATATATCAACTTCAGGGGCACAATGTTTACTTGCTGCTAATATATCCCACTGTGGCATTGTTTATATATATATATATATATATATATATATATATATATATCTCCAGTATAATTAAGAGTGAGCACCTCTAATACCAAACTTATAGGTCTGCACCTTTGTTTGCAAAGTTCAATCACTAGAAATGGTTGGCAAGTAGATATTCTAAATTCTCCATCATTGTTCCCCCTTCCTGTTCTGTGCTTCTCACGTAATTTCTCCTCACTGAACCCCCCGGCTCTCATATTTGTTTGGGCTGTGTTCTTGTGACTGCTAGACTCTCAACCTGCCATCTACTGTCAAACCTTGCATGAGTAAGGCCAGGTTCACATATATGAGAATTGGATGTGGATTTTCCAGCATCCAATTTGCATGACATTAGAGTGTGACCGGCTCTCAATGGAGCCTATCCAAAGCTGAAAAAAAAAATTTGGCTGTACATAAACTTGAACTGGTTGACATGTTACAGTTTGTCTTAGTTCTAAAAATCCCTTTAAATAATGGCACTTTATGGTGCTTGCAAGTACCTGGGTTTACTTACCCGATTCTCTGCTGCCCCTTGCAAACGTCATTTCACTCCAGCAATGGACTGCCCCTCAGTATCCTCACATCCAGTGCAGGGCTATGGTCCTTACATCAGTCTTGATGCATCTGACTGTCAGAGTACAGGCAAGAAGACGCTGCTGGGGCCAGTCTAGCAGCACAAAGGAGCTTGTGGGAGCAGAGGCTTAGGTAAGTAAAACATCATTACCCAGTCCCCTAGACATGAGATGCGTAGTGGACCCTTCTAGTGCAGGCGCAGGCCCACTTCAAGAGAGGACTTCAAGTTTTCTGGGAGTTCAACCGATGTCAATTGGAACCTGCTGATCGTTTGGGAGACAGACGGAAGGGCAGATCGCCATTCTGTGACAAGCAGGAACACGGATCTCTGCTTTCCCAGTAGTGAAAACACTTTCCACACAGTAACAAAGTACTACCTAGGAACACATTTAGTCCTTTGATCGCCCCCCTTCACTGCCAGTGTCATTAGCACAGTGACAGTGCATCTTTGATAGCACTGATCACTCTATTAGTGTCACCAGTCCCCAAAAAGTGTCAGTTAGGTGTCTGATTTGTCTGCCGCAATGTTGCAGCCCTGCTATAAGTTGCTGATCGCCACCATTACTGGTAAAACAAAAAAAAATTCCCCAAAAAATCCCAAAGTTTGTAGACGCTATAACTTTTGCACAAACCAATCTATATACGCTTATTGGGATTTTTTTTTACCAAAAATATGTAGCAGAATACACATTGGCCTAAATGGATGAAAAAATTTGATTTTTTACATTTTTTTATTGGATTTGTTTTATAGCAGAAAGTAAAATATATATATATATTTTTTTTCAAAATTGTCTGTCTTTTTGTTTATAGTGCAAAAAAAAAAACAGAAAAAAAAGACGCAGAGGTGATCAAATATCACCAAAAGAAAGTGGGAAAAAAAGGACATACCTGTACATTTTATTTAGGTATAGCATCGCACGACCGCGCAATTGTCAGTTAAAGTAACGCAGTGCCGTATCGCAAAAAATGGCCTGGTCATGAAGGGGGTAAATCTTCCGGAGCTGAAGTGTTTAAAGTGCTATTAAACCCACAACCAAAAATATTGCACCTACACTAACAAATTGAAGCCAAACTCCAGCTAACACTTTATGAGTAGTTACAGCAACAGTTTGCTGCTTTTGGGATAAAGATTTTACATAAATAAAAGCTGATCATTGTAAACACCCCTGTCAGTGTTAGAGGGTCTTTCTCAAACCTGTAACTGCTACATCTGCAGGAAATCTTGTTCTTTTAAAACACAACAGACCTACTGGCCGGATTACCAGGTGAAAATAAAAGAAAGAAAGCCTAAAAAAGTAATGCAGCCATCACATCTAATAAGCTGCAATATAATACAGTATTTGCTTTTGGTTTAATACCACTTTAAGCTTCAAATCAATCTCTTAGTCCATATGGGGCTTCTCTAACCCTAGGACCAAGCTGTATACAGTCTGTATCTTGATGTATATATGTTGCCAGCAAACCAAGAATTAAATAATGTCTAAATGTTTATTCTGTGATCACAACACAGGTAAAGTGCAACATTTCAGGGCCACGCATGGCATGCATATTTGACGTAGGGTTCCCCAATATGTTGCACTTTATTACTGTGATATGATCACCGAATAAACGTTTGAACATTATTTCAATAATCCTTGGTGTGCTGGCAACATATACTTTGGCTTATGCCAGCGGTTTTCAGATGACAGTTGCTGCAGCACCCGTTTATGCTTTTTCCTGGAACGTGTGCAATGGGAATATTGTATATGATAATTGTGTCACAATCTTAGAGTACAGCTCCAATATAAAAAATGTGCAAAACAAAGAAAATCAAGCTACAGTTCACCTTATTCATAAAGTATTTTACAATTGTGTAAATAAAAAGCAAAACCGTCATTTGACTTCTTTGAAAACAATTAGTCATTTACTAATGAGCAACCAGCTTTTTTAAAAGGTTTGATGCCTAGTATTATATAACCATAGCATTCAAGCAGGTATCATTAATGTGTGTACCTGATAGCAGTAATTTACTTCTATATAATCACTGCCATTGTCCTTTTGGTTTTTACAAACAATATGAACATTAAAAACAATATGAACATGAAAAAATATGTAATAAAATTAAAATGTTTTTCATGAAATGACATGCAGGTTTATTATCTAATGATTCTCAAAAACAATTGAATACAACTTAATAGATATTACCCTCACATTATACTCAGCATCTGTAATGCTGATGGTCAGAGACTATTAGCATACTACAGATGACTTTCAGAGACTGTAGATATGCTTCAGAAGACAAGACAGCAAGTCCCGCTGCTGGAAACAATAAAGAAACTGTGGACATGCTTCAGAAGATGGTCAGAGACTTTGAACATGATTCAGGAGACAGTCAAAGACTGTGGACATGCTGTAGTACAGGCTTTTTCAAACAGGGCATCAGGTTACTCTAATGCCCCGTACACACGGTCGGACTTTGTTCGGACATTCCGACAACAAAATCCTAGGATTTTTTCCGACGGATGTTGGCTCAAACTTGTCTTGCATACACACGGTCACACAAAGTTGTCGGAAAATCCGATCGTTCTAAACGCGGTGACGTAAAACACGTACGTCGGGACTATAAACGGGGCATTGGCCAATAGCTTTCATCTCTTTATTTATTCTGAGCATGCGTGGCACTTTGTCCATCGGATTTGTGTACACACGATCGGAATTTCCGACAACGGATTTTGTTGTCGGAAAATTTTATATCCTGCTCTCAAACTTTGTGTGTCGGAAAATCCGATGGAAAATGTCCGATGGAGCCCACACACGGTCGGAATTTCCGACAACACGCTCCGATCGGCCATTTTCCATCGTAAAATCCGACCGTGTGTACGGGGCATAAGGGTGCCTTGCCAAAATCCTTAAAAATTGCCCCATAACTGTATACAGGCCAGCAGGTGGATCAAGTCTTCCTTTTATTTACACAAAGCCACAGGTTTTCATTATGCACCATTACAACCTTCCAACCACTGGAATCCTAACAACCAATGATGTCATAAGGAGGATTTCGGGCACAGCATCCTTGTTTGGCCCTCCCCTGTCCCTCTGTGTCAGCACTGGGCTCACATTAGCTGAGCAAGGGAGAGAAGCTGTGGGAGAAGAGTAACACTGGAATATCAGTCAGAACCAGTGTGCAAAGGTGTATTTGCTTTGGAAGAAGAAATTACCTCTAACGTTGGGGGTCCTACAATGGTGCTGCGCTATGTAAAACTTTTAGTTTAGTTTTTTGCATTTTAGAATGGGGTGCCTTGAGTTGTCCATAAATTTGAAGGGTGCTTTGACTGAAAAAAGTTTGAGAAATGTTGATGCCGTAAATGGTTATACGATAATCAGATACATTAGACAGGGTGCGTGCAAGAGACATTTTAAGACTATGGACATGCTGCAAGATAGGTCTGACCTGCTAACATACTACAGGAGGTGATGAGAGGCTGTGGGTATGACAAAGACTGTCAAAGTCTGCAGACATGCTGCAGGAGACTGTGCTAGAAACTGTGAATATACTGTAGGACACGTGTCAATCACGAGTCTCGCGGGCCGAATTCGTCCCGCCAGACCATTTCATGTAGCCTTCGCACACCCAGGGCTTTTTTTTCCAGCTAAAACATTGTGGAACTTCATTCTGCTACTTCTGGCTTTTGCCCTCCACTTCCCGCTCACCGCTATCACTTGTAAACATAAAAGCCTTCTGTGTTTACAAGGACAGTTTTACTCTCAGCAGCTTTCATAGATCTCTGCCTGCCCTTCACTCATGGATAAGGGAGATACAGGTGCAGTGTGGGATGGGGCACCACGTGGTAAGCTGCACTGTAATCCCCATCTCATCTGTGTTCTGGTACATAGATGCTGATCATTGATCTCTCTGCAAGTGAAAGAGAGAGGCGGAGCCACCTACACTACCAGGAGCTACTAGACCCGTTCCGGGTAGGTGAGATGTGGGGAAGCTTTTTTTGGGGGGGGGGGGGGGTGAATGGTGCAGAGGTCAGTGCCAAGGAGGGGTGGAAGTGAGATGCGGATAGTCTTTGAGAGAGAGCTGAACTATGCACACTGTGGATAGCACACTCCTAAACCCTACACTCTGTATGTAGCGCACTCTTAAACCCTGCAGTGTGTACACAGCGCACCCCTAAACACTGCACTCTGTACATAGAGCATTCCTAAACTCCGCACATAACACACGCCTAGTATTTATTGCCCCTTTATAATTCTTCCACTGCACAATTTTGGCACACCCAGTACATGCACTTGCATCTGTGATCCCTACAATTTTGATGCTTCCAACAAAAAAGTTCAATGAAAAAAAAAGTGAAAAGAAAACTTACAGGACAGAAAAAATAAGAAAATTACAAAAAAAACAACAAATTGTAAATGGCATTCAATGCTGAACAAACTTGTACTTTAGTATGCTGCAGACGTTTTGGCAATCGGGTACTGTAATATGGTGCACTGGTGTTACTGTAGAATAGTGCAGCAGTTTTGGCAGGGGGGTATTGTAGTACAATGGAGTGTTTCTCTCTCTAGTAGTGCAGGTACTGTTGCATGGTAAAAGATGTTCTGCCCCACTTTCATGTATTTGTATATTGAACTGCATGAAGTTATTATAATACTGTAGTATGTTGACATCTAGTGTCAGTTTTCAGCCACTACAACTGGTGTACTGAACTGTGATTTTGGTATCTTCCTCTATCTACCCCTCCTTTTTAGTGCTAGTTAGTTTAGTCCTAGCTAGACCCTCCCCACTTATTCCATGTTCTCTCAGTCAGTGTTTGTTTTTCACAGAGACTAGGCTTAGGAAAGTAATTGTCTTCTTATACTTCAAAAGACTGGGGAAGCATCCTCTACACTGCAATTGTCTGAAGTAAAATTGCAGTGAATTCAACCTCTGTGTCCTATTAAAGAGTTAAGCTGCTTGTGGATGGTGCCAAGTTGGTAGGTGACCATACTGTTTGGACAAGTTGTTTTTCCTAGAGTGTGGTCACCCATTATCCCGTTTAGTATATTAATTACCTGGGTGTGTATCTATTAGTAGTGTGGGAAGTAGTGGCCCAGCCCAGAGCACAATTACATTGACTTTGACTACAGTAGTATAGAGTTGCAGTGATTTTTGGCCTTCCTATTTAATGCACTACAACTTACCTATCTACTACCCTGTTTCCCCTAAAACAAGACCTAGCGTGATTGTCAGTGATGGCTGCAATATAAGCCCTACCCCCCAAATAAGTCCTACCCTGTTTCTCTGAAAATAAGCCCTACCCTGAAAATAAGACCTACAAGGACTTTAACTAGGGCTTATTTGGGGGGTAGGGCTTATATTGCAGCCATCATCGACAGTCACGCTAGGTCTTATTTTAGGAGAAACAGGGTATTTCACTGTGCATGCTATAAATATAAAAATGCCTTTTTAAATAAATTGGCCAAATCACTTTTTTCATTTCCTTGTCACCCTATAAATTGTATTCTCAGATTATTACTAATAATAATATTAATATTATTATTCAGGATTTATATAGCACCAACAATTTTGCACAGCAATACACAATATAAAGGGAGACAGTACAGTTACAATAGAGTGAAATACAAGAGGGTTAAGAGGGCCTTGCTTATAAGAGCTTACAAGGTATTAACTGTGGGGAAGTTGACACCACTTATTTTGCAAACACAACCCCTTCACGCTCACTTTTACCAGACAGCTTTAACTGCATGGAAATGTGTCGGAAAAGAAAAATTAAGGCATATAAAATAAATATATTTGTTTTATGTATTAACTGCATACAGCAATCAGATGACAGTATTTTTCATTATGGCAGTTTTAAAATGGTGCCGGGACAAACAACTGTTATCCCAATGCCTTTTATAACTGCACCTGAGACTTACGTAGTTAAGATACATTTCAGATAATTACACTGAATTGAAAAATCCTTTCATGACTTTGATGGTGTACTGTACATAATTGAATTTAAGAGTGTTTTTCTTTTTTTTTTTATAAATTTGTCTGGAGTTGTTGTTTAGCCACAGGGAAGAAATCCATGCTATTTTTTTGCAGTTTTAGCAATAATGAGCTTATCTGACCATTTTCTAATAAAAAAAGCTATATCAGTTTGCCTTTCTAGTTATAGCAAACGTGTTTTTTTTTTCTTGTTTTTTTCTTTTAAGATAAAGCCATGCAACAATGAAACCTATTAGTAAAATTACTATACCTTCCAGAATGATGGACCCATTGAACAGAATACTGAACCAGCTATTAAATATAGTAAACTCATTTTTCAAGTCCTTGCCATTACAGCCAAAAACTATATAGCTAAAAGCTGGAATAAAACCTCCGCCATCAATCGCTCAGGTTGAAAGCAGATATAGCATACTATTCAGCTGCATCTATTAACAGCTCTGTGTAACGGTAAGCACAATTCTCTGTATGCAGGGTGGGAACTACTAAAGATAGAAAAAAAAAAACAAGTGGTAATGAATGTTCCTTACAATATTTTACTGTCTCACGTGTAAAAATGCCCTAATGTATCCCCTGGGAAGCAAAGTTTTTACTGGCATTGCATGAATTTATCATTGTGCCGTCTTTTGTGAATATTATTATTTTTTTTTGCCTTGCTTCATTCTAAGCTGCTGCAATAATACATCATTTCTTGCTTTTGTTTTGTACTTGTTCCAAAAAAATATAACCGCTTTGGTTGCAGAGTTTTATAAATTAATTATTGGTTTGCTTCGCGTTTCTAGAACGGTAAATTGCCGTGACAATAGAGGTAAAAGGCATATTCTGCGTACATTCACTCATTGCAGGATAGATGCTTATTTTAGATGGAGTGTGTTATAATTATTTCAGCATTTAATTTTTATTTTTCAATTTCCATGAGGCTTTTCAGGCTGCTCCCTCCTCTCAGCCGTTTTTCAAATACTAATGTGTTCTTAAAGCACGGCATAGAGGAAAGAGTGCAGCGTGACCCAATCACTTGCATTGCCACTTACAGCTATTATTCTTTCATACACTGTAAAACTGAAGCATTATTTAGCCATAACTAGGTTTAGATTTCAATTATTTACATTGGTAAGCCACTTTTATTTTGCAGCCTTTCATGAACCAGTATCTTTGTGGGCACCCAGTTCTTTATCCTTGGAATAATTTAGGGTACAGTTGTTGATTTTTTTAAATTTTTGGAAAAATAGGATATTCAGGAATCCACTGATAACATCTTGCTCTTCTAGACCCAGCTCTTTATTACCTGTTTACCAATTTATTTTGCCCCTATGTGCTCACTGTATCAATTAAGGCTCATTCACACAGGGGAATGGTAAAACCCTGTGGTTGCGGCTAGTAAGGCAAATTAAACTGTAAAGTCTACAGTCTAGAAGACAATCCAAGAGTCGTCAGGATCACTAGTCGCCAGTCACATTCCCTTTTACTTCTATCTTTTCAGCAGTGTAAATTAATTTTATTTAAAACTTCTACTATAGCCCAGCTGCTCTAAAACTGACCCTGTTGCCTAAAGCTGCCCACAGATGATTCTTTTTTTTCTTTTGATCAGCCAGCTGACTGATAAACAAAAAATAAAGTTATTCCCCCAGCCACATTTTCGAGGTGGATGAAGGAATATGTGCTATTGTATTCTGACAGCAGGACTCCTCCTCCTCCGATTGGCTGCATGCATCGATCAAACACAAATTTTCCAACAGTCCTATTTGAGAGCAGTTGACCACTAGGTCATCCGGTTCATGTTTGGCCAGCTTAATGCAATCTTCTTGAGGCTGGAAAATTCAATAAAACTGTAGGAGGTAGCTAAGGTCTGTAACTCTGCAAAATAGAGCCAGAGTTAAATGAAGATAATATAAGGAATATAGTGTTATTGGGTTCAGGAGTACTAACAATTATGTAATCATATAAAATATCCTAATGGTTATTATTTTGGTTACAAAATCTATTTTTTACTACAGACCTATAAACCACATTTTTCATTGCTTGCTTGCTTTAGAAGTGGAAGGGCTTAGAAATGTATACTTGTATCCCTGTATTTATTGTATCCCTGTATAAATGTATCCCTGCAACCTTAGATTTGATATAACACAACAATATCCCTGTGCTACCTTAAAAAATACAAAAACAAATATTTTTTTTACATAAATCAAAAAATATCCAAGCAAAAAGTATCTATACAGAGCAGCAAACACAATTGTGAACCACCTACAACACAATTAAACAAAATATACATACAGTTGTGCAGCGCTCCGGTAATGCATAGGAATAAATAAAAATGTTCTATTATGCGTAATCCAACAACTACTTATGTGCAAAATAAATAAATAATCATGCAACAATTTTATCTAGAAATGTAACACACATCCTCATAACCGAAGTGCATTCACATGCTGCAGTCTTTAGACTCTTTACTAGGGATGAGCTTCGTGTTCGAGTCGAACCCATGTTCGACTCGAACATCGGCTGTTCGACCGTCCGTCGAATTGCGAACGTTATGGGCCGTTCGCGCCAAATTCGTGTGGCGCGTCACGGCCCATAATTCACTGCGGCATCCCAGTGCATTGCTGGCTGATGATTGGCCAAGCATGCACTATGACCCGCATGCTTGGCCAATCACAGCGCCGTCAGTAGAGAGAGCTGTAATTGGCCAAAGCCAGGGTGGCTTTGGCCAATTATGGCTCAGGGGATTTAGTACACGCCCCACACTATATAAGGCCGCCTGCACGGCGGCCCTGTGTAGTGTGTTCCGGTGTGCTGATAGAGAGAGAGACAGACAGTGTCATTTGATTTGAGTTAGATAGATTAGGCTAGATCTGTTCCTGCTATTTACATTTAGTGCAGTGCGTCCTGCTCACAGTGTTCAGCTAGATCCGTTCCTGCTATTTACATTTAGTGCAGTCAGTGCGTCCTGCTCACAGTGTTCAGCTAGATCCGTTCCTGCTATTTACATTTAGTGCAGTCAGTGCGTCCTGCTCACAGTGTTCAGCTAGATCCGTTCCTGCTATTTACATTTAGTGCAGTGCGTCCTGCTCACAGTGTTCAGCTAGATCCGTTCCTGCTATTTACATTTAGTGCAGTCAGTGCGTCCTGCTCACAGTGTTCAGCTAGATCCGTTCCTGCTATTTACATTTAGTGCAGTCAGTGCGTCCTGCTCACAGTGTTCAGCTAGATCCGTTCCTGCTATTTACATTTAGTGCAGTGCGTCCTGCTCACAGTGTTCAGCTAGATCCGTTCCTGTTATCTTCCTACTGACAGGCAGGCTTGTCTGGTTACAGTATATAAAGCTACCTGAAGAAAATTACAGGTGTTCTATCCCAGCTTAGTGCAGCTACAGGCCATTAGTATGTCTGGAAGGCCAAGAAGGAGAGGCAGACAGTCACAAGCCAATAAGAGAGGGCAAGCAGGCTCTGTGTCTAGTGCTGGTCGTGGAGACGGTGCATCCTCATCAGCACGTGGCCATGGGACACGCTTGGCCTTTTTTTCGGCAGCTGGCCGTGTTGAGCCGCAACATGCGGAAGACTTGGTCGAGTGGATGACCAAGCCGTCCTCATCCTCCTCATCCTCTCTCACCCATGCCCAGGGTGCTTTGTCTGGCAAAGCAGCGGCCTCTTCCCTCAGCTCAATGTCATCAGTGACTCCTTCCCTAGCTCCACCATGTCCTCCTGAGGATTCCCTCGAACTGTTTGACCACAGTGTTGGGTACATGCTCCAGGAGGATGCCCAGCGTTTGGAAGGCTCTGATGATGATACTGAGCTCGATGAAGGCAGTAACATGAGCACGGACAGAGGGGGTGCCCAAGAAGGACAGCAATCTGGCAGTCATGCTCCCCCTGCTGCAGCATACTGCCAGGTTTGCTCCAGTGATGAGGAGGGAGGGGATGATGAGGTCACTGACTCAACGTGGGTGCCTGATAGGAGAGAGGAGGAGGAGGAGGAGGCGACACATCACCAACGAGGCAGGATGCCCTCCAGGGGCCAGCCTAAGGGCAGCACATTGACTGCATCACACCCCAAAGCTCCACATGTGCAGGGCGCTGCAGTCTCTGCGCGTTATTCAAAAAGTTCTTTGGTGTGGGCCTTTTTTGAGACGAGTGCATCAGATCGCACCGCTGCTATTTGCAACATATGTCTCAAGCGTATCTCGCGTGGCCAAAACATCTCCCGCTTGGGTACCACATGCTTGACCAGACATATGTTGACCTGCCATGCAGTTCGTTGCTCCTCATCAGCTGAGATTTCCAACCCCACTAGACCTTCAGTCCTCTCTGAGACCTGCAGTGAGAGGAATGAAGGTGTAGAATTAGGTGTGTCACAGCCAAGTACTTGTGGGCAATCTGCTTTTGGTACACCGACGTCAGATTGTACCAGGCAAATTTCCCTGCCCCAGCTGCTGCACCGCCGAAAGAAGTTTGCTCCCAGCCATCCACATGCCCAGCGGTTGAATGCTAGCTTGGCAAAATTGCTAGCACTTCAACTGCTGCCTTTTCAGTTGGTAGACTCTGCCCCCTTCCGTGAGTTTGTGGAATGTGCGGTTCCTCAGTGGCAGGTACCCAAACGCCACTTTTTCTCACGGAAGGCGATTCCGGCTCTCTACCGGCATGTGGAAGGCAATGTCCATGCCTCGCTGGACAGGGCCGTCAGCGGTAAGGTGCATATTACCGCTGACTCATGGTCCAGCAGGCATGGACAGGGACGTTACTTAAGTTTCACGGCGCATTGGGTGACTCTGCTGGCAGCTGGGAAGGATGCAGGACAAGGTGCAGTAGTGTTGGAGGTTATTCCGCCACCACGCCTCCAAAATGCTGATTGTGACACACCTCTCTCCTCCACCCCCTCCTCTTCTTCTTCCTCCATGGCCCCTTCCTCGGAACCAGCGGTGCTCCGTAGGCGTTCAAGGGGCTACGCAAGTACGCAGGCCAAAAGATGCCATGCGGTGCTTGAGCTGGTGTGCTTGGGGGACAGGAGCCACACTGGGGCAGAGGTTCTGTCAGCTCTGCAGGGGCAGGTTCAGAGGTGGTTGACGCCACGCCAACTTAAGGCAGGAATGGTGGTTTGCGACAATGGCACCAACCTCCTCTCTGCCCTCCGACAGGGACAACTGACCCATGTGCCCTGTTTGGCTCACGTCCTTAACTTGGTGGTGCAGCGGTTCTTGGGCAGGTACCCGGGCTTACAGGATGTCCTGAGGCAGGCCAGGAAAGTCTGTGTGCATTTCCGCCGGTCATATAATGCCAGTGCTCGGCTGACGGACCTCCAAAAGGAGTTTAACCTGCCCAAGAACCGCCTAATCTGTGACATGCCCACCAGGTGGAACTCAACGTTGGCCATGCTGCAGCGGCTGCACACGCAGCAGAGGGCCATCAATGAGTACCTGTGCGACTATGGCACCAGGACAGGGTCAGGGGAGCTTGGTTTTTTTTCCCCACGCCAGTGGGCCATGATCAGGGATGCATGCACTGTCCTGTCACCATTCGAGGAGGCCACGAGGATGGTGAGCACTGACAGTGCATGCATCAGTGACACTGTCCCCCTTGTCCACCTGTTGGAGCACACGCTGCGTGGAATAATGGACAGGGCACTTGAGGCAGAACAGAGGCAGGAAGAGGAGGACTTCCTTAGCTCTCAAGGCCCCCTTTATCCAGACAGTGTTCCTGCGTGCCCGCCGATCACACAGGAAGAGGACGAGGAGGAGGAGGAGGAGGAGGAAGATTGTGTCAGTATGGAGGTGGAGCCTGGCACTCAGCATCAGCAGTCTTTAAGGGATCAGTCCCAAGGAACACATGGACTTGTACGTGGCTGGGAGGAGGTGGCTGTGGACGTTGTTGTCCTTAGTGACCCAGAGGACTCCGGACCGAATGCCTCAGCAAACCTACGCTGCATGGCCTCCCTGATCCTGCAAAGCCTGCGTAAGGATCCTCGTATTCGTGGTATCAAGGAGAAGGACCAATACTGGCTGGCAACCCTCCTTGATCCACGTTACAAGGGTAAGGTTGCGGACCTTATCTTGCCATCGCAGAGGGAGCAGAGGATGAAACATCTTCGGGAGGCCTTGCAGAAAGGTCTGTGCAACGCGTTCCCAGAGACTGGGAGGTTACAAACTCCTGTTTCTGGACAACGTGTTGCTGAGGCTTCGGTCAGTCAAAGAAGGAGCGGTGGAGAAGGTGGCCGTCTGACCGATGCGTTCAGACAATTTTTTGGTCCGCAGCCCCAAGGTATGATCGGTTCCAGCAACCATCGCCAGCGTCTGTTTTACATGGTGCAGGAATACCTAGGGGCAAGATCAGACTTGGACACCTTTCCCACCGAAAATCCTCTGGGTTACTGGGTCTTGAGGATGGATCACTGGCCAGAGCTTGCACAGTATGCAATTGAGCTACTGGCCTGTCCTGCATCCAGCGTTCTTTCGGAACGCACATTCAGTGCTGCTGGAGGCGTGGTAACCGATCACAGGGTGCGTCTGTCCACTGACTCGGTCGATCGGCTGACCTTCATAAAAATGAATCAGTCTTGGATCACCACCAGCTACCAAGCACCTGATGCTGATGTAACTGAATAATTTTTTTCAGATCCCTTCAAAGACTGCCTATGCTGATGCTGAGTGACTATCCCTGAGTAATTATCCTCTTCCTCCTCAATCATCACGCTGATAGCTTGTAAGAACATTTTTGGTTCTGGGCGCCACCACCAGTGCCTAAGGCACAATTTTTCAGCCCCTGTTTAACAGGGGCGTGTAATTACAATTTTTGATGTAATACTTTGCAGCAGGGCTCGTTCCTGCATTCCAACTAGAGTGTCTGTGAGGGGTTGCAGTGTTGTGGCACCAGCACCAGTGCCTAAGGCCCAATTTTTCTGCCCCTGTCTAACAGGGGCGTGTAATTACAATTTTTGATGCAATACTTTGCAGCAGGGCTCGTTCCTGCATTCCAACTAGAGTGTCTGTGAGGGGTTGCAGTGTTGTGGCACCAGCACCAGTGCCTAAGGCCCAATTTTTCTGCCCCTGTCTAACAGGGGCGTGTAATTACAATTTTTGATGCAATACTTTGCAGCAGGGCTCGTTCCTGCGTTCCAACTAGAGTGTCTGTGAGGGGTTGCAGTGTTGTGGCACCAGCACCAGTGCCTAAGGACCAATTTTTCTGCCCCTGTCTAACAGGGACGTGTAATTACAATTTTTGATGCAATACTTTGCAGCAGGGCTCGTTCCTGCGTTCCAACTAGAGTGTCTGTGAGGGGTTGCAGTGTTGTGGCACCAGCACCAGTGCCTAAGGCCTAATTTTTCAGCTCCTGTTCAACAGGGGCATGTAATTACAATTCTTGATCTAATATTTCACAGCAGGGCCCTGGGAGGGCTTACAGTGTTGTGGCCACAGCAACACCTAAGGCCCAAATTTCTGCTGAGTATATAGGGCAGGACCCTACTTTCAAACATCTAACTTACAAACGACTCCTACTTGCAAACGGAAGGAGACAACAGGAAGTGAGATGAAATCTACCCCTAGGAAGGGAAATTCTCTCCTGTAAGAGTTAATATGGGAAAACAATTTCTCCTTTCCACTGATGCTTTCCAATCCTTGTTCCACAAAAAAACCCAAATTTTCAAAAAACATTTTTCATTGGGACAAAAAAGTGAGGTGAAATCTTCTGAAGAGGAGGAAAGACAGCAAAACAAATGTCACAGGGGTGATAACCCTTCCCTATGTTTTCCAAAAAGCTTAAAAAAGATTTTTTGGCTGGAGCTAAACACGTTAAAAATGTACCCGTTCAAAATTACAAAGAGATTCTACTTAACAACAAACCTACAGTCCCTGTCTTGTTTGCACCGCCTGTATACTGCTGTTCAGAGTATATAGGGCCTTTCCTTATTTTAATTTGGGTGCGGGGTTCCCCTTAATATCCATACAGGACCCAAAGGGCCTGGTAATGGACTGGGGGGGTACCCATGCCGTTTGTCTCACTGATTTTCATCCATATTGACATGACCCGACATGACATTAAACCCGCAAGCAGTTTTAAATGAGATTTTTTCCTTTAAAAATGACATTTGGTGCAGGGACTGTTCTAAACATGGGAAACACGCGTCACTTTACAGGCATACTATAGACACCCCCCAGGTACGATATTTAAAGGAATATTTCACTTTTTTTTTTTTACTTTAACCACTTGAGCCCCGGACCTTTATGCTGCCTAAGGACCAGAGGTCTTTTTCCAATTTGGCACTGCGTCGCTTTAACTGCTAATTGCGCGGTCATGCAATGCTGTACCCAAACGAAATTTGCGTCCTTTTCTTCCCACAAATAGAGCTTTCTTTTGATGGTATTTGATCACCTCTGCCGTTTTTATTTTTTGCGCTATAAACGGAAAAAGACCGAAAATTTTGAAAAAAAATGATATTTTCTACTTTTTGTTATAAAAAAAATCCAATAAACTCAATTTTAGTCATACATTTAGGCCAAAATGTATTCGGCCACATGTCTTTGGTAAAAAAAAAGTTAATAAGCGTATATTTATTGGTTTGCGCAAAAGTTATAGCGTCTACAAACTAGGGTACATTTTCTGGAATTTACACAGCTTTTAGTTTATGACTGCCTATGTCATTTCATGAGGTGCTAAAATGGCAGGGCAGTACAAAACCCCCCCAAATGACCCCATTTTGGAAAGTAGACACCCCAAGGAAATTGCTGAGAGGCATGTTGAACCCATTGAATATTTATTTTTTTTGTCCCAAGTGATTGAATAATGACAAAAAAAAAAAAATATTTACAAAAAGTTGTCACTAAATGATATATTGCTCACACAGGCCATGGGCCTATGTGGAATTGCACCCCAAAATACATTCAGCTGCTTCTCCTGAGTATGGGGATACCACATGTGTGGGACTTTTTGGGAGCCTAGCCACGTACGGGGCCCCGAAAACCAATCACCGCCTTCAGGATTTCTAAGGGCATAAATTTTTGATTTCATTCCTCACTACCTATCACAGTTTTGAAGGCCATAAAATGCCCAGATGGCACAAAACCCCCCCAAATGACCCCATTTTGGAAAGTAGACACTCCAAGCTATTTGCTGAGAGGCATGTTGAGTCCATGGAATACTTTCTTTTTTGACACAAGTTGCGGGAAAGTGACAATTTTTTTTTTTTTTGCACAAAGTT
Organism: Lithobates septentrionalis; assembly: GCA_037952835.1. Lineage (NCBI taxonomy): Eukaryota > Metazoa > Chordata > Amphibia > Anura > Ranidae > Lithobates > Lithobates septentrionalis. The sequence goes on along the minus strand of JBBDGP010001633.1, from coordinate 61,347 downwards.
GTCACTAAATGATATATTTCTCACACAGGCCATGGGCATACGTGGAATTGCACCCCAAAATACATTTAGCTGCTTCTCCTGAGTATGGGGATACCACATGTGTGGGACTTTTTGGGAGCCTAGCCGCATACGGGGCCCCGAAAACCAAGCACCGCCTTCAGGATTTCTAAGGGCATAATGTTGTGATTTGACTCCTCACTACCTATCACAGTTTTGAAGGCCATAAAATGCCAAGATGGCACAAAACCCCCCCAAATGACCCCATTTTGGAAAGTAGACACCCCAAACTATTTGCTGAGAGGCATGTTGAGTCCATGGAATATTTTATATTTTGACACAAGTTGCGGGAAAGTAACACTTTTTTTTTTTTTTTTTTTTTTTTTGCACAAAGTTGTCACTAAATGATATATTGCTCAAACATGCCATGGGCATATGTGGAATTACACCCCAAAATACATTCTGCTGCTTCTCCTGAGTATGGGGATACCACATGTTTAGGACTTTTTGGGAGCCTAGCCGCGTACGGGGCCCCGAAAACCAATCACCGCCTTCAGGATTTCTAAGGGCATAAATTTTTGATTTCATTCCTCACTACCTATCACAGTTTTGAAGGCCATAAAATGCCCAGATGGCACAAAACCCCCCCAAATGACCCCATTTTGTAAAGTAGACACTCCAAGCTATTTGCTGAGAGGCATGTTGAGTCCATGGAATACTTTCTTTTTTGACACAAGTTGCGGGAAAGTGACAATTTTTTTTTTTTTTGCACAAAGTTGTCACTAAATGATATATTTCTCACACAGGCCATGGGCATATGTGGAATTGCACCCCAAAATACATTTAGCTGCTTCTCCTGAGTATGGGGATACCACATGTGTGGGACTTTTTGGGAGCCTAGCCGCATACGGGGCCCCGAAAACCAAGCACCGCCTTCAGGATTTCTAAGGGCATAATGTTGTGATTTGACTCCTCACTACCTATCACAGTTTTGAAGGCCATAAAATGCCAAGATGGCACAAAACCCCCCCAAATGACCCCATTTTGGAAAGTAGACACCCCAAGGTAATTGCTGAGAGGCATGTTGAGTCCATGGAATATTTTATTTTTTGACACAAGTTGCGGGAAAGTGACAATTCTTTTTTTTTTTTTTTTTTTTTTGCACAAAGTTGTCACTAAATGATATATTGCTCAAACATGCCATGGGCATATGTGGAATTACACCCCAAAATATATTCTGCTGCTTCTCCTGAGTATGGGGATACCACATGTGTGGGACTTTTTGGGAGCCTAGCCGCATACGGGGCCCCGAAAACCAAGCACCGCCTTCAGGATTTCTAAGGGCATAATGTTGTGATTTGACTCCTCACTACCTATCACAGTTTTGAAGGCCATAAAATGCCAAGATGGCACAAAACCCCCCCAAATGACCCCATTTTGGAAAGTAGACACCCCAAGGTAATTGCTGAGAGGCATGTTGAGTCCATGGAATATTTTATTTTTTGACACAAGTTGCGGGAAAGTGACAATTTTATTTATTTATTTTTTTTTTTTGCACAAAGTTGTCACTAAATGATATATTGCTCAAACATGCCATGGGCATATGTGGAATTACACCCCAAAATATATTCTGCTGCTTCTCCTGAGTATGGGGATACCACATGTGTGGGACTTTTTGGGAGCCTAGCCGCATACGGGGCCCCGAAAACCAAGCACCGGCTTCAGGATTTCTAAGGGCGTTAAGTTGTGATTCCACTCCTCACTACCTATCACAGTTTTGAAGGCCATAAAATGCCAAGATGGCAAAAACCCCCCCCAAATGACCCCATTTTGGAAAGTAGACACCCCAAGCTATTTGCTGAGAGGCATGGTGAGTATTTTGCAGCTCTCATTTGTTTTTGAAAATGAAGAAAGGCAAGAAAAATGTATTTTTTTTTTCTTTTTTCAATTTTCGAAAGTTTGTGACAAAAAGTGAGGTCTGCAAAATACTCACTATACCTCTCAGCAAATAGCTTGGGGTGTCTATTTTCCAAAATGGGGTCATTTGGGGGGGGGGGTTGTGCCATCTGGGCATTCCATGGCCTCCGAAACTGTGCTAGGCAGTGAAGAGTGAAATCAAAAATTTACGCCCTTAGAAAGCCTGAAGGCGGGGCTTGGTTTTCGGGGTCCCGTGCGCGGCTAGGCTCCCAAAAAGTCCCACACATGTGGTATCCCCATACTCAGGAGAAGCAACAGAATGTATTTTGGGGTATAATTTCACATATTCCCATGGCATGTTTGAGCAATATATCATTTAGTGACATCTTTGTGCAAAAAAAAAAAAAAAAAAAAAAAGATTTGTCTCTTTCCCGCAACTTGTGTCACAATATAAAATATTCCATGGACTCAACATGCCTCTCAGCAAATAGCTTGGGGTGTCTACTTTCCAAAATGGGGTCATTTGGGGGGGGTTTGAACTGTCCTGGCATTTTATGCACAACATTTAGAAGCTTATGTCACACATCACCCACTCTTCTAACCACTTGAAGACAAAGCCCTTTCTGACACTTTTTGATTACATGAAAAAAATAATTTTTTTTTGCAAGAAAATTACTTTGAACCCCCAAACATTATATATTTTTTTTAAAGCAAATGCCCTACAGATTAAAATGGTGGGTGTTTCATTTTTTTTTTTCACACAGTATTTGCGCATCGATTTTTCAAACGCATTTTTTGGGGAAAAAACACACTTTTTTAAATTTTAATGCACTAAAACACACTATATTGCCCAAATGTTTGATGAAATAAAAAAGATGATCTTAGGCCGAGTACATGGATACCAAACATGACATGCTTTAAAATTGCGCACAAACGCGCAGCGGCGACAAAATAAATACATTTTTAAAAGCCTTTAAAAGCCTTTACAGGTTACCACTTTAGATTTACAGAGGAGGTCTACTGCTAAAATTACTGCCCTCGTTCTGTCCTTCGCGGTGATACCTCACATGCATGGTGCAATTGCTGTTTACATTTGACGCCAGACCGACGCTTGCGTTCGCCTTTGCGCGAGAGCAGGGGGGGACAGGGGTGCTTTTTTTTTTTTTTTTTTTTTTCTTTATTATTTTTTTGCTTTTTTATCTTATTTTTAAACTGTTCCTTTCATTTTTATTTTTTTTTAATTAATTTTATTGTTATCTCAGGGAATGTAAATATCCCCTATGATAGCAATAGGTAGTGACAGGTACTCTTTTTTTTAAAAATTCGGCTCTATTAGACCCTAGATCTCTCCTCTGCCCTCAAAGCATCTGACCACACCAAGATCGGTGTGATAAAATGCTTTCCCAATTTCCCATTGGCGCTGTTTACATTCGGCGAAATCTAAGTCATGAAATGCTCGTAGCTTCCGGTTTCTTAGGCCATAGAGATGTTTGGAGCCATTCTGGTCTCTGATCAGCTCTATGGTCAGCTGGCTGAATCACCGGCTGCATTTTCAGGTTCCCTGTTGGGACAGGAAAGCCAGAGAAAAACATGGAAGACGGTGGGGGAGGGGGGGGCATTCCCTCCCACTGCTTGCAAAAGCAGTCTAGAGGCTAATTAGCCGCTAGGATTGCTTTTACATGAAAGCCGACCGCTGGCTGAAAAGAATGATACCAAGATGATACCTAAACCTGCAGGCATCATTCTGGTATAACCACTCAAAGTCCAGCAACATACCAGTACGTTGCTGGTCCTTGTTAGGCATATATTGTAAACTTTTTTTTCATGCAGCCTGTGGGCTGAACGAAAAAAAGATATTGATCGGTGGGTATGCCCACCATTAGAATACCTCCCTTCATCCACCCACTTCTAATGATGGGCATACATGCACCATTTATATATGCCGAAGCATGGGGGCATCCTCCCGCAAAAGGCAGGAGCAAATTGCTCCTCCACCCACTGCTGCCCCCACGCTTCGGCATATATGCTGAAGTATGTAACTGTGGTGGTGAAATCACCTCCGACAGCGCTGGAGTCACGGCTTTATATATCGTGGGAGCAAACGCTGTTGCTGTCAAGATAAATAAATCCGCGCTGCAACTGAATGGCGTACCTGCTAAGCAAATGATGGTTAACAATAAAACAAAGTAATATTACAGTATAACAGTAAGACTTACCATACCTGCAAAGCAAATACAAAAAAAAAACATAGTAAAAAATAAAACATTTAACGCAACCTGTGCCTAAAATATATATATGCCGAAGCATGGGGGCATCCTCCCGCAAAAGGCAGGAGCAAATTGCTCCTCCACCCACTGCTGCCCCCACGCTTCGGCATATATGCTGAAGTATGTAACTGTGGTGGTGAAATCACCTCCGACAGCGTTGGAGTCACGGCTTTATATATCGTGGGAGCAAACGCTGTTGCTGTCAAGATAAATAAATCCGCGCTGCAACTGAATGGCGTACCTGCTAAGCAAATGATGGTTAACAATAAAACAAAGCAACATTACAGTATAACAGTAAGACTTACCATACCTGCAAAGCAAATACAAAAAAAAAATAGTAAAAAATAAAACATTTAACGCAACCTGTGCCTAAAATATATATATGCCGAAGCATGGGGGCATCCTCCCGCAAAAGGCAGGAGCAAATCGCTCCTCCACCCACTTCTGCCCCCACGCTTCGGCATATATGCTGAAGTATGTAACTGTGGTGGTGAAATCACCTCCGACAGCGTTGGAGTCACGGCTTTATATATCGTGGGAGCAAACGCTGTTGCTGTCAAGATAAATAAATCCGCGCTGCAACTGAATGGCGTACCTGCTAAGCAAATGATGGTTAACAATAAAACAAAGCAACATTACAGTATAACAGTAAGACTTACCATACCTGCAAAGCAAATACAAAAAAAAAATAGTAAAAAATAAAACATTTAACGCAACCTGTGCCTAAAATATATATATGCCGAAGCATGGGGGCATCCTCCCGCAAAAGGCAGGAGCAAATCGCTCCTCCACCCACTTCTGCCCCCACGCTTCGGCATATATGCTGAAGTATGTAACTGTGGTGGTGAAATCACCTCCGACAGCGTTGGAGTCACGGCTTTATATATCGTGGGAGCAAACGCTGTTGCTGTCAAGATAAATAAATCCGCACTGCAACTGAATGGCGTACCTGAAAACAATAAAATGGTTACCAACAAAACACAGTAAACGGTAAAGTATGCAAAATCTGAAAAGGAAACATGGTAAAACATAATAACAATAAAACATTGCAGAATAGAATAGAGTAAAAAAGAGAAGAACAATAGAGAGAGAATAGAGAGAGAGAGAACAATAAAACAACAACTATTTTTGGTTTTTTTATTTTATATTTTTTTTTGTGTTTTTATTTTTTTTAATTTTTTTTTATTTTATTTTTTTACACTTTTTTTTAGTAACTTTTAACTTTTGTAACTTTTGTTCCAGGTTTGGGTCTCTCAAAATGCAATGGCATCTTGGGAGACCCTGTGTTAGTGTGCCTAGTCTGTGCAGTGCTGAACCCTACGCTAATACTCAACTAATGTATGGTAGCGTTCAAAGCATTCACCCATGCAAAGACCAGGATTGCCAGGACAGAGGGGACAATAAGTCCGGGTGTCACGCCTAAATCCGCGCTTGCTGCAGACACGACATCTTTTTTGGGGGGCTCGTTGGGTAGGGGTACTCGGGATGGCATAAAGAAAATGCCGCTCATGCAGCCGGCTTACTGCATTTGGTTGGGGAAGGTGAGGTAGAGCACCGTCTGGAAACAGAAGGGCTCTGACGATCTCTTCCTGGAATTTAAGGAAGGATCCAGTCTGTCCTGAAGCTCTGTATAGCACATGAGCATTCAGCAAAGCCAATTGAAATAAGTATACAGACACTTTTTTGTACCAGCGTCTGGCCTTACGGGCAACTAAGTACGGCGCCAACAACTGGTCGTTGAGGTCCACCCCTCCCATATTAAGGTTGTATTCGTGGACACAGAGGGGTTTCTCCACAACACCAGTCGCCGTAGAAATTTGGGTCGTCGTGTCTGCATGAAGGGAGGTGAGAACGAAAACATTCTTCTTATCCCTCCACTTCATAGCGAGCAAATTATTATACTTCAAGCAGGCTCTCTCCCCCAGCCTAAGACGGGAATCTACAAGCCGCTGGGGAAAGCCCCGGCGATTAGGTCGCACGGTGCCACATGCTCCAATCTGCTGATCAAACAAGTGACTAAAAAGTGGCACGCTCGTATAATAATTGTCCACGTACAAGTGGTACCCCTTTCCGAATAAGGGTGACACCAAGTCCCACACTATCTTGCCAGCGCTTCCTATGTAGTCAGGGCAGTTTGTCGGCTCTACGTGACTATCTCTTCCCTCGTAAACCATAAATCTACATGTATAGCCTGTGGCCCTGTCACAGAGCTTATACATCTTGACCCCGTATCTGGCACGCTTGCTGGGAAGGTACTGTTTGAATGACAAGCGGCCAGAAAACTTAATAAGGGACTCATCAACGCAGACAACTTGATGGGGGGTAAACAAGTCTGCAAAACGTTGGTTGAAGTGGTTTACGAGGGGCCGAATTTTGTAGAGCCGATCGTATGCAGGGTCTCCACGAGGACGACAGAGTTCATTGTCGTTGAAGTGCATGAACCGCAAAATCTGCTCGTATCGTGCCCTGGCCATGGAAGCAGAGAACAAGGGTGAATGGTAAATTGGGTCAGTGGACCAATATGACCGCAACTTACTCTTTTTATTCAACCCCATGAGGAGGGAAAGGCCCAGAAAGGTCTTAAATTCGGAGACCGTAATTGGTCTCCAATCTCTGGCAAGGGAGGACTGGGGATTAGCGGCGATGTGTTGACCAGCGTACAAATTGCTTTGGTCCACAATAGATCTATAGAGATCTTCGGTGAAAAACAGTGAATAAAAATCCAGTGGCATAAAGTCAACTGTTTCCACCTGAATTCCGGGTTGGCCAGTGAAAGGGGGAAGTACGGGTGCTGCAGAAGTGGAAGGTTCCCAATTCGGATTGGCCAATGCAGCAGGAAGGGCACTATGGGCACGACGGGCCTGTCTTTGTCTTCTTGGTGGCAGCGGGACACTACTACTGCTTGCCACCTCGCCAGCTTGAACTGCACTTATGGGACTCGCCACGTCACCACGTGATACTGCAGTGCTGGATGTACGACCAGGGTGTACTAGGCCGCTGGTGCTTGCCAGTTCACCAGAAGGAATAGCGGCGCTAGTACTGCTCTGCTCCATACGAGAGTCCTGCGGTTCTTGCACTTCAAGGACAGCATAAGTTCGGGGTCTGGTACGCCTGACCCTAGCAGGGACCACAACTCTGTCGTCAGAGCTATCTGTCATGGAGCCGCTGTCCTCTACAGGTTCGTATTCTGAGCCTGAACTTGACAGATGAGTGACTTCCTCTTCACTATCTGTCATACTCAGAATCCTGTAGGCCTCTTCACTAGTGTACCTTCTATTTGCCATTTTGGGCTCTAAATTTAGGGGTACACTAGTGAGACTCACAGGCAAAAAAGCTCCTGACTGTTGGCGACTGTATCAAAACGCTACCAAAAAACTGTTAGCGATCGCAGGGATCAGGCCTGACTCTGCGACCGCTGCAGTTATGTGTGCTTAGTGTTTTGTAAGTGACAGTTATCGATCGATACTGCACTTGGGTGGGCTGGGCAGGGCTGGGCCGAGGAGCAAAACGCAGGTGCTAGCAGGTATCTGGGCTGATCCCGCTAACACTGCGTTTCAGGGAACCCTAAACTGCTGGGGAGTATAGATCTGATCGGGTCAGATATCGATCCGCTCAGATACTATAGCACTAAGGGAGGTGTATGCTGCGTGCACGGGTTTTAGCTGTACTGGCGCTAGCCTGACGCTGCCTGGGGCGACGCAGACCTTATCTGATCCTAAAAACTTAACTTCTATCACCGCCGGGCAATTAGGGGGTTAAACCTTTATAGGGTAATAAACGGCGGGTGCCCTAAAACTATAATAAACTGTAATAAACTGTAATAAACTACAAAAAACAAACTAGCTAACCAGCGTCACCCGTAACACTTATACGGTGATCGCTGGTGAAAGGGTTAACTAGGGGGCAATCAGGGGGTTAAAACCTTTAGCAGGTAGTATATGGGGGTCCCTGTCGCTATAAAACACTGACAGCGAACCTATATACTTACCTCCCTAACTAGCGTCACCTGTGTCACTAATACAGCGATCAGAAAAACGATCGCTTAGCGACACTGGTGACGGGGGGTAATCAAGGGGTTAACTTTTATTAGGGGGGGTTAGGGGGGTACCCTGGACCTAAGGGGGGGTACCCTAGACCTAAAGGGGGCTAACCTAACTGCCCTAAAACTTTTAACTGACACAAACTGACACCAATGCAAAAAAAAAAAAAAATGCTATTGGTGTCAGAGTGACAGGGGGTACAGGGGGGTGATCAGGGGGTGATCGGGGGGTGATCGGGGGTGACAAGTGTGCCTGGCGTGTTCTACTGAATGTGTAGTGTTGTGCAGACTTACTTGATGTCTTCTCTCCTCGGCGCGGCGACGAAAAGACCGGCTCGAGGAGAGATGACATCACTTCCTTTCCCTCTGTTTACATTACAGAGGGAAAGGAAGCATTTTCATTCGCCGGGAGCGATCGGGAGGGGGTGGCCAACAATGGATGGCCTCCCCCTGACCTTTCATCGCCCGGGAAGAAATGGCGACCGCCTCGGGCACCGGGGGGGGGACCGATCGGACCCCCCACCCGCGGAAAGCAAATCACGTACACTGTACGTGATTTTGCCTGTCCGTGCCACCTTGCCGACGTACATCGGCGTGAGGCGGTCGTCAAGTGGTTAAGCATCATTAAAATCACTGCTCCCGAAAAAACGGCCGTTTTTAAAAGTTTTTTTTGCATTGATACATGTCCCCTGGGGTAGGACCCGGGTCCCCAAACCCTTTTTCGGACAATACCATGCAAATTAGCCTTTAAAATGAGCACTTTTGATTTCGAACGTTCGAGTCCCATAGACGTCAATGGGGTTCTAACGTTCGTGCGAACTTTCGGTCCGTTCGCGGGTTCTGGTGCGAACCGAACCGGGGGGTGTTCGGCTCATCCCTACTCTTTACACAAGGAAAGTTCCAATATAATTGTGCCCATGATTATTAACCACTTCAATACAGGGCACTTAAATTTTTATCATTTTGTTCCCACAAATAGAGCTTTATTTTGATGGTATTTGATCACCTCTGCGGTTTTTATTATTTGCTAAACAAATAAAAAAAGACCGAAAATTTTGAAAAAAATAAAAGTTTTGCTTTTGTTTCTGTTATAAAATTTTGTAAATAAGTAAGTTCTCTCTTTCACTGATGGGCACTGATAAGGGGGCACTGACAGGCACTGATAAGGCGGCTCCGATGAGGTGGCATCAATGAGCAGGCACTTACGGGCACTGACGATGGGCACTGATATGCGGCACTGATGGGCACTGGTAGGCGGCACTGATGGGTGGCACTGATATGCAGCACTGATGGGCATTGATAGGCGGCACTGATGGGCACTCATGGGTGGCACTGGGGGGCACTGATGGGCACTGATAGGCGACACTGATGGGCACTGAAAGGCTGCAAAGATGGGTTCTTATGGGTGGCACTGATAGGAGGCACTGCTGGGCACTGATGGGCACTGATAGGCGGCATTGCTGGGCACTGATAGGCGGCACTGCTGGGCAGTGATAGGCAGCACTGATGGGCATTGATACGTGGCACTTATGGGCACTGATGCGCATCCCTGGTGGCACTGGCAGTGGTAGGCATTGTGAGTGGGCACTGATTGGCAGCTATGAAATAAAGAATGTAGCGCTGAAAAATATACACAAATGGTGAACACCGTGTGTAGGAAAAAATGAGTGGTGTGTGCAAACGTCCATCTGCATACAAAACAATATATGTGGTGAACCTCAAATGAGAATATAATCAAATAAGTAGTGTCCAGAGTTGAAAACGAAAAAGTCCAATGAACTAGTGTTAAGGCAGTAAATCAGGGACACTACTCTATCTGTGGAAGGGACGTTCATTGGGAGGATCATCAAACACTGAATGAGATGTGGGTGCTCTTACCAGATAAGGTGGACTCTAATGCCGGCACCATAGAGTCAAACAGGCAATTTTATTAACTACAGACTCTTATCTTGCTCAGTATGGTGTTGGGATTTGTTGCAATCTTGTGTCAGACACCCTTAAATACTCTGAAAAGTTAATTTGCTCTATCTCTTTTTGAAAAGATTCTTTAGTTTGGAAAGAAAAAATTTCTTAGTTTGGGGCAGGGATAGGCAACCTTTTGAGCACAGTGTGCCCGAAAAGTGAGCGTACCGATTTTATAACAAATAAATGTCAACTTCACACTTCCAATCTACTTTAGTAGTGAGAAATTAACATCCTGCACTCTCACGCCTCAGATCAGCCCCAGTTCCTGCAACGCCACACTTCAGATCAGCCCCAATTCATGCACCTTCACACCTCAGATCACTGTCCCCCTGCACATCTGCCCCACCACTGTAACCCCCTGCACATCTGCCCCACCACTGTAACACCTTACACATCTGGCCCACCACTGTAACACCCTGCACATCTGCCCCCACCACTGTAATCCCCTGTACATCTGCCCCACCACTGTAACCCCCTGCACATCTGTCCCACCACTGTACCACCCTGCTCTTCTGTCCCACCACTGTACCACCCTGCTCTTCTGTCCCACCACTGTAACCCCCTGCTCATCTACCCCACCAATGTTCCCCCTTTCTCATCTGCCCCACCACTGTACCTCCCTGCACATCTGCTTCATCACCGTACCCCCATGCTCTTCTGTCTCACCGCTGAACCATCTTCTCATCTTTAACACTGAACTTATCTGCTCATCTGCCCCACCACTGTAACCCCCTTTCTCATCTGCCCCACCACTGTACCTCCTGCACATCTGTCCCACCACTGTAATCCCTGCTCTACTGCCCCACCACTGTAACCCCCTGCTCATGTGTTCCACTAATGTACCTCCTTTCTCATCTCCACCCCTCTGCACATCTGTGCCACCGCAGCTAAGAAAAAGTGCGGTGCTCTGCTCCACAGGAAAAGTTGGGTGTGATTTTCATTGCGCTGAATACTGGCTTTGGCTTGAAGGGACAGAGAGTGCAGGGGTTCAGTAGTAAGTGACACAAAGGTTCAAGAATAATTTCAGCAAAGCTCAACAGTAATTCCACACACTGTCACCTTATTGTGGTTTTCTCAATCACAGTGAAATCTCTTCTTTCTGAGATTGGTAGTGACAACCAAGTGAGTCATCCTACTTCAGATGGTGGGCAGGGCTAGCCTCTACTGTGATTGGCTTTAGCAGTGGCCAATGACAGTCCTCCTCCTCCTCCTGGAAACAGGGACCGCCCCCCTAGCAGAACTGAACCCAATCTCTTCCCCATCACAAAAGCTGACGATCGCAGCTACAGCAAAGTTAGAGAACCAAACAATGTTTCCCATCTTTTACAATGTGTGGGGGCACAGTACCTTCCCCTCAGTGCAGGGGGAGGCACTGAAATTGGAATGCATTAGTGTCTCACTGACACTTCCCTGAGCTGCTCTGCTGATGGGGAGGGAGTGCCGGCAAAAGAGGCTTTGTGTGCCGCTTGGGGCACCAGTGCCGGGTGTTACCTACCCCTGGTCTGGGGTGTTTCCTTTGAAGTAGCTTTTAGGGAGTTTTGACAAGACTTTTGCAGTATAACTTTCAAATCCTTTTCTGTATGTCACATTTAGTTTTTTTTTTAATTTTATTGTAGTATGCGCTGTTAACATTTTGGGGCTGCAAGAGGAGTTTTTTAAAAATACTTTCCTGTGATCAGACTCCGTGTTGAGTCTTTATAAGCTTTCTAATGGTAACATTTCTGGCAGCCATATACTATGGCCAGATATTACTTTTCAATCTGTGCATATCTCTGATGAATTGGCAACTGATTGACTGTTTTGCAATAGAGTTTGCTCTGAGTCCTTTCTTACTGGCATTACATTGAACTCTCACTTTTTTCATTGGCATCATAGTATCTGAGAGCTGTGTGGGCAGTTACTGGTTTTCTTATTTGTTTGAGGAATTATGATGGCTGGTTTCCACAAAAATATATACAATTCTGCACTCAGTGGATTACGATATCAACAGGGAAGCCGGTCACATGATAATAAACAAATGCTATTCCTCAAATATGCTGCGCTACCATTTTAAGTATAATATGTGATAAAAGTGAACCATTCGACTTAACACATAATAGTAAAACCAAAGAAGTCCAAACAGCTTCCTTAGAGTAAAAAATGATTGGAAAAATTCCACTCCCAAATCCTTAATTAGACTCCTCTGTATGAACGCTAGCCACCACAAGGACTTTTACAGCAAATATTAAGACCGCAAAACCATAAGAGGTCAAATCTCGCATAAAAGGTAATCTCTCCAGCGTGGGAGCAAGACACTGCCAGTCAATCATCACATAAAGATGCCTCCTCAAGCCATATGCTTACCATTGTAACATATAAAAAAGAGCACTCCACATATTGCAAGTAAACGATTTTACATTTTTTAATAAATCCAATACTAAAAACTCACAAAGTTAAGTAAACAAACTGGCAATCAATTAAAATCATACTCTCATTGTTCCACCACAGATCATGGTGACATCAGCGATCCATGTTCCGACCAACATGTTTCGTCAAAATTGACATAATCAGGGACCATGGGCACTGAGATGCCACAGGTAATATATAAAGTACAATCCAAATAAGTGCAAGGGAATTCCCACTTCCCAAATGTCACTAATCTCCAGTAGCATTAGCACAATTAATGAATATAAATAGATGATCAACAAATCTTAGGAAAACCTGGTTGCAATCCCCTGAGTTATGTGCATAAATGGGAAACTGACCTCAGAGTCACACTGACACCGAGGACTGGGCTACAATATGGTCAAATATCAATTCTTCAGCCCAAAACACTGTCACTCGGGAGGCAAACTACAAAGTTTTGACTTGCTGGTATTTGGTCCCTCCCAGGATATCCAAATGTGTCTCCTACTATCTGTCGCCATGCTTCCGTAACTGCGGGGGGCTTGGGCACTCGTCACCTACTTTTGGTGCTCTTGTACTGTTCGCACGTTTTGGACAGATGTTTTTTGTTTCTATCAACATTGCTCTTGACACCGCTAGCCTCTGACCCGGTATTAGCTCGCATTGATGAGTTGAAACTATTTTAACAGCCCAGTTTAAGTTACTACTACAGATACTAACAGCAGACAAACAATCTATAGTAAAAGTATGGAAATCCAAGAATAGTGACACAAGCCATGATCCACGCCAAAATTGAGGCAAGATTGCATGACAGAGTCGCAAAACACACTAAAGTTTGGCAGCCATGGGTGGACCACTATCTCCCCTCTCACTTTGATGCCTCCGTTTTGCTCCCCAAATGATGACTCTTGGCCCCTTAAGAATGAATCATCCCTTCTATGTGGCTACCTAGGGAACCCCTGGGAACTCGCCGCCCTTTCTCCTCCGACAACCCCTACTATTCCCTTATTCTTTTCTCCTCTCTTTGTTTAAAGACATTTGGACACCTTAGTGAACTGCCCACAGGTTCGGCTAACATGTGGATACCTAGTTAGTGTGACCATGTACTGTATGCTGTATGGTTATCAGCTTATCCATGTACAGATTGAAACCAAGCTCTAGATAACACTCTTTAAGCAGTTACAATAATGTTCTTGTTCCTCTTAGGATAAAGGTTTTACATAAATAAAACTGACCATTGTAAGCACCCCTGTCAGTGGTAAATGGTTTGCCTTATCCCTCTAAATGCTGCAACTGCAAGACACCTTGTTCTGTTAAAAAATAACAGACACTGACAGCAGTGTGCAGCAGCAGCACAGTTGATGATGATGATGACACCTCATTGACACAACACGTCACCTCTTGAGTCACAGTGACAGTCTCTCTCCACGCCAGGTGGTCCCTGCAGTCCACTCCAGTCCAAACAGCACTGACAGTCCTGCTCTCGGCTTGCCTTGCCTGCATCCCGCAGACCTGCACATGAGGCTCCGGCTGCTCCACTCAGCTCCCTTGCACAATGACATCACACGACACGCTCAGGCACCACCTCCTCCAGACCCGCCCCCACCGGTGCCGCCCGAACACGCTGCAGCAGGCATTTGCCAGGTCTCAGGCCACCAGCGCATGTGCAGTTCTGAGCCGATTGTCAAAGCCATGCTTTTTACTGGCAACCTTTTCCTTACTGTCATTGGCCACTGCTAAAGCCAATCACAGTAGAGGCTAGCCCTGCCCACCATCTGGAGTAAGATGACTCACTTGGTTGCCCTTACAGTTAATGATGGCTTTACTGCTAGTGTGTTGGTTGGTTAGTATATTTGTGATCCATATGTACGATATGTGAGTGCACTTGTCATTCCACAAGGTGGAATGTTAACTAATTTATACTAAATGTCTAGAGGTTAGAATTAACTTTTTAATTGTTTACCTAGCTTGTAGTTTCAACAGTTGGAACTCAACTCAACTGTGAGGTCACAGTGCTAAATACTACAGTTGGACTTGATTGGGATAAAGTCATTAGCTTGTCCATTAGCAGGAACATAATTTTATGTCTAAGTGCATCGACAAGGCAATTAAGATTTGTTCCAGTGCATGTCAATTTCTGCACTCGCCTACTATGGGGGTTATTTACTAAAGCCAGAGAATACAAAATCTAGTGCCACTGTGCATAGAAACCAATCAACTTTCAGGTTTTACTGCCAAAGCTTAATTGAACAAGCTGAAGTTAGAAGCTGATTGGCTACAATGCACAGCTGCACAAAATTCTGAGTGTACCAGTTTTAGTAAATCTCCCACTATGTGTCTAAATAACAGAACCATTGGCCCACTTAGAATAATAGAGCCTGTAATTTCTGCAGCCAAGTGACTAAAAGCCCATAAAGTTCAGAGTGAAGATCTGTAACTGCAAGATGCAGTACACTATTTAGGAAATGAGCCCCAAAGTGTCAAAGCACTGCTTTAAATGATCTATGGAAAAAATAATTGGACGGAAAAAAAAAATGTTTTTTATCTTTTACTATCTTTACCCTGACATAAAGCAAATGTATAGAAAATCCAACATACTCCCTAGATAGCCGACAATTGTGGCAATATATCAGGTGATCAATATGTATGTATACTCAGATGGAAGTATACAGTATATCCCTGTTTTAAGAATCTCATATTCCTTTTTTTAAACCTCTCAGAAGAAAGGTAGTTTGTCCTAAATAATAGCATTTTCTTTGTAAATAATCCCAGTCTGAATTCAACAATACATTACAATATATTACTGTACTTGGTTACAAAATCCAATATATTTCATTAAGTAGGATGGTATCTTAAAGAGCATTTGTATTCTCATTGAAACAACTACCAGTATTTTTTTTTCCTGAAAACAAGCTCTTCATTATAAATGTTATTTCTACAAAACAGAAGGTTTTTAGAACGTAATTTTTCTTAGGGGATATTGCCTTATCTAAGTCCCAAGGAGTTTATTTCAAGCTATCAGCCACAAGCAGCGTCTTTAGTATCTATGACCATTAAACAAATGAACACACAACTTCAACAGGTCAATTAGTGATTAGGCTAGGGGATTTTTTCAACAGCAGTTATTCTAGTTTGGCTTTAATCCACTGCACTTATTATGGATATATATTTTTAACTTTACATTTTTTTTATTTCTTCTTTCATTTTACTTTGTACTACCAGGATCTGCAACTCTACAGGCAAAGTACAACTTTAAAGATAATACCATTTAACATTTCAAGCAAGGGTTGCTCACCTTTGGTGCCAAGACCTGTTGGTTGGATGTCACATGCTATTCTGGCCAACGCTAAAATTGTGTTCCATTACAAGCAGAAGTTGGTCCCATTTGTTCACTGCTGTGTCATCTTTAAAGTGTATCCCCAGGTAAAAAGCTATATTTTTGCTGTTTTGTCTACCAAGGATTTTTAAACTGTGTTCAGCCAGTTGTACGATGTACAGTAACCAGGCAACTGAAAAAAACAAATCTGGTTCAGCAATGAAGCTTCCTTCAAGGCTTCTTCAGCCTGCTCATCAGACAATGGATTTGAATCATCATCTCTATCCAGTAAGCAGGGAAGTCATACAAGAATCTGTAAAGCTCATGCAGAACATAGTAAAACTTAAAGCCCAATTTCAGGAAAATGTCCTCCCTTGCAGTGGGACTGTGCCCACAAAGCAACGGTTAAATGATTGTTTAGTCTAGTGGACGGTAAACGCAGTTTTACTTACCTAATCTTTGCTTCCCCAATAAAGATGATCCCCTATGCAGTGTCAGTGTCTTCATGTCCATTGTAAGGGTATGGTCCTTGTATCGGCCTTGAAGATGTCAGGTGCATCTGACCATCGGAGTGCAGATGAGATGAGGCTGCAGGGATCCATATTGCAGCGTGGTGGAGTCTGCAGGACTGGAGGATCAGGTAAGCAACTGCTTTACTCGGTCCCCTAGACTTGAAAGAGCAGTCAAAAACTGAAGTGCGGGTGCAGCCCCACTGCATGGGAGGACTTTAACATTTCCTAGAGTTCAGCTTTAAAATGTGGACTTCTGTGTCCTTTTTAAAGTGGAAATCCAGGTTAAGAGCTAAAATATATGCATGCTGTTTATCTATTATAGGCTATGAAATTATTTTCAGACAGTCTTTTGATTTACTCACATCTTCTACACTGTATAGCCAGGCAGGTGAAAGCAGTTAACTTGTTTAGCGATGTAACTTTAGGAATCACTTGTCCAGCCTGCTCATTGGACAATGAATAAGCATAATTTCCTCTATCCAGTTAACAAGGAGGTGATACAAGAATATGTAAAGCTCAACCATAAAGTAGTAAAACCTAAAGTGTATGTGAAGTCAAAAATCAAAACCCTATATATTGCAGAGCTTGCCCACAGATGCATATTGTTTACAAGATATACAGTGATTCTGACAGTAATATAGGTTGTGTCTAACGTTTTCCTAACCCTACATGTGAAGTCCACAGCCAGATATCAAGACATGTGTTGACGTTACATGCATTGTCCCATCTCACAATCTTCTGTCCTCATGGGAAGTATAGTTTACTTGAATGGGGCCATTCTTGAATGGATCCCTAGTTTTAGTATACAGCCCAATTATAGCCAACAGAGACTCAGTGTATATGTATGTTAGGCTCTCAGGAAATGCCTTTTTAATATGGCTGCTTTAGCAGTTAGCAAATCATCCATAAAACCCAGTTTTAGCAGGATCAACCTGATTTTCAAATTTTAGAGGGTCTTCCTGATATAGTCAAATGATCACTCCCAGTGTTGTAATAAAATGGCTGGGAATGGCAATGAGTAAGTCACACAAGCAGGAAAAGACAATTCACAAAGAAAATTAAAATTGTGTCAGTTATTGAAAATCAAAGATATCTGCAAAAAAGGCACGTTACTGTCGAGGGGCCTCCTTGTCAAATGTAGCCTTTTCCATTCGAATACAGTACTGTACTGCTCAAACACATGAGTTTGAAGGCAATATGCAGCCCTGATCTGCTTTGCCTGCAGTTTAAAACCACCTTTATTAGGACCTGCAAAGGGGAGTACTTTAGAGAGTCACTTGAGTGACAGCCCTAAGTCTGCTGCACTACCTACATCCCATCCAAGATGGTGGTGCTCAGCAGGTTTTTGGATGTTTACACAAGGGAGACTTTTACATGTAAAGAACATGCATAAAATACATTTAATGCACATATAATCTATAATCTTATGGGAAGAGTGTTGTCAAAATGGATGCTCTGACGACAGGGTTTATTTAACATAGTAAGGAAGAAGCTGATTGGGTGAGATTCCAAGCATGGAGACTCCCATACATTCTGCCTGAAAATAAAAATCAGGTATACCTGAACACTAAGCTATAGTAATCTAAAAAAAAGGGGGAACAAAGCTGCCGCTCTGTTCAATTATATATAGTATATCAGTAAAATCTCAGTACTGATAATCAGAATTACCTTTCTAAACTGCTTGGAGAGCTGATGTACGGTATTGAAGAAAGACATTTGTTTTACGTGTACAATCAGGCTTAAATGGAAGGAAAAATATACAGCTTTAGATTATTATGTCAAAGACTGAAATGAGCACTGTGTTCCTGTTTATAGATCTGAAACTGAAAGTAAATCAATTGGATTTATTAAACAAAGGGAAACGATTCCATCCTCCACCATACCTACTATAAATTGCCCCCATTTGCTCTGAACCATTTAGAACAAAAGGTTTCCAAAGAGATATTGTTGTGTTTTTAATAGTTTTAAGGAGTTTTCTTCTAAAATGATTTTACAGATTAATGAGGATCATTTACTTATACATTACAAAAGTGTATTCATTTTCTTTTTCTGTACATTATTTTGCCACTGCATTTTGCTTTATATTATTGATTTAAAAAAAATCACCCTAGAGATTTGGAGTTGTTAGGCTTTTATCCTATATTAAACAGTATAGGTTTCACCCGCCAATATGGTGCAGGTCCTGTCCAGCATTCCCTATCCCATACATTTATTCAAGAAGGACCCACTAGCTGTTATGCTGTTTAAAACAGACACTGCACAACCATTTGAAGACCAAGCCTTTTCTGGCAAGTTTAATACAGTATTTTTTGCTAGAAAACTGCTTATAACCCCCAAACATTATATATTTTTTTAGCAGAGTCCCTAGGGAATAAAATGGTGATTGTTGCAATTTTTAATGTCACATGGTATTTGCGCAGCGGTTTTTCAAACGCAATTAAAAAAAAATACTTTAATGAATTAAAAAAAACACAATATATACACCAATTCTTTGTATAATATGAAAGATGATGTTATGTCGAGAAAATAGATACCTAACATGTAATGCTTTAAAACTGCGCACGTTCATGGAATGGCGACAAATTACGATACTTAAAGCGGGAGTCCACCTAAAAAAAAATATTAAAAGCCAGCAGCTACAAATACTGCAGCTGCTGACTTTTAATAAATGGACACTTACCTGTCCCTGGGTCCAGCGGGATGACGTCATCATCTTGATTGTGGAGAATGCTGGGAAGCCCGATTTTGTGAGAAGACATTTCAGCAGTTTGGGCTATTTAGCCTTTATTGGAATTTCACTTGAAAGGATGTTGCCACCCTTGCCTAGGCAACATTGGTGACAGTGAGGAAAGGGATGTATATTAATTTAACCACTTGACGACCGCCTCACGCCGATGTACGTCGGCAAAGTGGCACGGACAGGCAAAATCACGTACATGGTACGTGATTTGCCTTCCGCGGGTGGGGGGTCCGATCGGACCCCCCCCCCGGTGCCCGAGGCGGTCGTCTTTTGTCCAGCGGCGATCGGTGGTGAGGGGGAGACCATCCGTTCGTGGCCCCCCCCTCGCGATCGCCGCCGGCCAATCGAATCATTCCTTTGCTGCTGTATGCTAAACAGCAGCAAAGGAAATGATGTCATCTCTCCTCGGCTCGGTAATTTCCGTTACGGCCCGAGGAGAGAAGACATCAATGTGAGTGCACCAACACACACACACACAGTAGAACATGCCAGGCACACAAAACACCCCGATCCCCCCCCCCGATCGCCCCCCGATCCCCCCCCAATCACCCCCCTCCCCCCCTGTCACAAACTGACACCAGCAGTTTTTTTTTTTTTTTTTCTGATTACTGCATAGTGTCAGTTTGTGACAGTTACAGTGTTGGGACAGTTACTGTTACCCCCCTTTAGGTCTAGGGTACCCCCCTAACCCCCCCTAATAAAGGTTTAGCCCCCTGATCGCCCGGCGGTGATATGCGTCGCCCCAGGCAGCGTCAGATTAGCGCCAGTACCGCTAACACCCACGCACGCAGCATACACCTCCCTTAGTGGTATAGTATCTGAACGCATCAATATCTGATCCGATCAGATCTATACTAGCGTCCCCAGCAGTTTAGGGTTCCCAAAAACGCAGTGTTAGCGGAATCAGCCCAGATACCTGCTAGCACCTGCGTTTTGCCCCTCCGCCCGGCCCAGCCCAGCCCACCCAAGTGCAGTATCGATCGATCACTGTCACTTACAAAAGACTAAACGCATAACTGCAGCGTTCGCAGAGTCAGGCCTGATCCCTGCGATCGCTAACAGTTTTTTTGGTAGTATTTTGGTGAACTGGCAATCACCAGCCCCAGGCAGGGTCAGGTTAGCGCCAGTACCGCTAACACCCACGCACGCAGCATACGCCTCCCTTAGTGGTATAGTATCTGAACGGATCAATATCTGATCCGATCAGATCTATACTAGTGTCCCCAGCAGTTTAGGGTTCCCAAAAACGCAGTGTTAGCGGGATCAGCCCAGATACCTGCTAGCACCTGCGTTTTGCCCCTCCGCCCAGCCCAGCCCACCCAAGTGCAGTATCGATCGATCACTGACACTTACAAAACACTAAATGCATAACTGCAGCGTTCGCAGAGTCAGGCCTGATCCCTGCGATCGCTAACAGTTTTTTTGGTAGTATTTTGGTGAACTGGCAAGCACCAGCCCCAGGCAGCGTCAGGTTAGCGCCAGTACCGCTAACACCCACGCACGCACTGTACACCACCCTTAGTGGTATAGTATCTGAACGGATCAATATCTGATCCGATCAGATCTATACTAGCATCCCCAGCAGTTTAGGGTTCTCACAAACGCAGTGTTAGCGGGATCAGCCCAGATACCTGCTAGCACCTGCGTTTTGCCCCTCCGCCCGGCCCAGCCCAGCCCACCCAAGTGCAGTATCGATCGATCACTGTCACTTACAAAAGACTAAAATGCATAACTGCAGCGTTCGCAGAGTCAGGCCTGATCCCTGCGATCGCCAACAGATTTTTTGGTAGCGTTTTGGTGAACTGGCAAGCGCCAGCGGCCTAGTACACCCCGGTCGTAGTCAAACCAGCACTGCAGTAACACTTGGTGACGTGGCGAGTCCCATAAGTGCAGTTCAAGCTGGTGAGGTGGCAAGCACAAGTAGTGTCCCGCTGCCACCAAAAAGACAAACACAGGCCCGTCGTGCCCATAGTGCCCTTCCTACTGCATTCGCCAATCCTAATTGGGAACCCACCGCTTCTGCAGCGCCCGTACTTCCCCCATTCACATCCCCAACCAAATGCAGTCGGCTGCATGAGAGGCATTTTCTTTATGTCCTCCCGAGTACCCCTACCCAGCGAACGCCCCCAAAAAAGATGTTGTGTCTGCAGCAAGCGCGGATATAGGCGTGACACCCGCTATTATTGTCCCTCCTGTCCTGACAATCCTGGTCTTTGCATTGGTGAATGTTTTGAACGCTACCATGCACTAGTTGAGTATTAGCGTAGGGTATAGCATTGCACAGACTAGGCACACTTTCACAGGGTCTCCCAAGATGCCATCGCATTTTGAGAGACCCGAACCTGGAACCGGTTACAGTTATAAAAGTTAGTTACAAAAAAAGTGTAAAAAAAAAAAAAATAAAATATATATATATAAAATAAAAAAAAATAGTTGTCGTTTTATTGTTCTCTCTCTCTCTATTCTCTCTATTGTTCTGCTCTTTTTTACTGTATTCTATTCTGCAATGTTTTATTGTTATTATGTTTTATCATGTTTGCTTTTCAGGTATGCAATTTTTTATACTTTACCGTTTACTGTGCTTTATTGTTAACCATTTTTTTGTCTTCAGGTACGCCATTCACAACTTTGAGTGGTTATACCAGAATGATGCCTGCAGGTTTAGGTATCATCTTGGTATCATTCTTTTCAGCCAGCGGTCGGCTTTCATGTAAAAGCAATCCTAGCGGCTAATTAGCCTCTAGACTGCTTTTACAAGCCGTGGGAGGGAATGCTCCCCCCCCCCCCACCGTCTTCCGTGTTTTTCTCTGGCTCTCCTGTCTCAACAGGGAACCTGAAAATGCAGCCGGTGATTCAGCCAGCTGACCATAGAGCTGATCAGAGACTAGAGTGGCTCCAAACATCTCTATGGCCTAAGAAACCGGAAGCTACGAGCATTTTATGACTTAGATTTCGCTGGATGTAAATAGCGCCATTGGGAAATTGGGGAAGCATTTTATCACACCGATCTTGGTGTGGTCAGATGCTTTGAGGGCAGAGGAGAGATCTAGGGTCTAATAGACCCCAATTTTTTCAAAAAAGAGTACCTGTCACTACCTATTGCTATCATAGGGGATATTTACATTCCCCGAGATAACAATAAAAATGATTAAAAAAAAATAAAAATGAAAGGAACAGTTTAAAAATAAGATAAAAAAGCAAAAAAATAATAAAGAAAAAAAAAAAAAAAAAAAAAGCACCCCTGTCGCCCCCTGCTCTCGCACTAAGGCGAACGCAAGCGGCGGCCTGTCGTCAAACGTAAACAGCAATTGCACCATGCATGTGAGGTATCACCGCGAAGGTTAGATCGAGGGCAGTAATTTTTGCAGTAGACCTCCTCTGTAAATCTAAAGTGGTAACCTGTAAAGGCTTTTAAAGGCTTTTAAAAATGTATTTATTTTGTTGCCACTGCACGTTTGTGCGCAATTGTAAAGCATGTCATGTTTGGTATCCATGTACTCGGCCTAAGATCATCTTTTTTATTTCATCAAACATTTGGGCAATATACTGTGTTTTAGTGCATTAAAATTTAAAAAAGTGTGTTTTTTCCCCAAAAAATGCGTTTGAAAAATCGCTGCGCAAATACTGTGTGAAAAAAAAAAATGAAACACCCACCATTTTAATATGTAGGGCATTTGCTTTAAAAAAATATCTAATGTTTGGGGGTTCAAAGTAATTTTCTTGCAAAAAAAAAAAACTTTTTCATGTAAACAATAAGTGTCAGAAAGGGCTTTGTCTTCAAGTGGTTAGAAGAGTGGGTGATGTGTGACATAAGCTTCTAAATGTTGTGCATAAAATGCCAGGACAGTTCAAAACCCCCCCAAATGACCCCATTTTGGAAAGTAGACACCCCAAGCTATTTGCTGAGAGGCATGTCGAGTCCATGGAATATTTTATATTGCGACACAAGTTGCGGGAAAGAGACAATTTTTTTTTTTTTTGCACAAAATTGTCACTAAATGATATATTGCTCAAACATGCCATGGGAATATGTGAAATTACACCCCAAAATACATTCTGCTGCTTCTCCTGAGTACGGGGATACCACATGTGTGAGACTTTTTGGGAGCCTAGCCGCGTACGGAACCCCGAAAACCAAGCACCGCCTTCAGGCTTTCTAAGGGCGTGAATTTTTGATTTCTCTCTTGACTGCTTATCACAGTTTCGGAGACCATGGAATGCCCAGGTGGCACAACCCCCCCCCCCCCAAATGACCCCATTTTGGAAAGTAGACACCCCAAGCTATTTGATGAGAGGTATAGTGAGTATTTTGCAGACCTCACTTTTTGTCACAAAGTTTTGAAAATTGAAAAAAGAAAAAAAAAAAAGTTTTTTCTTGTCTTTCTTCATTTTCAAAAACAAATGAGAGCTGCAAAATACTCACCATGCCTCTCAGCAAATAGCTTGGGGTGTCTACTTTCCAAAATGGGGTCATTTGGGGGGGGTTTGTGCCACCTGGGCATTCCATGGCCTCCGAAACTGTGATAGGCAGTGAAGAGTGAAATCAAAAATTTTCACCCTTAGAAATCCTGAAGGCGGTGATTGGTTTTCGGGGTCCCGTACACGGCTAGGCTCCCAAAAAGTCCCACACATGTGGTATCCCCGTACTCAGGAGAAGTAGCTAAATGTATTTTGGGGTGCAATTCCACATATGCCCATGGCCTGTGTGAGCAATATATCATTTAGTGACAACTTTGTGCAAAAAAAAAAAAAAAAAAAAAAATGTGTCACTTTCCCGCAACTTGTGTCAAAATATAAAATATTCCATGGACTCAATATGCCTCTCTGGAAATAGCTTGGGGTGTCTACTTTCCAAAATGGGGTCATTTGGGGGGGTTTTGTGCCACCTGGGCATTCCATGGCCTCCGAAACTGTGATAGGCAGTAAAGAGTGAAATCATAAATTTACGCCCTTAGAAATCCTGAAGGCGGTGATTGGATTTCGGGGCCCTGTACGCGGCTAGGCTCCCAAAAAGTCCCACACATGTGGTATCCCCATATTCAGGAGAAGCAGCAGAATGTATTTTGGGGTGCAATTCCACATAGGCCCATGGCCTGTGTGAGCAATATATCATTTAGTGACAACTTTTTGTAAATTTTTTTTTTTTTTTTTTTTTTTGTCATTATTCAATCACTTGGGACAAAAAAAATAAATATTCAATGGGTTCAACATGCCTCTCAGCAATTTCCTTGGGGTGTCTACTTTCCAAAATGGGGTCATTTGGGGGGGTTTTGTACTGCCCTGCCATTTTAGCACCTCAAGAAATGGCAGTCATAAACTAAAAGCTGTGTAAATTACAGAAAATGTACCCTAGTTTGTAGACGCTATAACTTTTGCGCAAACCAATAAATATACGCTTATTGACATTTTTTTTACCAAAAACATGTGGCCGAATACATTTTGGCCTAAATGTATGACTAAAATTGAGTTTATTGGATTTTTTTTATAACAAAAAGTAGAAAATATCATTTTTTTTCAAAATTTTCGGTCTTTTTCCATTTATAGCGCAAAAAATAAAAACCGCAGAGGTGATCAAATACCATCAAAAGAAAGCTCTATTTGTGGGAAGAAAAGGACGCAAATTTCGTTTGGGTACAGCATTGCATGACCGCGCAATTAGCAGTTAAAGCGACGCAGTGCCAAATTGGAAAAAGACCTCTGGTCCTTAGGCAGCATAATGGTCCGGGGCTCAAGTGGTTAACACACACACACAGGTTTTCTTTCAGTTTAGTACAACATTTCTGCTAGGTGGTGGGGACCCACTCTAAATAAGCAGACCTTGCCATTTAAATGCGAGATCTGCTTTAAAGCGGAGTTCCAGTCCCCCAAACATTTTTTTTTAAAAGATTGCTCTGTAATTGTCAAAACTTGAAAATGAACATTCCTAACATGTCAAATTTATTGCCCTTTTACTTTCTTAAAAAATAGTTTGTTACTCACAGATCTCGGAAGCAGACAGGTTCCATTTTGGCTGTGGGCATCTGAAGTCCTACTGTGTTAATTTCCTGGACTTCTATGCATGAGCAGTAATGCCTCAGCGAGACCGTCCTTCTTACTGACCGATTGCTATAGGAATGTTGGCATTGGCTTGTTGTAGTGGGTGCTGTCAAGCTCCCTCCGCCCCCCCCTTTAGTGAAGTGGTGACAGGGCCAGCGGGCTGCAGCTCAGCACAACTCAGGCAGTGGCGGTGTGAAGGGGGGGGAGGCGAGCTGCGGGCTGTCAGAATGTTTCCCCCACTCGCTCCCCCCCTCCTGTCATCAGAGAAGAGAGAGCGGCTCTCTCACCCATTCGCGTCATCTGCAAATAACGCAAGATTTTGTCAGTTTGTGATTTGCACATGACGCCTCTATCCCAGGAACCCTTGCAAATCGCCTAGTGACGCAATCGCCTAGGGGAATAGGGGTGGAAGTCAAGAAGAAATGGAATAAAAACGGTATTTCTAAGCAGAAAAAAATTAAATAAAAATGCCAATGTGAAAAGGATGAGCTAAGGAAATGGAATATAGAGAAAGTTCAAAAAATGGGTGGAACTCCGCTTTAAGAAGAAAGGCAAATCCACTTTGCACTGCAAGTGCACTTGGAAGTGCAGTCGCTCTAAATCTAAGGGGTAGATCTGAAATGAGTGGAAGCTCTGCTGATTTTATCATCCAATTATGTGCAAGCTAAAATGCTGTTTTTTATATTCCTTGCATGTCCCCCTCGGATCTACAGCGACTTTACTTCCAAGTGCACTTGCAGTGCAAAGTGTTTTTTCCTTTAGTAAATAACCTCCATTGTGTTTGCAGACCCAGTGCCTGAGCCATGGCAGGATGCAGAAACTATGATTCTGTCTGTCACACCTAGGGTTACCACCATTTGGTCCTTAGAAGATTGAATATGATGAATGGGATTTGCAACATGTTTAAACCAATTATTTAGTTATACTAAGCATAGAAAAACAGAGCCAAGTTTTTATTTTAATCAAAACCAAAAGTGATTCTTCCATCAGGAAACTAAGGTAGCCTAAAACCTATAGCAAGTTTTATCCCACGATTTGCATCTTTAAAAAAGGTAGCACAATTAAGTTTCTTGTACATAGCATTTTCTCAAGGCACCAATTTAATACCAAAGTAAACAAAGATGAAAAATTATTATTATTGTCATAGCCATTTGTGATGTTTTGGATAAAAAAGGTTATATAACGGGTGGGAGAGAGTAGGAAGAAACTACTGTCTACTTCAGCGTGTACTTGTTTGTTTGTTTGTAAGCACCAGTAACAAAATGACTTTATAATGATTTTGTGCAATAGTACATTTTGGATATTGTTTTAACATCTGACATTAGGTGTGATGTATATTTGTACCTTAAAAGTCCCGTATTGGGTGCTATATTTTATTGTAGATTTGTATCAAATAAGGAATGTTGCTACCTGTTGTTGTAGTTATTTATAACACCCATACAGATTTCCTTTTGTATTTGTAAGGGTCAAAGTGATGTCTCAGCCCTGAAGATTACACTTGGAGAGCAAGTTTCCTGGTGTAGTCTGTGGGCTCCACTGTTAGTTGGACAGGCAGGTTCCAATGTGAGTCTCAGGATTATTGCAAAACTCTGGTATAAAAGTTTGACAGCAGTTCCCTCTGTGTTTATTGGAAGCTGCTGTCAGAACTCCAGACACCCAGAGGGTTACAGCTGTTAATTTCACAGTGGAATCCTGTAGGTTACACTGGGAGAGCTGATCTCCCTGCAAGCAGGTTGCCTACTGTATTGTATGTGTAGTTAGCTATTTGGCTGCCAAGGTCGCGAGAAAGGGTTAATGTTTCTTGCCACCTTTCCTGATCATGTTAGCGGGCTTTTTCTGGGGTCCAGCCTCCAACTCCGTGTGATATAAAGGGGAAGATGTTTGGATCCCAAGGGATGGGGGCTAAAAAGCATACACATGGACGGTAACTTTGCAGATGCTTGCTGGGGCCTGTAGAGCACCACATAAGTGCCTAAACTCAGCGGGATCCCTGTGACTATACAAGACAAAAGTCTTGTCGCTTGTGTACAAATTGACCTGAAGTGCCGCTAAAATATATTTCTAATCAAGATTTTGTTACAAGAAATGGGTCATTTTAATCCCAACAGCTTTTGTAATAATGTTTCAGTGCAAAACGAAACTGACAAAAAGTATTCTAATATTCACAGCTTGGTAAAGCCCATTGAGTCAATTTTTGCCAAGACATAAGTGTTGTCGCCTTGTTATATGAGCTTCACCTGTGGCTAATAATGGATCAATTAGGTCTCAGGTGTGTATAAAAAGAACACCAGTACACTAGACCTTCTCAACTGCAACTAGACCTCTGCAAACATGCCTAAGATTCACCCGGAAACTAAAGTGTTGATTATCAAGAGGCTGAAGACCAGATCCACTGCTGAAAAGATTTGAAGAGACTGGAGAAGTTTTGGACAAGACCAGGTCAGGCCGACCCCGCAAGACAACTGCTCGAGAGGACCGTTTGTTGGCTCGAAAATCCAAGGCCAGCCCATTTTCCACTGCAGCAGCGCTCCACGAGACCTGGTCACCTGAAGTCCCTGTGTCAACCAGAATAGTTTGTCGGATTCTGTCTCGAAATGGCCTCCATGGTCGAATCAGTGCCCATAAGCCAGCACTAAACAAAAGACAATTGAAAAATTGTGTGGCATTTGCCAAGGGCCACAGCCTGCTAAAAGGATGGACTCTGGAAAAGTGCCAGGAGGTGGATTTTTCAGATAAATCTTCTGTTGAATTACACCACAGTCGCCGCAAATATTGCAGGAGACCTACTGGAACCCGCATGGAGCCGAGATGTACCCAGAAAACAGTGAAGTTTGGTGAAGGCAAAATCATGGTCTGGGGTTACATCCAGTATGGGGGTGTGCGAGAAGTCTGCAGGGTGGAAGGCAACATCAATAGTCTAAAATACCAGGAAATCTTAGCTACCTCTTATATTCCCAACCATAAAAAGGCAGCAGGATGGTGCTCCATCGCATACTTCCATCTCCACATCAAAGTTCCTTAAGGCAAAGAAGATCAAGATGATCCAGGATTGGCCAGCCCAGTCACCAGACATGAACATAATTGAGCATATGTGGTGTAGGATGAAAGATGAAGCATGGAAGACGAAACCAAAGAATATTGATGAACTCTGGGAGGCATGCAAGTTTTCTTTGCTATTCCTGATGACTTCATCAATAAATTGTATGAATCCTTGCCAAACCGCATGGATGCTGTCCTTCAAGCTCATGGAAGTCATACAAGATATTAAATTTGGATCTCACAGCACCACTACTTAATTTGCTGACATATTTTTGGATTTTCAGTAAAGTTGTTCAATTTCTGTATAGGCGACAAAACTTTTGTCTTGCCAAAATTTGACCTGTCTGTCTTGATTAAATGATAAATCTTTTTTCAGTGAAACTAATTTATTTCAGTGCATTAAACATCATTTGGGAGGGCTTTAGCTTTTCATATGAGCTATTTCTAACACCAATTGATTAATTAAAAGTCAGGGTAATAGCAGGAGTTTCTACAAAATAGAGAAACGACAAGACTTTTGTCAGGGACTGTAGACACCTCCACTTGTTTTCTACCAATATTAGACTTTTTCCAAAAGGACTTCACCTTTGCAGGTACGCTGGGGCAACAACAGTTGGGTGTAGTTAGGAGAAGGATGTTTATCCATGTTACACATGTTCTGCTGAATTCTCAGTAAAGTTGTTTCACCTCCTTTTAGCCTGGCCTGAAGCCATTGAAGGGGTGTATGTTGTAACAACACTATGAGAAACACCACTACAAAAGGTTGACTCGCAAGGCAAAGAAGAGGAGGTAGTTGCTATGGGCAACCAAAGGAAAGAACAGCTACAGCAACCAGTCATTTGGCCTGGTACCTGGTTAGGTGACAGGTCCTCCGGTAGCAAGGGGGTTGGTGCTCTGACTCCCTCCCTAGCTGTACATCTCCTCCAGTCACCAAGAGCAGACTAGCGTTACAGAGATCTAAGGCCTGATCACTAGGTATGGGAAGCAACGAGTTAACTTAGGACATGTGTGATACCCACTCTATGTGTTCCGTCGGGGTTTCATTCCGATACTGGGAGTAAGGTAATGGAGGTATGCTGGACTGGTGGAGTGGGGAATGGCTCTGCACATCCCTCTGAATGCAATACATACGTCAGTACAAGTGTGTCCTTACTTGGAAAAAAACATCTTAAGGAGGAACTCTGTACATTAATGCTGCACACAAGTGGCTCACCTCTGAGTCGGGGACTCCCTTAATGTTTGATTCTTCACATGACCTGTCACGTAGGTGGTGGAGATTGAGCTGTAGAGGGGACTTCTCTGGCACCTCCTGTCCAACACCCCTGGTAGTGATGACAGGGAGTGGAGGACACAGAGTGGCACAAGGCCTGATGTAGCAGATGGTTCAGGCTGGGTCTTAGCAGGAACCAGGTGGCTGGAGAGCACTGGGCCAGAACTGAGAACAGGAGCTCCGTGTCGCTGAATCAGCAGCTGGAAGCGTAGCCGGGACATAAACCAGGGGGTCGACAACAGCCGGACAGAGCAGGTACCGAGACGTGAGGCAGAGGCAGAGACGGGACACAGGCCAGGTTCTGTACACAGTCAGGCAATGAAGTACAGGAACATCAGGCAGAAGCAGAGTCAAGCACAAGCTGGGGTCACAAGTAGGCAGGCAGAGGTCAAAGGGAAGGTTCAGGCAAGCTGGGTCGGGATACAGGAAACTGGTACAGATAAGGTACAGATAAGGTAAACAGGCAGTAGCTGAAAAGACCACTCAGCAAAGTGTGCATGTCACTAGCAGGTTTAAATAGGTGGACTGGTGTGCTCACGCATGCGCCAGTACATGTCCTTTCTTATGCACTTCTTGGAATGTCCATGCCTGCGCACCACTGCGCTCTTGTTACCTGGGTTTCTCTTACATTGCCCCCTCCAATGGGCAACCTCCGGATGCCCATTCGTAGCATCTTTTTGGGGTGAGCCTGGAAGAAAGTCCGTATTAGTCTCTTGGCATGGAGATTGAATTCTGGTTCCCAGGAATTGTCTTCGGGTCCATAGCCTTTCCACTTAATCAAATGCTGCACGGTGGTCCCCTGTCTTCTGCAATCTACAAATGTCTCAACTTCATACTCTTCATTGCCATTGATCAAAGTAGGTGCTGGTGGGCCCGACTCGCGATCACGGAAGGGATCTGGTCTAGCGACTTTTAGTAAGGACACAAGAAAGACCGGATGGATCTTATAAGTTGCAGGAAGCACGAGTTCGTAAGCCGCTAGATTGATTTCTCTTTTAACTGGAAATGGGCCAATATATCTAGGACAAAACTTCTTAGATGGACAGGATAATCTTAGATTGGCAGTAGACAACCATACCTTGTCTCCCACTTGAAGTTTCAGGTCTCCTCTCCTCTTCTTATCAATGAATCTTTTGTTATCTCGTTGAGCCCTGGAAATGGCATCTTGTAACACTTTGTAATTTGATTGGAGATCACTTACTCTTTCCTGGACTGCAGGGACCGAGGAATCAGGTAAGATGTCAGGTAAGAAGGCTGGGAAATATCCATAATTTGGGAAGAACGGGGCTTGTCCCGTGGCTGAATGAACTGCGTCATTGTAAGCGAACTCTGCCAGGGGTAACAGTGATGCCCAGTCATCTTGGGTAAAGGATGAGAAGCACCGAATATACTGCTCTAGGGTCTAAGTTCGTTCAGTTTGGCCATTCGACTGGGGATGGTAGGCTGATGAGAATTTGGACGTGAACTGCACTCCTCTATCGGAAGTGATGCTGCTAGGTACCCCATGAAGCCTGACCACTTCTCTGATGAAAGTATGGGCAGTTTCTGTTGCTGAGGGGGTTCCCAGCATGGGAATGAAGTGCGCCATCTTCGTGAGTCTGTCAATGACCACAAAGATGGTAGTGAACCTCTCAGATGGGGGGAGTTCAACAATAAAATCCATATTAATCATTTGCCAAGGTTTCTTGGGAATCGGCAACGATCTCAGTAGACCCCAGAACTTGGTTTTGTCGTTCTTGTTTCAAACGCAGACCCCACAGGTACCCACATAGTCTTTACAATCGGCTCTTAAACTTGGCCACCAAAAAGAACGTTGCACAAGCTCTGTAGTTTTGGTTACCCCAAAGTGTCCTGCTAGGGGGTGATCGTGGCACAGGCTGAGAATCTTGGGGCCCAGACTATGGGGAACAAACATTCTCTGGTTGAACCAAAATAACCCCTCTTGTTCCTGGAGGCACTCACCAGGTGGCAGGACGTCCCTTGTGGAAGCTTGCTTGAGCTGGGTGATCAGATCTGTCTGTAACAGCAGAAAACTCTGGACAGGTAAAATTGTGTCTGCTTGATAGTGCTCTTCTCCTTCCTCTGGGTACATGCGAGAAAGCGTATCAGGCTTGACATTCTTGGTACCTGGCCTATAGGTTATGTGGAAGGAGAAGCAGGAAAAAAAATAGTGCCCATCTTTCCGTCAGGAAAAAAAAATAGTGCCCATCTTGCCGGAGTCTCAGTCGTTTGGCAGTCCTGAGATATTCAAGGTTCTTGTGATCAGTAAAGATCAAGATGGGGTGAGCTGGTCCCTCCAACAGGTAATGCCATTCTTCCAAGGCTGTCTTTATGGCCAGTAATTCCCGATCTCCTATGTCATAATTATTATCTGCTGGGCTGAGTTTCCTGGAAAAGAAGGCAATGGGATGTAACAGAAACTTTGTTCCCTGGCGTTGTGACAAGATGGTGCCTACGGCATTCTCTGAGGCATCCACCTCGAGGACATAAGGGGATGCAGGGTCTGGATGCTGCAGGATAGGTGCAGTAGTAAACAATGTTTTTAACTGATCATACGCCTTTTGGGCTGCAGGTGTCCACTGGAAACCGGTATTCTGCTTCTTTAGCTGAGTGACAGGAGAAATGATGGCAGAGAAATTTTTAATGAACTTGAAAAAAAATTGGCAAACCTGATAAACCTCTGTGTGCTTTTCCTGTCCGAAGGAGTGGGCCACTCAAGAATAGATCTGACTTTCTCGGGATCCATGGAGATGCCTGATGTCGAAATAATGAGCCCCAGGAACTGAATCATCTCCTTCTCAAATTCACATTTCTCGGCCTTTGCATACAGCCCATGATCTCTTAATCGGCCGAGAAGTTTTTTTTAATTGCTCACGGTGTGTTGCGATGGAGAGGGAGAAGATGAGGCACCCACAATGGATTTGGACGGCCAGATGAAGCCCTTTTCCAAGTTGTCGTCGATGTACTGATGTAAAGCCTTAAGCTCTACTTCGGAAAGAGGGTATTTCAGCACCTGATAAAAGATTAATTGGGCAGTCATACGGGCGATGAGGTGGCAGGATGTCACGCATGCGCCAGTACATGTCCTTTCTTGTGTACTTCTTGGAATGTCCCTGCCTGTGCACCACTGCACGCTTGTTACCCAGGTTTCTCTTACATGACCACAGCCTCTGCCTGGTTCCGGGCATTGGTGAGCACGCCTTCAGGTGAGGTGTTACCCCACGTGCGTGGGTGCAGTTAGACCCTGCTCACATGTCTATGTAATCTGCAGGTCTTCACTGTCAGTTTACCAGCAGATCCTATGAGAGCCTTACAGAGACAGGAGAAGCTTCTGTGACAGCTGCTCTCCTACTACCATAGCACCTGATGCAACAGTATACGGGGGGACCAACTCTTACTTATCTGTTCATTCTAATTCTGGGTCTATTAACCAGAGATCATACCCAGAGCAGAATAAATACAAGCATATAGGCTATTTAAATGAGAAGTTGGGCTTTTTTTTTTAAATCATACTTACCTTGGTGGATGCAGCCTCGGTCCAATGCTGCATCTGTCCCCCGCTAGCTCTAGCTGTCCATCTCTTCCGGTCACCGAGAGCAGACTAGCGTTACGGAGATCTAAGGCCTAATCACGAGGTATGGGAAGTAACGCGTTAACTTAGGACACGTGTGATACCCATTCTATGTGTCCGGCGGGGTTTCATTCCGATACTGGAAGTGAGGTAATGGAGGTATGCTGGACTGGTGGAGTGGGCTACTTGGAAAGAAACATCTTAAGGAGGAACTTTGTACATTAGTGCTGCACACAAGTGGCTCACCTCTGAGTCGGGGACTGCCTTAATGTTTGATTCTCCACATGACCACAGCCTGTGCTTGGTTCCGGGCATTAGTGAGCACGCCTTCAAGTGAGGTGTTACCCCATGTGCGTGGGTGCAGTTAGACCCTGCCCACAACCCTGTGTAATCTGCAGGTCTTCACTGTCAGTTTACCAGCAGATCCTATGAGAGCCTTACAAAGGCAGGAGAAGTTTCTGTGACAGCTGCTCTCCTACCACCATAGCACCTGAGGCAGCAGTATACGGCAGTGCCAACGCTTACATATCTGTTCATTCTAATTCTGGGTCTGTTAACCAGATATCATACCCAGAGCAGAATAAATACAAGCATATAGGCTATTTAAAAGAGAAGATAGACTTTTTTTTCTTTTTAAATCATACTTACCTAGGTGGATGCAGCATTGGTCCGCTGATTGCTTGGTTCTCACTCTTAGAGCCGGTGGGGGACAAATGCAGCATTGGAATGGCTCTGTGACATCAGCCAACAGCAGGCTTCAGTCCGCTGTCTGCTGAAAACGAGTCACAGGAGTGCAGAACAAAATGCACTCCTGCAATCCACAGGGGAAGTACTGCCAAACAAGCTTTGGCTCTACTTCTCCTTTAAGATCTTTTTCTATGTATGAGCTATTCTATTGCATGTGTTATACAATAACAGTTCATATTTTAAGCCATTCCACTGTTACTTTTTGTCTCTTGTTGATGAAAAAAAACATTGTTATGCCAATTCAAGCTACTTACTGCTTAGTGAAATTAGCCCATTGTAAGGACTCAAGCTGAGTAACAGTGAATATGTATCTGAAGGAGACGTGATATGGTAATAGAAATGGAATGCAGATGTTATGTGCCATATGACAATGAAAAATGTGCATATGCTTTGTTATTTAGAACTGCTTTTATTATGACTCAGAGCTCAGGATCAAACTACAATTTTGAAACTATTCAGGTAGAAATCCAAAATATGTTTGAATTTAATGATGATGGCAATTTTCAACATGAGTAAGTAAATCATCCAATGTTTGCAATGATACTTAGATGTACAAATATCCCATGGGACTTTTTAGGCAATGTGTAATCCACACAAAAAGTATCTTATAAAAACATAGTGTATACTTTATTTATATCACATATAAAAGCAATCATAAAATGACATTAGGCTGGCTAGTTAGTATTTGT
Source organism: Lithobates septentrionalis (assembly GCA_037952835.1). NCBI lineage: Eukaryota > Metazoa > Chordata > Amphibia > Anura > Ranidae > Lithobates > Lithobates septentrionalis. Next base: position 26,857 of record JBBDGP010001633.1, on the reverse strand, counting down.
ACTAAATGGATTTCAGATACAGAATACCTCATTGTCCATTGTCAAACAATGTCATGCATTTTCAATAGTGCTTTAACTTGACTGCACTGTTGCCAAACCAAGACAGACCCAATGCGTTTCAGAAACAAATCCTTCTTAAGGAATAGGCAGGGTATACCATGTTTACAATATAATTTAAATTATTAAATTACAGATCCTATAACAATCAACCAATCACGGAATCATAGAATTTTTAACATATTCACCTAAATGTGTACAAAAAATTAGAAAAAACAGCAATACTTTGAAACCATAACACTATCAGTTTGGTAATGCTGCCATCCTTCCACCATGGATCCACCAAACTTCCCCCAAGCGGTCACTGTGCGTCTACTGAGGCCCCTTGCAACACGGCTGAAGAATCTAAGGAATGCATACTGTTCACAGTATATTCAAAATAGAACTGAGTAATAATGTGACATTGCCCATCCACATAAGTTTCCTCCTCAGCTCCATTTATGTATACCCAGCTTACTATAGGTGTTCAACTACCTTAACCAACTTAAATTACACTATACTAATCTGGCATGGCTCCCATGCCTACATTACTAAGTGTTTTTATATAACAGTGTAAAAGTCAGATTGTAGTGGTCATTATTATAGATGAAAAACATTCACAAGGTATATGCGTGATTGTAGAGAGACTTTAATATCCAAGGGCTACCATAAAACATCAGCTATTACTTGCACTCCACACTAATTGCTGCATGGCATATTCTAATAAAAGCACAGTATACATGTCAAATGAAGCATAGTTATACCTATATTCAAAAAAGGGGGAGAAGTTGGGAGGGGATTATCACGGTGCTTGCAAATGTTAATAGAAACCGTATATATAAAAAGTTATAGTTTAATAAAGACAAGATTAAAAACAAAACAAAGCAGTTCATTGAGTAGTGTTTAACATTTCATTGTGATGGTGGTCATGTTGAACAGGGATCTCATATTCGTATATTAACCCGACATGTTTCGCCTTATGGCTTCATCAGGGGATATACAAATCAGCCAATGACTATGTGAGACTGTACAAAAATAGAAAAGATAACATAAGCAAAATATATCAAATATAGACATACATCAATGCGTGTAAACAACAAATTTACATCATTTGCCAATGCCCACCAAAAAAGGAAGCTTACCGCCTCAAAATTTCCAGAGAGGGCTACTGCCAAGAGAGGAACCATCACGATGGGGAGGCACTGTGTGGCCACAGAGGACACACAACGACCAAGCTAATAGATGGAAAATATCAGGCATTTGAAAAAGTCACACCAATATACAAATCGCAAGAAGGTGCATAAAGATTAAATCTGTGATAGATGAAGATTTTTCCGGACAAATTACTTGCTTAAAAGAAAATTAACTCAGAGCATATGGTGGAGGGCGCCTAAAATATAGAACATCATATGTCCAATAAAGATGGAATGAATAACTCTGAAACGGAAAAAAAAAATGCGAACGGAAGAAGAAAAAAATGGGCAGAACGTCTTAAAACAGTATGAGATTAACTAAGGATTTATTAATAATAATAATTCGATGAGTGGAGGAGCCTGGGAATTACATTTTTACAGAGCCTATACAAAGAGGTATTTTGGAATATTAGCTTATAAACTAGGGTAAACATTTAATAATTAAGTTTCATGAAATGGTACCACAAGGTACACAGGACTACTGTCTCAATCTATTCAGGGAAAAAAATTAAATCACAGATACAGTATCTAAACAGAGAGAGGATATAGTGATAAATAAGGATGGAATTGGGATTAGTAAAATATATAGGAAGGGTATTTAATGACAGTAGATATAAAGCCCACAATAAGGACACCTAGTTAGCAGTGTCCAAACCAATCCAATCTCAAATAACCATGAAATCAATACAAAAGAACATGTATTTCTGTTAACATTAACACCATCACAATGAAATGTTAAACACTACTCAACAAACTGCTTTGTTTGGTTTTTAATCTTGTCTTTATTAAACTATAACTCTTTATATATATACGGTTTCTATTTTTATTTGCAAGCACCATGATAATCCCCTCCCAACGTCTCCCCCATAGTTGGACACAACTCTACAAATGATAGTTATACCTATATGTGTGGGCTCTCACAGCAAGGATCGCAGCAGACACTCAGTATTGCCTCAAAATGATCCCAAGTCCTCAAAAATTATATTGATATGGTCCTAATATGTAACGTCCCCTACTCATTGTATTCCACAAATTCATATCAAGCATGGCCACTAGACTGTCAACCACATGTCCTCCCAGCACATGCCAGCACTTCCTGATCTGCCATGTATTTCTGGTCCCCCAATGCATCCTGTGCACTGTGCTGCCCCGCCCCTCGGGAGCGGGATGATTTCACGCGCCGGAAGATCGCAGACACGCACAATAATCACCACCTTCAGGTAGACCAATCCTGCGGTGTGGGCGGCATTGCCACCCCTGCCCCTCCGGCCGTATGCATGGAATGCACCACATGGGCCGCCGTACCTGGAGCGGAACAGCGAGGACCTCCCCAGGCACACCTAGGGCTCCAAAAAATAAATGAATCCGCTCCAAAGATGTGTAAACTGTTGAGCTGCGGTCACTGCAATCACAAAAATGTCAATAAAATATATTGAGCATGCAGCCCAGCAGGCTGGAAAGGATGGGGGGCAGTGAATGTATGCACCCCTTCTTTAACCTAGGAGGGTAATTTGCCATAAGGGATTTCTTTTGACAAAGCACCCTTTCCCAATGGTAATGAGAATAAGGTCCTCTTTCTCACAACCCTGGCCCGGAGGTTATAAGTGTCTGTGGGCAGGGGGCTTATGGAAATCTGGAAGCACCCTTTATCATAAGGGTGAATTCAGATATCCCCTATATGTAAATGAGTAAAGAGGTACATAGTCCCTGGTTATTTAATAACAACCAAAATCTAGAATGTATTGTACAGAAACACAACCGCACCTTAGAAAAGGTCCTTTACTGAATTAAGGGAAAGGGAATCAAAAATGTTCTTTATTTGGAAAAACAAACCACCCCTATATGGAAACTGACGCCATTGACCCTATCCTTTGTTTACACTTGAATGACATCAGAAAAATGCTATATGAGGTTGGAGAAGTAGTGAGTTCAGGTCGCTGGGTGGATAATTTTGTCACCATCATGCCCGGTGGGAGATTTCTTTATTATTTCACGTGTATAGCATTTTTCTGCATGGTTTACTATTTCACCTGTGGAACTACAAAAAATGCAGATCTCTGCACATGCTGTGAATAAACCCGTATGTCTGCATTATGAAAATGTTGCAGATGGCTTAAAGTGGTTCCAAAGGCAGATTTTTCTTTTTACCTTAACTACTTCACCCCCGGAAGATTTTACCCCCTTCCTGGCCAGAGCACTTTTTGCGATTCGGCACTGCGTCACTTTAACTGAAAATAGCGTGGTCGTCTAACACTGCACCCGAACAAAATTGATGTCCTTTTTTTCTCACAAATAGAGCTTTCTTTTGGTGGTATTTTATCACCTCTGCGGTTTTCATTTTTTGCGCTATAAACAAAAAAAGAGCATCAATTTTGAAAAAAAAGCAATATTCTTTACTTTTTGTTATAATAAATATCCCCCAAAAATATATAAAAAACACATTTTTTCCTTAGTTTAGCCCGATATGTATTCTACATATTTTTGGTTAAAAAAGCGCAATAAGCGTATATTGATTGGTTTGCGCAAATGTTATACAAAATAGGGGATAGTTTTATGGCATTTTTATTATTATTATTTTTTTTACTAGTAATGCCGGCGATCTGCGATTTTTATTGTGAATGCGACATTATCGTGGACACATCGGACACTTTTGACACTATCTTGGGATCGTTGTCATTTATACAGTGATCAGTGCTATAAAAATGCACTGATTACTGTGTAAATGACACCGGCAGGGAAGGGGTTAACCACTAGGAGGCGATGAAGAGGTTAAGTGTGTCCTAGGGAGTGATTCTAACTGTGGGGGATGGGCTTCAACTCACATGACAGCGATCACTGCTCCAGGTGACAGAGAGCAGTGATCTCTGTCATGTCACAAGGCAGAACGGGGAAATGCCTTGTTTACATAGCCCAATTAAAGGGGACATACAGGTATGCCCATTTGCCCACTGCTGCCATTGTGCCGACGTATATCGGTGTGCAGCGGTCGGCAAGTGGTTAATGCAGTCTATGCATTAAGGTAAAAAACATTCTGAGTGCAGCTCGTCCCAAGCCCCCCCTTATGCTTACTTGAGCCCAATCTCAATCCAGTGATGTGCATGATAGCAGCGGCTCTCTTACCTCATTGGCTCACAACCAGTGAGCCAATGTGGAGAGAGGGGGGCCGAGTCACACTCTGTGTATGAATGGACAATGTCCATTCACAGGAGTGTGGCTTGAGAGACTTGCTATTAGGGGCACTCAGAAGGGGGTAGGAGCCAAGACCGCGGGCAAGAGACCCAAAAAGGACCTTTACAATCCTTTTAATCACTATGAGAAAGGAAATTTTAATCGTCAGAGAACTATAGATCCTGAATAACTCTCAGAGGACATAAAGAGAGACATTTTTATGTATTTTAAACTGAAATTTATCACATATCACCAACTGTAGGTCCCAAATGTGGAATCTGGTATTGTAGCCTATCCAGTAAAAATACTGTTTGACTGACAGTACGTGGGTCCTGTTGTTCAAAAAAAGCAACTTTGAGAGTGCAATCACAGGACTGGACAGTATAGAAATCTTTATTTTTCTTGGAAATCCTTTTTCATATTTCTCCAGTTATTCATTCTTTGGATTAAAACATGGAAAGGTAGCAATTCCTTACAAAATCTGGCAACTGCCCTTCTGTAAAAAAAAAAAAAAAAAACTCACAAGGGCCTATATGAGGTTTAAATTACCTCTAAAACTCAATTCTTCAAGAAAAAATGTAATAATAAACGGATTAAAACAATAAAAGCTTAATAAGCTCTTTTTGATAAGCATCCCCTTGAGTACTTTGCAATATCCTTTACTTTCACCCATGCAAATAATTTACTAAGAACTGTTCAGAACTAAGGCACTTAATGCCAAGATAAAACAAACAAATTAAATTCCAGAGCATACAATATATCTAAAACAGTGATTGTACGAGACAGCAATAATGTTTATTGAAGTCGGGAACTGACAACACTCCCATACCTCTTGATATGTACACATAGGGTTTAATCTTAATTATGAGAAAGAACCAAAGATGAGATGTCTTGTTCTTTGAAAAAAATCCAAAGCACTTCCTTGAGAGTACTTCTCCATTCTGTCCAGCTAATAACTTAGATAAATTGCCAGCATCCAGCATAGCTAAGTATTTGTGCAGTTTTGCCATTCCAAAGTTGTTAATTATAGGCATATATCATATACAAATATTATCATAACTCTGGTTTCAGAGGCACCTAGGTTGAATGTCTTGTAATTATTTTAGTTATGTCTAAAAGTTGCTATTGGTGGTGGTGGTGGAGACGCAAAAGTCAATGCAGGTATGCAGAATGGTACCTCTAGATTTACAAATTCAGAAATAAATGCAGAAAAGTTTCCCATAAGCAGAATAGTCAATAAGATACTCTTTGGGTACTGTTCCCAGCTGTAAACTTAATAGCAAAAGACAAAGTGAATATATAGATTTCATTTTTTGTTCTTTATAGTTATGGAATCGCCATAACCGCCCTGCATCAGATTGACAGGGTATGTATGCTTTCTCTATGTTTCTGTACTTCTAGCTTTTAAAAGAAGTTGCTACTATTAGGCATGGTAAAATCTGCATCCTAGGTATCCACTAGGAGAGGCATCAAACAAGGTTATCTATTATCTGACCAACAACTGCCCATTTATTGACTAAAAAAAAAAAAATTGCAATACCAAACAATCTGATTTAAAACTCTAGTTGTTGGTTAATGTGGGTTCACTTTAAAACCATACTGTTATACAACTTCAACTGCACAAGGAGTTCACCTTCAAGTTTTAGGACCTCTTTTACATCGGTTTAGAGATGCAGCAAAAATAATCATTTAAGCTGCGTTATACATGATTCCATACCATCTGCTAGGTAATTAAAACAATGGCAGTATACATTTGAGCATTAGTAACGCTTGGCTTTGTGTCACATCAAGAATTTTAGGGCGTGTCGTGTTATGTAGATTTTGTCACAACCTGCTGCCTCCATTCAATTCAATTGCAACGCTTTATAAAAAACACACTAAATGTGCCAGTTGGAAAGGGTTAGACACCTCTCAGGTTTTACTGTTTTGTGGGTCTTCATAGTGAGATTTTCTTTCACTTCCTATCCTGCTGACTAAGTTTTTCCAGATTAGCAAGAGATGCTTTGCAACAGTGACACAGACAGAAAAAAAAAAAATCTGACAGGGTTCCAGTCTACCCTACTCTACTGTTTGAAAGCATTTTTATATCAACCTGTTTTACTGTTTGGGAGTTCTATCATCCTGTCTGGGAAAACATGGTCAACAGAACAGCAAATAAGAGTAAATGTCTCTAACAATGGACCCTATAGCAGCTAAAACCTGAAAGGAGTTCTAACCCTCCCTCAGTCTATTCAAAACAATTTTGGCTAGACACAAACTTGAAGTTATGTAGTTCAAGACAGATGTGTTAGATGAGGGGGAAATTGTGAACCGAGCAGCCAGCAGATAGAAGTACACAGACGCCGCAACTCCGCCACTCCGCTCCACGTCCCAAGTCCAGCAAGTCGCATCACTCAAGATTTCCTAGTCTTTCGCCACAAGGGGATTACGCTATGTCGATCCTTCTTTCCTTTTGGGGAACCCCTGAATGGTAAACCGTTCTGGTGCTTTGGAGGTGCGCATGGAGGGTTTCTTGCTGTAGCTGATCCTTCTAGATGGTGTAGTGGATTATCGCCGTCCAATCATCCCCATTGGCTAAAGGCCCTGACCGGGTTAAGGTTACAGGCTTGTCTAAGCTTGCCTTGTGGTAAGCACATTATTGTACTGGTGTTAACACAGTGGTGCGGTCGAGGAATCAATTAGCTATCTATCCTTACAACATTAAGAAGAATCTGATTTATATCTTCGGACTTTTTTCTACTTGCACTCAGATGGACTTTCCTAATTTTCACTTACAGAGTTGTCGTTTTTACATTTAAATTCACGTGAACGGGGTTTATGGAATAGTCTATCACTATTGTTTATTATTAATGTTTATGTCACATACAATATTATTATTCACTTATTAATATTGCAATTTTTGTAGTTTATCTAGCGCTGTTATTTATTATTATTTAAATGAATGATTTGTGAAAGTGTCAAATGAGTTATACCATGAGGAACCTCCATAAATTGGCAGTTGCATTCTTCGCGCAGTCTATACAAGTCATATACAAAGTTTTTCATGATCTTTTATCTTTAGGCCACCAGTCAACCTCGAAAACTAAAACAAAAATAAAAAAAATGTTTTAAAGATTCCCCAATGTGCTTTTAATTAGGTATAGGCTTGATGTTTGAGTCGAACGTAAGTTCAACTCAAACATCATGTGTTTGTGTGTTCGCTGAACACACAAGCAAAAGGGGCATTCTGCGGGAAGTACACCCGAAGCCGAGTGCTCCATAATGCACTGTGGTCTCGCAGTGCATTGATAGCTGATGATTGGCCAAAGCAGGCACCTGACCTGTATGCTTCGGCCGATAAAGGGATCTGACAGAGAGTAGAGTCCATAAATGTGCCGCATCCCAATAACATAAAAAAGAGAAGGGAATCCCCTAAAGTGGGATTTTAAAGGCACTAACACATAAGTAATACAATGTAAAAGACAATATGTATTTTTATTAACAAAAAGAGTTACAAATCAAGAGACAACAATCACATAATGCAAAATAGACAAGGATATGGATACAATAAAAAGACCGTCAATGAAGGTAAGTAAATCTCACTGAACCGACGCGTTTCAGAAATTCTTTCCTTCATCAGGGCTCATACAAAGAAAGTTACATCTAAGGGGTTACAGAATAAAAAACATGGTTAGTACTGAATATCCCCACCCCTAGGGAGAACCATAAGTAAAGATCACTTACTTATAATTCATTGACAATATGTAGGTATCCATATAATTAAAAAGCAGCTTCACGACTGGCTCCCCACAGGCATCCACTCAAAGGCCTAATTAGGACCCCCTGGGCTGTATGAAGAGATTACCCGGGGGAGATGACCTGAAAATATGCCACAAAACACTGCACCCTGAACCCAGGTGCAGTGCCTGTGTGTATGCTGGGGTCCAAAAAAATAAGAGACCTGAAATTAAGAAAACACACAAAAAGGGGGGAAGGGACTCATTAATGAAACTAAGGTGCGTCCATGGTAGAAAAGCAGTAATATGTCAAAGGTAACCTACCTAGGCGTGAAGGTGTAAATATATGCTGGTGGGTAATCTGGTAGGTATGACAGATTGATGGAAGAACTGAAGACCAAGACTAGTGTAATATCAGTTTAGCCGAAGCAAAAATAGGCATCAGGTACCAGGGGAAAAAGGAGGCAAAAAAAATATATGTATATGTGTATATGTATGCTTCGGCCAATCACAGCACAGTGTACTGTGAGACCCATAATTGGCCAAAGTTAGGGTGCCTTTGGCCAAACATGGCTCAGGGGCTAAGTCCACGCCCCACACTATATAAGGCTGCTTACATGGCAGCCTTGTGTAGCGTGTTAGTCAGTTTAGTGCGGTCAGTGTAGTGTAGTGTGGTGTTGTTGTGAACAACACAGTGTAGTGTAATGTTGTCGTGAAAAACACAGTGTAGTGGTGCCACTGAAGTGTTGGTGTGTACAAGACGTCTGTGTCACCCCCCTGATTACATTTTTTTCATTGATTATTATATTAATTTTTTTGCAGCTTCAGATGTTCCTCTTTCTGCGTCTGCAGTAGTTTCCTTTTTGTTGGGCACAGCAACACTACGAATATTTAGGGCATAATTGCTGTCCCCCCTTCTGCGTCGCAGGTTTTCCTCTTTCTGCGTCAGCAGTGGTTTCCTTTTTTTTTATTATTATTATTATTATTATATATTTGTTTATTTTTTTAACAGCACTAAAAATATTTAGGGCATAATTGCTGTTCCTCCATTCTGCATTGCAGGTACTCCTCCTCTGCAGTAGTTCCCTTTTTTTTAGATTTTTGATTTTTTTTTTTCAGCAGCAGCAAAAAAAAAAAAAAATTCTCCATAATTGGTGTTCCTTCTTCTAAGTCACAGTTGGTCTTCCTTCTGCTTCACCACGATTTTTTTTTGGCTTTCTTAAATTTTGTTTACATTTGTTCTATTTTATATCTTTTTTTTGCAGCAGCAGTAAAAAAAAATCTCCACAATTGCTGCACCCTTATTTTCTTTATTAAAAAAAAAAAACAATGAATAAAATGGTTTATAGTGCACCAAGCACAGAAGTATTGCACCCAAGCATCATATTTCCATCCCACACTCTATAATACAAAGTTATAAAAATCCCCCCAAAAAATCCCCATCATGTCCGAAAGGCCAACAAGGAAAGGCAGACACTCACAGGCCACTAAAAGAGGGGAAGCAGCCTCTGTGTCCACAGTGAAAAGTGGTGGTCATGGACATGATGCATCCTGTGCAGGGAGGGCACGCTTGTCCTTTTTTTTCAGTGCTGGCTGTGTTATTGAGCCAGATCATGCAGAAGAGTTGGTGGAGTGGATAACTAAGCTGTCCTCATTCTCTGTCACCCAGGCTCATACTAGTTTGCCTTCCACCGCAGCTGCCAAAGCAGCCTATTCCATAGGCTCCTTCCGTAGCTCCACCATCATGCAGGGAGGAGTCACCTGAACTATTCAATCATAGTGTCAGTTACATGGTGCTGGAGCATGCGCAGCAATTTGAATGCTCTGATGTTGGTTCCCAGGTTGAGGAAGGGAGTAACTTGAGCCTAGAGAGAGGGACTGCCAATGACAGACAAGAAACTAGCAGTCATGTTCCCCCAGCTGAAGCATACTGCCAAGTTTTCTCCAGTGACGAGGAGGAAGGGGATGATGAGGTCACTGACTGTACTTGGGTGCCTGAGAGAAAAGAGGAGGAAAGTGAGGAGGAGTGTACACAACTTCAATGAGGCAGGACTCCCCGCTGACTTTGAAAAGTTCATTGGTGTTGCAATGGCACTAACCTTTCTCCACCCTCCGACAGGGACACTTGACACATGTTCCATGCTTGGCACATGTTCTGAATTTGGTGGTGCAGCGTTTCTTGAACAGGTACCCAGGCTTACAATATCTTCTGAGGCAGGCCAGAAAAGTCTGTGGCCATTTCTGGCCATACAATGCCAGTGCTCGGCTGGCTGACATTCAACAGGAATTCAACCTGCGCACCAACTGCCTCATTTGTGACATGCTCACCAGGTGGAACTCAACATCAGCAATGCTGCAGCAGCTGCACACACAGCAGAGGGCCATTAATGAGTACCTGTGTGAGTATGGCAGAAGGACAGGCTCAGGGGAGCTTGGCTTCTTTTTGCCACGCCAGTGTCTGCTGATAAAGGATGAAAGCACTGTTCTGTCACCATTTGAGGAGGCTACAAGAATGGTGAGCCGTGACAATGCATACATTCGTGACACTATCCCTCTAGTCTTCCTGCTGGAGAACACTCGTCGTGGAATCATGGACAGGGCATTTGAGGGAGAACAGCGGGAGGAAGAGGAGGACTTCCTTTTCTCTCAAGACCCCTTATGCCGATACCGTTCCTGCAAGGCCACAAAACACAAAGAAGGAGGAGGAGAAGGAGGAGTATTGTGGCAGCATAGATGTAGAGGACAGCATATAGCAGTCTTCAAGGGATGACTTTCAGTTCCCAGAAACCCCAGGAGTTTTGCGTGGCTGGGAGGAGGTAGTTCCTGACAATGTCATCCTTAGTGACCCAGAGGACCCAGAATCTCATGCCTCCTGAAACTTACGCTGCATAGGCTCCCTGCATTGCCCTCCAATGCTTCTTACTGTAAAGGCCAGTTATTGGTGAGGGCAGTGGCTAATGTTTTGAAAGCCTGCAAAAGAACCTGAGGAATTTGTGGTATCAAGGAGAGGGATCATTACCGGTTGGCAAGCCTTCTTGATCCTTGTTACAAGGGTAAAGTTGCAGAGCTCATCCTTCCTTCGCAGCGGGAGCAGAGGATAAAACACCTTGAGGGAGCCTTGAAAAAAAATTTGTGTAACACCTTTCCAGATACTGGAAGGTTACAGTTTTCTGGACAACATGTTTCTGAGGCTTCATTTGTTCAAAAGAAGAGCGGTGGAAAAGGTTTCTGGAAAAGGGAAAGGACTGCTAGGTTTAAGCAACCATCGGCAGTGTCTGCATCATATGTTGCAGAATTATCTAGGGGGCAAGACCAGACTTGGAGACCTTTCCAACTCAGCATCCACTGGGTTCCTGAGTCTTGAGGATGGACCATTGGCCAGAACTTGCTCAATATGCAATTGAGCTACTGGCCTGTCCTGCATCCAGTGTGCTTTCGAATGGACATTCAGTGCTGCTGGAGGTTTTGTGACGTATAAAAGCGTGCGGATGTCCCTAGACTCCATCCTGGATCAACAGCAGCTATCAAGCCCCTGGTGCTGATGTAACTGATTGAAAGACTTTTTTGGCAATAACTTGCATATAAGCCTTTAAAATTATTTTTCATGTTTGTGTCTCATAGGCTTTAATAGAGTTCACATGTTCGGTAGAATTTTTTCCCTGTTCAAGATGTTCTGGTGCAAATCGAACAGGGGGAGGTTCAGCCCATCACTGCTTTCAATTGTGTGCAAAAGTCTGGAGGCCAGTGGCGTCACTAGGGGGTGGCTATTGAGGCCGGAGCCCCAAATCTGGGGACCATGGCCCAGAGTCCAGGGCTGGCTCTACTGTGAAGAGCGTCGCGGACTGCCTGACACAGCGCTGTCCCGCACAGCCATGGCACTCTCACTGAGTGCTTTGCACTCGGTGGTTCACTGACAGCCAGAGAAGGGAGATCAGTGTGAGAGTGAGTCTCCCTCCTTGCTCCACCCATATCATAGAGTTGGGAGAAACTTTCTCACACAGAACTCCTGAGCTGGGGAGTCGGCAGGTGACTGCAGAACATGGAGGAGGGGGAGGGGGGAAACTCTGTACTACACCAGCCTGTCTCCTCTCTGTATACCCAGCCTCTCCCTTCTCTGTATACCTAGCCTCTCCCCTCTCTGTATACCCAGCCTCTCCCCTCTCTGTATACCCAGCCTCTCCACTCTCTGTATACCTAGCCTGTCTCCTCTCTGTATACCCAGCCTCTCATCTCTCTGTAAACCCAGCATCTCTCCTCTCTGTATACCCAGCATCTCCCCTCTCTGTATACCCAGGCTCTCCCCTCACTGTGTATACCCAGCCTCTGCCCTCTCTGTATACACTAGCCTCTCTGTATACCCAGCCTCTCTGTATACTCTAGCCTCTCTGTATACACTAGTCTCTTTGTATACAATAGCCTTTCTGTATGTAACAATCCGCATCTGATGGCAGGGGATGTGGCAAGTGACAAGCTGCATCTTGTGGCAGGTAACGTGACAAGCTCTCTGGTGACCCCGATGTAAGGGGGGCTTTCTGAGGACCCTGATGTAATGAGGGGGCTTTGGATACCCTGATTTAATGATTATATATAATGTTATATATACACACGCACACACACACACATTATATACATGTGTATGCCCGCCCAAGCGTATGACTTTCTTTACTTCGCTGCTATGGGCTCTAGCCCCAGATCTTTTGTAGACCTAGCAACATCCCTGCTGGAGGCACAAAATGAGTACAAGTCATCCCCCAGAGCTCCTGTGTCAGTAGAAAGTGTACAGAAGGAAAAGTGTAAGCTGGATCAATGGTGTGTTCAGCCTTCAGATGCCTGCAAATACTGAAGAGTTTTATGATCCATGTAAGTGGTAAATGGATAAATGACATCCAAAATATGTCTTTTCAGCAGCTAGTTTATTTGACAGTTACTTATACTTAATGGACATTCAACATGAAATTAACTTTTGGAGAAGAACCTACATAGACAGAACATGCAAGAGTTTGCATGCTGTAAAATAATTGCATTAAAGTCTGCATTAAAGTCTACGAGAGAAAGATCCCCTTATAAGGGCAGGCTTGAATGATTCTGTAGATCAAAGTTCAACACTAGAACCTGGAAATGTGTAGGCAACATTGCAAATGTTGGATCCTTGTGGCTAAACCAGGTTAAGATAACTGAGACCTTAGCAGGATCCACCTAGAGTCTTTGGGCAGAGTAGTGTGACAAAAGAAGCGTAGTTTGGCATTCTCAAAAAGGCCTCTCCAACTACCTCTTTGGCATTTGGTGCACTGGAAAGTTGGAGATGTAGTTCAGTAGGGACAATCAGGATATCATTCAAGTGTATTATTTTACATACCTAAGGAAGAATTCTGAATATATACCCATATAGCAGAAGCAACAGCCTATACAAGTGTGTGGAACATTAGATCAGCATAGTAGTAGTTTTTTTTACCAGCTAGGTTTCAGTCATCAGATGGGGTTAATACAGTCTTGCATGCGTGGGGGGGGGGGGGGGGGGGGGGTTGTGAAGTTCAGGTTAACATAATTAGGGGACTAGGGAAAGGGCAGAACAATTTTTGTAAATACATGAACTTGTATGTACAGTAAGGGCATCAAAAAGTTGCTTGTGATCACGTTTAACATAATTATTGAAATACCAAACAAAAAACAATGACTACTAAGCTATAGAAGATAGGTCTACCTATAGCCAATGCAATTATGTGACTACATTGCTTAAGTACTGGTGTGGCTCAAAGGGGCAAGGTTAAATAGAGTCCACACACTTACAAACAAAAAGTCTCAAGTCACAAACAAAAGTCTCAAATACACACATAAATCCCAATAAAAATCTTTCATTACATATATTTTCCTCTATACAGAATGATAACATAAAAATTAACACTGTCTTTATAGCCAAAAAGGTTAGTAGATGTCGTTATTCATGATGATACTTGTCTAGCCACAAAAGGAATGCGTAGAACATGTACTGTAAATGCTCTTTTCTGACATGTTAAAATAAAAGCACTATGCAGATTAGATACTTTAGGTACACTGTTTCACTTGTGCTTTATGCCCCAGAGACATGATTAGTGTCACATAATCATACCAACTTGGTTTAAAACAAAAAATCCTGCACTGCAGCTAAGTCAACATTTCTCCTAAGATCCCTTCATGGATTTAGTTAAGCATTAAGAATGAAAAGCTACGTCAGGTAGGGACAAAAGGCGAATGAACAGAAAAGTTTTAAATTTAAGGTATAACTAAAAGGCAAAACTTTTTTTCCCTTTTCACACCCTTGGAGCCTAAATGAAGCAGAAGAATGAAAATAAGGAGAGTTTGTTCTTTATTTATTTTTTTTTACTTCTTATTTTTCAAAATTTCTCGATATACAAAACATTTTCCCTACAAATAGGAATATACATTAACATACTTTATTTCCAATACCATATCCCCCATCAACCATTTTATCAAACCATTCTCTAATTTTTGGGCTTTATACTTCTTTCCAATTTTTAGCTATCAGGCTTTTTGCAGCATTCATCATGTGTGCTATCATCGAATTTCTACATTCTTTTATTGGGATATCTACCCCGTGGAATAAACATGTCCACGGTTCCTCCGGCAGATCTATGTTCGTAATCTCCTTAACCACTTCAATACAGGGCCCTTAGACACCCTCCTGCCCAGACCAATTTTCAGCTTTCAGCGCTGTCGTAGTTTGAATGTCAATTCAGTGGTCATGCTACACTGTACCCAAACTAAATTTTTATCATTTTGTTCCCACAAATAGAGCTTTCTTTTGGTGGTATTTGATCACCTCTGCGGTTTTTATTTTTTGCTAAACAAATAAAAAAAGACCGAAAATTTTGAAAACAATAAAAGTTTTGCTTTTGTTTCTGTTAAAAAAATTTGTAAATAAGTAAGTTTTCTCTTTCACTGATGAGCACTGAAAAAGGCAGCACTGACAGGCACTGATACGGTGGCACCGATGAGGTGGCACCAATGAGCGGGCACTGACGGCACTGACGATGGGCACTGATATGCGGCACTGATGGGGACTGGTAGGCGGCACTGATCGGTGGCACTGATATGCAGCACTGATGGGCATTGATAGGCGGCACTGATAGACACTCATGGGGGGCACTGGTTGGCACTGATAGCTGACACTGGGCACTGAAAGGCGGCACCGCTGGGCACTGATAGGGTGGCACTGATAGGCGGCACTGATAGGCGGCACTGCGGGGCACTGATAGGCGGCACTGCTGGGCACCGATACATGGCACTGATGGGCACTGATACGTGGCACTGATATGCAGCACTGATAGGCATCCCTGGTGGCACTGGCAGTGGTAGGCATTGGAGTGGGCACTGATTGGCAGCTGCCTGGGCACAGATTGTCATTTCCCTGGTGGTCTAGGGGGCATACCTGGTGGTCCATGTGGTGGCCATCCTGGTGGTCCTGGGCGCCTTCCCTGGTGGTCCTGGGTAGGATTCAAGGAGGGGCTGTGCTGATAAACAATCAGCACAGACCCCCCCGTCAGGAGAGCAGCCGATTGTCTCTCCTCTATTCGCGCCTGTCAGACGCGAGTGAGGAAAAGCCGATCACTGGCTCTTCCTATTTACAAATTGATCAGCCGTGATTGGACACGGCTGATCACATGGTAAAGAGTCTCCGTCAGAGACTCTTTACCTAGATCGGTGTTGCAGGGTTTCAGACTGACACCCCGCAACAACGATCGCCGTGATGCCCGCCCCCCATGGCGTGCAGCGGCTCGATATCCTGATCACGTCATATGACGTCCGGTCAGGAATATCGAACCACTTTGCTGCCGTCATTTTGTAATAGGGCGGGCGGCAAGTGGTTAATATATCTTAGTATTTCCTTCCAATATGGCCTAATCTTAGGGCAAGCCCACCATATATGGGCCTTAGTTCTGGTTTGTTTGCATCCTCGCCAACACTCCATTGTTTGTCCCATTTGATACTTCCCTACTATGTCCGGGGTTCTATACCACCTAGTTATACACTTGTAATTAATTTCCACAACCCCAATATTTACTGACAATCCATGTTCAAGTCTCAGAATTTTTCCCACTTCTTGGTTTTTTCCTCTCTTCCCCAATTCCCTTTCCCATTTTTTTATGTATGTCAGGACTTCCAGCCCCTCTGCTTCCATAAGGTTTTTATAAATCTGAGATATATTCCCGCATGCTTTTTCGTGGTTACCCCATTTCCATGAGACCCTATCTGATATACTGATTATTATTAACTATTTATTATAGGTCAATTATCAACACTATTTGGGAGATTGCTTTGTATGTATATCCCCTTTGAGATGTTATACCTATTTTTGACCACTGGAGGGAGTTTAATAATGAAACTAGATTATGGATACCCATTGTTTTTTTATATATACGTAGCGGTTTTTTTATGAAATCAAAGTTTTTAAGAAATCAATGATTTTTCTTTATATGAATCATATGTCTAAATAAAAAGTTTTTAACAGGAATGAAGGATATGCAGGAAGCAGGATGATGATAAACTCACGCTGTAGCCATGGCAACCACTCTGCCGTTGTGCTATAAAGCTGAGACCGTAAGAGCTTGAGTTATCCTTGAAAAAGTCACGTGACCGTGACGCAACGTGTGGGAGGAGCCAAGGACGCTCTGTGCAGACTGGCAGTATCGAACAGTGTACTGCAGCGATTCTGCTCCTGTCTGAGGCGGCTGACTGCTGTATAGAAACCTGCATATGCCTTGTCACCATTAGGCGCACGTGAGTGGATTAGATTCAAGTTTGCCTGTGTCCCTGGTATCAAGACCATTGCACAAAGATCTCTTTTTTCTCTTATCTGCTTTATCTGTGAGGTCTGTTTGTGATCGTCACAGCTGATGTGAACAGAAGCAAAGAAACATTGTTGCTAAAAGTATCAATGAGCACCCCAATTAAGCAAGTGTGTGCTATTTTCTAGAACTTTGCTAGTGGGACTAGATCAAGGCTCTATGTCAATCGGATTATACATTTTATAGATTGAACTCTTTGAACACATTACTACTTATTCTTTATATGGATTTTATTTACACATTTGGTGTCACTAATTTTATATAATTACACACATTTTATACTGCTGGATTTATTTTAGGGATTTTTTTACTCACTGCTGGATTTATTTGAGTAATTTATTAGTGGATTATAAGCTATTTATTCATTCATTTTATCACATTGTGAAGCGCTTCAAACACCATAATTTATTCTTTTTTAAGTGATCCTGAAAACACTCTTTTTGATAGCAGCCTCACTTGTTTTATGTGTATTTATCAGTTATTAAGCATCACAGCGCTTTGTGTTTTTTATATATTTATTCATTAATCTCCAACACATCTTTTTAAATTTTTAATTCTTGTAATGAACAGATTTCCCCCCCTTGTGCTATATCTTGTAGTTGTGCATTTTCTTTTTTAATCCAGTTCCCTGCTATCGAACTTTTCCCTGGTGCAAAATAGTTATTTTCCTTTAGTGCCATCAATGGAGAGTTATATTCCCATTTATTTTGCTTATATAGTAAATCCCAAAGCCTAAATACGATCCGTGTCAGTGTATGTGTGTTTCCTCCTAGAGCCCTATATTGTGGTGGTATCCATATATTTCTATCTAGTTGTGTATTCGCCATTGTGTGTTCAATCTTTACCCACCTTTTCTCATTATTCAATTTAGCCCATTCCACCATCCGTGTTAATAGAACCGCCTCATAGTACTTTTTGAAATCTGGTACATTTAATCCACTTTGACTTTTTTCTTTCTTTAAAGTTACCAAAGCAATTCTAGGTTTCTTATTTTGCCATATAAGTTTTGTGATTAAAGTTTTTAAGACTCTAAAATATGCTGGGGGTATGTATATGGGGAGCATCCGAAACTTGTACATGATTTTGGGTAGTACTATCATCTTTAAGGCATTGATCCGAACTAGCCATGATAGGGGTCGTACTGCTATTCTCTTTATTTCTATTTTTATTTCCTCTGACAATGGAATATAGTTTGCTTGGTATATTTTCTCCAGAGATGTTAGTTTTATCCCTAGGTACTTTATTTCTGTCTTCCTCCATGGGAACGGGAACTCTTGCTGTAAACTGTGTTCATCTTTTGGATTCATGTTTATATTTAGTATCTCAGATTTACCAGGGTTAATCTTAAAATTAGAAAGATCACCATATTCCTTTAGAACTTTCAAGAGGTTAGGCATTGAAATTTGGGGGTTTGATATGTAAAATAATATATCATCTGCAAATGCAGCTAATTTATGCTCCTCTTCTCCGACCTTGAAGCCCCTATGTCCGCGTTGCCCCGTACCGATGTCAGAAGGGGTCCAGCGCCAGCACGAACAATAGCGGAGACATGGGGCATCCCCATCTGGTCCCGTTATGCATTTAAAGGGGGTTGACGATGTTTCATTCACTTTTATAGACTGTATTATCCTTGGGCCTATTCCCATACTTTCCAATATGTTCATCATGAATCCCCAGTCTACTCTGTCGAACACCTTTTCAGCATCAATCGACAGAAGTAGCCCGGGGATTCTTCTTACCCCGTTGTCCCTCCCCTCTCTACCTGGGAGCGAGTTTGTTCTGATAGGGAGGGAGAATTAAAGCAGACCTGTTGCTTAGACAATTCACAGGTTGGCTTTAAATAACAAACATGTTGTACTTACCTGTTTTCTAAATAGTGCAGCGCTGTGTCTCATTAAATAATGTGCATACAAAATTGATATTAAACAATTCATATTCAAAAAAATAATTTAAAATAAAAATGAAAATGTCAAAAAATTTGAAAAAACAGTTCATCTGTGTCATTGCTTCCAAAACAATCACTGCTGTGTGTGTTCGTCCTCAAAAGGATCAATATCCAGTGCACACCTTCACCAGCTAAAGTGCCTGCTCCCCTCAAAGATGAATGTAAAAGCATAGACAAATCACTCCTCATGTCCACCACAATGGATCAACTTTCACTCTCCAATGGTAATGCTACAGTCTCCAGACTGCTCCTCTGTGTGGGTAATCAGCATTTGTATTGCTGTCAGACAAACCTTCCTTCACTTTCTCATAAGTGCTCAATCATGCTATTACTTCCGTAGGTTATAGACATGAAACAACAAACACAGGTGCCATAGTGTACTCTGTTTGCATGTTTATTAAAAGCCCCCAAAACAAATCCACTAACAAGATAAAAACTTTAAAACAGCATGTCTCAAATCATCACTTCATTCACCGCAAAACACTATGGCACTTGTGTTTGTTGTTGTGTTTGTTGTTTCTTGTCTAAAACCTACTGTAGTAATAGCATGATTGAGCACTTATGAGAAAGTGAAGGAAGGTTTGTCTGACGGCGAATACAAACGCTGAATACCCACACAGAGGAGCAGCCTGGAGACTGTAGCATTACCATTGGAGAGTGAAAGTTTATCCATTGTGGTGGATACCAGGAGTGATTTGTTTATGCTTTTATATTCATCTTTGAGGTGAGCAGGCACTTTAGCTGGTGGAGGTGTGCACTGGATATTGGTCCTTTTGAGGACAAACACACACAGATTGTGTTTGTTTTGATTGTTTTGATTTGGAAGCACACAGATGAACTTTTTTTTTCACATTTTTTGACATTTTCATTTTTTAATTTAAAATAATTTTTTGATCATGAAATGTGTAAAATAAATTTTGTATGCACATTATTTAATGAGACACAGCGCTGCACTATTTAGAAAACAATATTGAATTTGGTGTGGTGTATCACTGTAAGTGTTCAGCAGCTGTGCAGTCACATATATTGGTGATTTCACACATTTACCCTGTTATAGGAGGAAGTAATTTATTTTGGCGCTGATTGTTTTTTTCACGTTATACTTACCTGCTCTGTGCAGTTGGTTTTGCACAGAGCAGCTCTGATCCTCCTCTTCTCGGCTCCCACGCTGGTGCTCCTGGCTCCTCCCTCCTGGCGGGCAGCTGGAGATGCAGGGCCACTCCACCTGAAGCACAATACTCTGGTAACAACTGGAACAGTGCTCCCTGCATTGGTTGGATCTGCCCTAGAAGCTACAGTATGTGTGATGACAGGAAGGAAAGGTAATTATTTACATTCTCTTTCAGAGACCAGCTTTTACTTGCATGTCTACATTGCTGACGACCCTAATGAAGTCCTGTAACTAAGGGCAGTAGCATACCTAGCATATCTGGCACCCAGGGTTGATCATTTTTAACACCCTCCTTTCCCCTACAAAAAAAAATGTTTGCAAGAATAAAGGTTGTTGCCAACACTGGGGGGGGGGGCTTGAATGGGCAAGGTTAAATAAAACCTGAGCCTACTCACTTTATACACAGCACACATATGCCACAGTCCTTGTACCCACAAAATATGTTTAGTCACTGTGCCACATAGAGAGGGTTGGAGTCCAGAGTGGGCAATGCAGAGAGTGCAGTGCTCAGGAGTGATTAGGGGAGAAAGTGCAGTGGTCAGGAGTATGCAATGGTGAGAGTGCAGGGGCCAGCCATGGGTAACATGGAGAGTGCAGGGTTCAGGAATTGGCATTGCAAAGAATGTAGGGGTCAGGATTGCATAACACAGATAATACAGGGCTTATGTGTACACAATGCAGGAGTCAGGGGTATGTAATGCAGAGGGTGCAGGGGTCAGGATTGAGTAAAAGAGAGACTGCAAGGGTCATGAGTGCATAACGCAGAGAGTGCAGGGGGCAGGAATGTGTAATGCAGGGAGTACAAGGGTCAGGGATACATAGCACAAAGACCACTGTACAGAATACAAGGAAAAGCCACTCCTTCCTCCCAGTACAAATCCCTCAAGGCCATATCCCCACACAGTAAAGCTGCCCACCAACAGCTCCTATCCCCCTTCAGTGTAGCTCTACAGCCCTAAATCCCCACTCCCAGCTCACGTCCTCATAAAAGACCCTACTTCCCAGCCTAATCCCACAGTGCCAACCACCTTCCTAACCTAAACCCTCAGCACTAGGGATGAGCCAAACACCCCCTGGTTTGGTTCGCACCAGAACATGTGAACAGGAAAAACATTTGTACAAACAAGCGAACCCCGTTAAAGTCTATAGGACATGAACATGAAGAATACAAAGCGCTCATTTTAACCACTACAGCCCCGGAAGAATTTACCCCCTTCCTGACCAGAGCACTTTTTGCGATTCGGCACTGCGTCGTTTTAACTGACAATTGTGCGGTCGTGCGACATTGCATCCAAAGAAAATTAACGTCCTTTTTTCCCCACAAATAGAGCTTTCTTTTGTTGGTATTTGATTGCCTCTGCGGTTTTTATTTTTTGCGCTATAAACTAAAAAAAAAAGCGACAATTTTGAAAAAAAACGCACTATTTTGTAATTTTTGCTATAATAAATATCCCCATTTTTTTTAAAGCATATTTTTTCTCAGTTTAGGCTGATATGTATTCTTCTACATATTTTTGGTAAAAAATCGCAATAAGCGTATATTGATTGGTTTGCGCAAAAGTTATAGCATCTACAAAATAGGGGATAGATTTATGGCATTTTTATTATTATTTTTTTTTTTTTACTTGTAATGGCAGCGATCTGTGATTTTTATCTTGACTGCGACATTATGGCAGACACATCGGACAATTTTGACACATTTTTGGGACCATTGGCATTAATACAGCGATCAATGCTATAAAAATGCATTGATTACTGTAAAAATGTCACTGGCAGTGAAGGGGTTAACACTAGGGAGCGATCTAGGGGTTAACTGTGTTCCCTGGGAGGTGATTCTAACTGAAGGGGGAGGGGACTGACTAGAGGAAGTGAAGGATCATGGTTCCTAGCTAATAGGAACACACGATCTGTCACTCCTGTCAGAACAGAACAGGGAAGTGTGTGTTCAAACACACTCGTCCCTGTTCTGTGTCTCCTGCTCACGATCGCTTGTGGCTGGCGGTCATTGCGACTATTGGCCATGAGCATTCAGCACCCCCACTGTGCAGCGCCTGCTATCCCGACCCCGCGAGCCAATGTATAGCTACGACGGCTCATGCAGGGGAGCCAACCTGCCGCTGTTTAACTGCAGCGGTTGGTCGGGAAGCAGTTAAAGGCTTATATGCAAGTTATTGTCATAAAAAGTGTATGGGGGCCCAGGTCCTGCCCCAGGGGACATGTATCAATGCAAAAAAAGTTTTAAAAAATGGCTGTTTTTTCAGGAGCAGTGATTTTAATGCTTAAAGTGAAACAATAAAAATGAAATATTCCTTTAAATATCATGCCTGGGGGGTGTCCTTAGTATGCCTGTAAAGTAGCGCATTTTTACCATGTTTAGAACAATACCACAGCAAACTGAAATTTCTAAAGGAAAAAAGTCATTTAAAACTATTCGCAGCTGTTATGTATTGTCAGTTTCTGGCAATATACATAAAAATCTGTGAAAAAAAAACAGCATTGTATGATAATATGAATATTAAGGGGAACCCCGAACCCCCATCCCCCAAAAAAAAAATTCATACCAGGCCCTTCAGATATTAAGGGAAACCCTGCGCCAATTTTTTTTTTAAAATGGCGTAGTGGTCCCCCCAAAATCCATACCAGGCTCTTCAGGTCTGGTATGGATATTAAGGGGAACCCTGCGCCAAAATAAAAAAATGGCGTAGGGGTCCCCCCAAAATCCTTACCAGACCCTTATCCGAGCATGCAACCTGGCAGGCCGCAGAAAAAGGAGGGGACGAAAAGGCCCCCCGGAACCATACCAGGCCACATGCCCTCAACATAGGGAGGATGCTTTGGGGTCCCCCCAAAGAACCTTGTCCACATGTTGATGGGGACAAGGGCCTCATCCCTACAACCCTTGCCCGGTGGTTGTGGGGGTCTGCGGATGGGGGGGTTATCGGAATCTGGAAGCCTCCTTTAACAAGGGGACCCCCAGATCCCGCCCCCCCATGTAAATGGGTATCGGGTAAATTGTACCCCTACACATTCACTCAAAAAAGTGTCAAAATGGTAAAAATGACAGTAAACAATTTGGGACAAGTCCTTTGTTAAAAAAAATAAAACTGTCTTGTGATGTCCATTCATCTTCGATCACATCGTCTGACGACCCGAGAAAAGGTGGGGTCATCCGTTTACATCACGGGTGGCCCCAGCTTCCTCTGCCATCACATGGCGTCAGAGGGGCAGGGTCACCCGTTTACGTCATCGTTGTCATTGTGAAAAGGCTTCAGTCGGCGGGAACCTCCCATGTTGTTAACTTTTTTTTCTCGGGTCATGGGACACAGTGATTGAAGATGAATGGATATCGCGGGACAGTTTTTATTTTTTTAATAAAGGAATTGTCACAAATTGTCTACTGTCATTTTTACCATTTTGAATGTGTAGGGGTATAATGCCCACTTACATGGGGGTGCGGGATCTGGAGGTCCCCTTGTTAAAGGGGGCTTCCAAATTCCGATAAACCCCCCGCCCACAGACCCCCACAACCACCGGACAAAGGTTGTGGGGATGAGGCCCTTGTCACTATCAACATGGGACCCCAAAGCATCCTCCCCATGATGAGGGCATGTGGCCTGGTACGGTTCAGGAGGGAGGGCACCCCCTTTTCCTGCAGCCTGCCAGGTTGCGTGCTCAGATAAGGGTCTGGTATGGATTTTGTGGGGGACCCCTACGCAATTTTTTTACATTTTGGCACAGGGTTCCCCTTAAAATCCATACCAAACCTGAAGGGCCTGGTATGGATTTTGGGGGGACCCCTATGCCATTTGTTTTTTTTTTAAATTGGTGCAGGGTTACCCTTAATATCCATACCAGACCTGAAGGGCCTGATATGGAATTTGGGGGGACCCCTACGCATTTTTTGTTTATTTTGGTGCGGGATTCCCCTTAATATTCATATCAAACCAAAGGGCCTGGTAATGGACTGGGGGGGGGGGAACGCATGCCGTTTTTTTTTCAATGATTTTTATGTATATTGCCAGGATCCGACAATTCATTACAGCTGTGAGCAGTTTTAAATTCGATTTTTTCCTTTAGAAATGTCATTTTGCTTTGATATTGTTCTAAACTCGGGAAAGATGCGCTACTTTACATGCATGCTAAGGACACCCCCAGGCACGATATTTAAAGGAATATTTCATTTTTATTGTTTCACTTTAGGCATTATTAAAATCACTGTTCCTGAAAAAACTGCAATTTTAAAAACTTTTTTTTTCATTGAAGCATGTCCCCTGGGGCAGGAACAGGGTCCCCATAAACTTTTTACGGCAATAACTTGCATGTAAACCTTTAAAATGAGCACTTTTGGTTTTTCATGTTAGTGTCCCATAGACTTTAACGGTGTTCACGGCTTTCGAATTTCCCACGAACACCACGTAATGTTCAAAGTAAAAGGAGGGGGAAAAAATTGCGCAAGGTGCAAAAAAATATAAAAATGACGAAAATAAAAAACCGTGAAGTAAATCCTGCAGCTAAGACACCAAAACCCCAATACAAGGGCACAAAAAGCTTAACCAAAATAAAACAGTGTAGCGCTGGACTAATTATAACGTGCACATATGTATTAACACGGGTGGATTGTTTGTGTTGTGACCTGAAATTAATAAGTCACAAAATTCAATAATAAAAATTAATAAATAAAATTGACTGGTGTAAAACCATACCCTAAAGGGGTGTATACAAGTTAAAACAAGTGCAAATTAATAAACATAAGATTAAAGTTCATAAATGTGATAAGTGAGGAATAAAATTCATATATATAGTGAAATGAGGAAATAAGTCCACAAAAAAAGTCAATGCAGGGTCCAGAGTTACAGGATCCACCGTTAGTACAGCCCGCCACCAGATGATTAAAGTTGGAGGCTTACCAGAAAGCCTGCGACCGCCCTTACTCAGGGGGGTCAAAACAGGCTTAGAAGTGGAAGACGAATTCCAGGAGATATCTCACAGTGGGTTCCTTGGATTAACCTGCCGGTCTCCTCGCTGGATGATCAATCCTGCAGTAACGGGGGCACCGGTATAGAGGGGATACTCTCCAGGGTTCCTTCTTATGCTTCAAAATCACAGTGCACCAGCAATATCAAAATCGGTGTCGTTGACTCCATATTACTTTGGAGGAATTTCTCTTGGCCCTTCTGACACAGTAGATTTCTGCAGATGTGAGTTCTTTGTGTAATAAACTGATGCAATCCCGTATCTAGGTATCCAATTGCCGGCTACGTTTTTGGACATATACTCTTGTAATTTCCAATCTCTTCTCCAAAAAAGTACAGGTGGACCTGAAGAACTGACCAGCCGGGCCCGGCAGGTTAATCCAAGGAACCCACTGTGAGATATCTCCTGGAATTCGTCTTCCAACTTTAAACATCTGGTGGCGGGCTGTACTAACGGTGGATCCTGTAACTCCGGACTCTGCATTGGCTTTTTTTGTGGCCTTATTTTCTCATTTCACTATATATATGAATTTTTTTTTCCTGACTTATCACATTTATGAACTTTAATCTTATGTTTATTAATTTGCACTTGTTTTACTTTGTATACACCCCTTTAGGGTATGGTTTCACACCAGTCAATTTTATTTATTAATTTTTATTATTGAATTGTGTGACTTATTAATTTCAGGTCACAACACAAACAATCCACACATGTTAATACATATGTGCACTTTATAATTAGTCCACCACATAATGTTCGCTGTTCGGCAAACAGACGAACATCCGATGTTTCGAGTCGAAGAAGAGGATTGAGGCTTCTTTTTGCAAAACCATTGCAAGGAGCAGGTAAGTATGATATGTTTGTTAAAAAAAAACTTACCTTTACAACCACTTTCTTGCTGCTATGATGTAGGCTCTTTATCATGTGATTAGCTGTGTCCAACAGCTGATCACAGTGTAACAGGAAATGCCGGTTATCAGCACTTCCTCTCCTCACGCTAACAGCACGTGAGGAGAGGAGAGCCGGTAAGGCGCATTCTTCAGCGGGGACATCTGCACTGACAATCAGTGCACTGATCATCAGTGCAGCCCTAACAGTGCCCACCAGTGCTGCCAGTCAGTGCCCATCAGTGCTGCCAATCAGTGCCCAGCCAATCAGTGCCCATCAGTGATGCCTGTCAGTGCCCTTCAGTGCTGCCTATCAGTGCCCATCAGTGCTAACCATGAGTGCCCCTCAGTTCCACCTATCAGTGCTGCCTGTCATCAAAATTGTTTGTAATTTCACTATTAGTCTAGGGAATGCTTGCCAGGCACCTGTAACTGAATGGCTTGTCATTTTTTGGCTTTAAATCTCCCCTGTATATAGAGGCCTAGGTGTTTTGCTTTTTACTTACTTGGCCCCTGGAGCATTGTAATCTTTTTTATTGCCCCTGTGATGTCATTGAAGAGGGAACCCTATGCAATGTCTCATGGTGCCCTACCGGACTAAAGCTATTCAGAATAAAAATGTTTACCACATTCATCAATCTGGTGTGCTCTCACAAAAAGTTACTGTATATCCATTAGTAGGAATGATTTCACCAAATTCCAGGAATTTCAATGATACAAACTTCCAAACTCATCATATACTGACCATATATATATGGGTCTCCAGAAAACATGACATTCCAAATTGAGGATTTAAACTGTATGGCCAGAAGATGTTGTAGCCCTATGGGAAAAAACGCCTAGATTGAAAGAGTTTGATTACCAGATAAAGGTACCATCATCCCAAATGTCTAGTACAAAGAAAGGCAGGGGGTAGGGAACGGC